>JANBXA010000600.1:68002500-68520000 GCA_030556225.1 Cricetiscus sungorus | reverse complement strand
CCATGCAAAAAAAACCCAAAAACCTCACAATACTCATACATACATTGGGGGAGAAGGGGAGGACTCTTAAAAAAGAAAGTAACTGTCCTAAGAGGTATGGCAGATATAAGGCCAGCTCAGCTGGACATGATGGCACATACCTTTAAACTCACAGCTCAGGCTGCAGGCAGGTGAATCTCTCCAAGCCAGATAGTACTACTGACTGAGACCCTATCTCCAAAACCAAAAACTCTACATGGTGGTATGTACCTGTAATTTCAGCACTTGGAAGACAGAGTCAAAAGCATAGAGTTCAAAGTCATCCTCAGCTACCTAGGAAGTTTGAGTCTAGCCTGGACTAGTATATGAGATCCCATCTCAAATAAATGAATAAACACAACTACAGCATGTCTACTATATTTCTCCACATTTAATACCCAAAGAAACTCTTACTCAATAAAGGAAGTGGAGTAGCAGCTAGTTGTTTCAGTGGTTAAAGGCATCTACTGCCAAGCTTAACAACCTGAGTTTGATCCTTGGAACCCATGTAGCAGAAGAAAAAGTGACTTACCCTCCACACACCAAAAACAAACCAACAAATAAATGTTGAAAAAGAAAAAACAATACAATGAAAGAAACAAGGGCCAAAGGGAAAAAGACTCAGGTTTGAGCTATACTGGTTCTCTGATTCAAATAAAACATTAGAAACTAAGCAGGAAATAGTATAGAATCAATTCTAACAAATCTAAAATATCAAGCTAGCCTTGATTTCAAAGACACCACCATATGCAACGTAGTAAATATTATGTACCTCATCCACTTTATCACTTGATTTATGAGCAGAATTTTCTAAGGATGACACTCGCTTCGACCTTCTTTCATAGGCATC
The DNA here is from genome assembly GCA_030556225.1 of Cricetiscus sungorus. NCBI lineage: Eukaryota > Metazoa > Chordata > Mammalia > Rodentia > Cricetidae > Cricetiscus > Cricetiscus sungorus. The sequence continues at coordinate 68,519,132 of JANBXA010000600.1, read as the reverse complement.
AACATTTCCGTTTGGTACATCTTTTCTTCTTGACTTATGAGATGGGGAGAATTCATCAGAAAGTCTACTAAGTCCTTCTTCCGTGTCTCCATTTAGCTTCTCTCTCATTTTAGCTTTTTTGGGCTTGGGAGCATCCAGGTCATCTGTAACACCATTTTCTCTTGTTTCTGTTTTCTCATCTGATTCATAATGGTGCCTTGACTTCCTTCTATCACTCTGTAGACAAAGAAAGGAACAGTGACAAGCTCTCCTTTTAGGACTCTAAAGCTCAAGTATGACTCCCCAACTGGCTAAGCTCAACCTACAGTTACACTCAACACTACCTTCAAGAAATCCAGACTTGTTAGTAATTCGAAGTCTGCATCTTACCTGCTTCAATTTGTCATGCCATCTCTTGCCTTTTCAAGACTCAGTGTCTAGAACATTTCTAATCCCATCCTAAGATTTTTATGAAAATTAAATAGTTCCTCCTCAAAAGAAGAATGAAGTCTCAACATTATAAATGAAAATACAAATAAAAACCTCTAACATCTCCAAAAGGGAAAAAAAATTTATTGAGTACCTACCCATCATTGTGTAATGTTTTCGGCTTATCTTGTTTAAATCTTCATAACAACCCTATCAGGGAAGTACAGGTCCATAATCCCTTATCCGAAATTCCGAAATCCATAAAGCTCTGAAAACCGAAAGTGTTTTTGTAACTTATATGGAGACAAAACCTTATCTGATCTGAATTCATTTGATGGCAAAATTTGACTACAACTAATGTGAAGCTACTTATATAGTCTTTATCTCATCTAGCATGACTATCCATATTTAATATTAAGGATGCAGGTCCCCAACCCTTCTAACGATTTCTAGTTATTTCAAAACACATCTAGCTCCAATGATTTTGGATAAGGGATGGTGAACCTGTATTATCTTTGCCACTTTATAGGTGAAGAAACAGAATTTAAGAGGTCAAATATTTGTCAAAGGTTCTGCAGGTGGAAGTGGACGGAATGGAATGTAGCCCTGTCTGACCTGAAAGTCTATGTTTTTTTCACATCATACTTCCTCCCTGAATTGTTTGTTCAGTTTTGAGACAGGTTCTCATGTAGCTCAGGGTGGCCTTTAATACCCGACCTTCCTGCCTCCACTTCCCAAGAGCATGAAACAGGTATATACTTACTAGTAGACATAGTTCTCCTTGAACTCTGATTAAAGAGAAACAAAACTATGTCATTTATACAAAACCAATTGTTATACTTCCACAGAAGGACTATAACCTTGAAAATTAAGACTGTGTTTAGGTTAACAGAGCAATGACAAAAAAAGCACAATTCTGTAACTTCAATTTTAAAATGTAAAACTAAGACTTGAGAGATGGCTCAGTGGTTAAGAGGACTGGCTGCTCTTCCAAAGTACTCAGGTTCAATTCCCAGCGCCCACAGGGCAGCTCCAGAGGATGTGATAGCCTCTTGCGGCCTCAGAGGACAGGCACACATGTGGTACACAGACATACACACTGGCAAAACACCCATACACACTAAAAGAAAAAAATTTTTTAGATTTCTTTAAAATAGCAAACTGGAGAGAAGGTCCTTTTGTTTTTTAATTTGTTTGTATGTTTTTAATATTTACAGACCACAAAAAATTAAAAATTTAGTCCTTCAGAGTCACTTAATCAAATAAATACATAAATTACCTGCTTCAGAAAAGATTAGATAGCAGTACTTCACTATACTGAAAACTAAATTCAACAAACTTTCACCATTCTGATACAATTTTTAAAGGGCTTTAGCATAAAAATTTCTCATCCATAAACAGTTGAGAAAACTGAGTAGTATGTGAAAATGCCTAAAAAAAAAATGTACTACATCATTTGATCTTTAATTAACTGCACTATCCCACAGCTCCCTAAAGAAGTACGTCCCATAGAAAAGCAAGATTATTTATACAGTCAACCCTAGCGTTTTAATTGCTCCAGGACCCTGTACTTTAGGGAGAAGACAGAGCAAGTCAATGTGACACCTCTTAAGTCTAAACCCTGCAACCTTCCAAAGTGCTGAAAACTCCACCAAGTCTATACTGGAGCTATAGGGCCTGACACTGTCACCTGTTTCCATTGCTCTATATGTCTGTGTCTCTTCACTCTCAATCTTATTCAGGGTTCCCTCTTCCTCACCCTCAGCAAAAGCTCAAGTCTTTGCCTTCAACACACACTTCCAGACTCTTTCTACATTCATTCATTTTCTGAGAACACGAATTCCCTATCTCAATATACCCAAAGCAGAATCATCTTCATTTGGCCAGACCTGGCCTAATACTCTATTTTTGCCAGTTTATATTCCAGTCCATTTCCAAATCTCTTGTTCTCTTTCATGAAGGGCAATCAACAAGTATGATATTTCTGGAGAACTGAACAACATGAAAACTACCAACATATAAGAACATAGTGAAATGTAAGGATGCACAAAGATACCATACTTTCCTCAAGAATGTTTGGGAGATATTCAGGATATATAAAGAAAAACTAACTTTACAAGGAAGCACATAGAAACAGCAATCACAAAGATAACAGTGGACAAGACCTTTAAAGGAGAATGAGATCATTTTACACTGGTTGGGAAAAAATTACCTAGACATAGGTCAGATAAAGGATTTAGGTGTCAAAGGAAAAATGAGTTTTTTGAGATAAACTACAATTAAAATAATTGCTTGGAGATTATATGTATCATCTACCATACATACCTACAGTGGTAAAACTCAAAGGCTTGAGAGTTAATATTTAATGGGCAAAGAGCTTCAGCTTGGGAAGATGAAAAGGTTCAGGATATGGATGGTGGTCATCATAACAGAACGAGTCTATTACACTTAATTACACCCAAGTTATACACTTAGAAAAGATAAAAAGATGGGCAGTGGATGTGGTCTAGTTCAAACCCCAGCACTGAAAACTAGAAGTGACAAAATGTAAGCTCCGAATTTAGTATATTCTACAAAAACATAAAAGTCGGATGTTGGGAATATGGCTAAATGCTGGGCATTTGTCAGGCATGCGAATCCAATGCCCATGAGGAAGGTAGCATAAAAAAGGGAATAAGGAAGCAAGATTGGTTGGCTGTAATTTAAGCTTTACCTTGGTGTTAGGTCCTAGGGGTATTCCCTCACCTTTAGCAAGCTTAAGAATAAATATTTTATCAAATTTCATCTTTCCCACAGTCACTGTTATCCTCCTCAGCTCTCTCTTTTTTTTTTTCTCCAGGTCAAATGTCTCCATTAAAAATTTTACCTGTGCATTTTCTTAGCACCTTAAGATCCTCTATTGTTTCAGGTTTTTTGATTTTTGTTTTTTCTTCCTTTTCTTTTTTTCAGACGGAGGTGGGGTTATAGCCTCTAAAAATTCCTCTACAGGCTCCTGGTGGGCAGGGACTATTTTGCATATTTAATTAGTTTAAGCTCCTTGGTACTCAGCAAAGAGTCTGGCACAAATTAGGCTCAATAAATACCTGTGGATTGAAAATACTGACAGTAAGGGGTATTCATAATACAACCCCACGAACTCCATCACAGCCAAACCCTGGTAACCCTGGCTATGGCACTATTCCTTAAGCCTGTATTACCCAATCATGGAGGATTGTAACCCTAGTATAGCCTTCCCCAAGACTGCTGCAGACACGACACCGCGACAGAGAAGCAACACATAGATAGGCAAAGCCATCATCTTTCTTATATGTTCTTCGAAGGCCTTGGAAAACCAAATGAAGGGCCTCGCCGCCGAAGAAAGGGAAAATGAGCAGATTCCGCGGCGATGGGACCTCGAGTCTGCCCATCTCTTGGGAGGGATCCAGGCGCAAAGGCCGACGTCGGCTGAAGTGCCACGGGTGCCGTTCTCCTCCAGGTCCGGGAGAGTGGCGAGTGGGACGGTCCCCGGGCCCTCAGAGGGCCGAGCAAGGCGAGGGAAGCCTGCCCTCGGAAGCTCGCGCCCGGCACTGACAGGTCGCCCCCTTCAGGGACCGCTCCCCTCCCCGCCCAGGCCAGCGCAGCCCGAGGGAGGCGCGGTACAGCCGCAGCGCACCTTTTGCCTCTCCTTCTTCTGGCTCTCGGACTCTTCCAAGGGTGCCTCGAGCTCCATGATGTCCCCCCAAAGGAGTTTTCCGGGCATTACTGGCCGCCGCCACCTCCCGCCGGGCGCGGTGGCCACGACCACCTACGGCCACCGACAGCGTGAAAGGAAGCGGGGGCAGGGCGGCCGCCGGCCAGGGCCGTGCGTCATTTCCGGGCCACGCACCGCACGGCGGGAGTAAACTCTCTAGGAGGAAACGCCTCCAAAGAGCCGCAACCTTCGTCAGCCAATGAAAACGCTGAGAGCTGCCGGAGGGCCCGCCCATGCCCTGAAATGGCAGGCTTCGCCCGAGCACGAGCCAATCTGCAGGGAGGACTCGTGCGCCCCCGGCGCGGCACGAAGGGCCTCAAGTCTCCCCCTCACCCGCTTGGAACACCTCCCTTCCCGGCATGCCCTGCAGGGCTCGAGCGGGCCCCCTCACAAGCGGCAGGGAAGAGGGGCCGACGCGCCGGGCCTCAGCTCGTGGGCATGCACTCGCTGGAGCCGGCAGCGCGCCACGCGCCGGCCAGCCATTCGCCGCCGGAAACTGCAGCGCTCGCCCCGCCCCCGCAGTGGGAGGAGCGTTAGCGTGTAACGGCTCCCCGCCAGGCGGGCGCATGCCGTGGCGCTTGGGTCTGCTGCGGTCGTGCGCCCCTTAAGCAGCCTGCAAGTTTTGGCTCCATGTTAGTTCTCACGCTCCTGAGAAGAAACAAAACCCACCCGAGAAAGGAATTTGCCTCTCAGGCAGAACTAGATAATTGCTCAGCATCCAAGATGGGCACACGAGTCTCAGAGTTGGAAGGCCATGGCTCCTATGAAACAGAAGGAATAGGAAAAATCCAAAGGAGCCTATGATAAGGAAAGCAAGCCCAATGGGCCTGACAGACTACCTATTTGTAATGAATACTTTTAATTTTACTGATCAGAATTGACTGCGTCTGAGTTACAAACTTATACAAAAGATAACAGCAGCAAGTTGGCTTCTTGGTCTGCGTATGTTCACAACTGGGTTCAGTCCCCAGTACCTAACAGGCCAGGGCCAGGCAAGCCTGCTACCAATTGAACAACAATCCCGGCCCTTAAACCTCTTTTATCAGGTGGGCGGGAGGAGAGATACAAAACAGATGTAGGTGCAGAGGCATTCTTGCAAACCACTAGAGGAACGGCCTTAGCAAAAGTAAAAATGGCTACATGTCCTGAGGGTTTAGATGAGAATAACCAGAATCACAATATTCACAATATTAAGTTTGCGATAGTTTCCGGACTTCTTTGTAATTGTTGGCCTAAAGTCAATGACTGTCTGTAGTTTTATAGATTCAATTCTATGAACACCGGGTGTGTTCAAGGATGGATGGTAGGGGGAAAAAAAAATGCTTTTTCTGAAGGTTATATGAATAGATATGCTTCTCCATCTAAATCGTTATGAACCAAAATCTAAATAGCTTTTCTAAATCTGTCCTGTTGCCTCACACCCACACCCATTTCTATAGTGCTAGTCATTGTGCCCCTCCAATATGATAGGCATGGAAACAGGTGATGTGGAGAATGCAACAGGAAACGGGTAAAGGGAACAGGTGCTGCTATCTTGTAGTTGAAGTTCACACAGATGAAGATTTTAGCTCCTTGGGATCCTATTTTTGGTATTTGTTCTCAGGCCAAAACTTCTCATGGCAAGCCTGAAAAGGAAAAGACTTCAGACTATTCTCTACGCCCTCCTCAAGTGACTTCTTCCAAAATGACCTCCTGAAGGACACTAGCCTGCTCAAGCATGTGGCTCAGTCAGGCTCTGCTCTTCCCCAATTCCCTTTGCCTTGCTGAAAACTTAGATTAAATTCCTAAAGCTAGCCACCAAGGACTACTCCCTTATTTAGCCAGTTCCTCTCCCTGAGGCTGACTATTAAGGTCCAGCCATCAAAGTATTGAAACCCAAAGATCAAAAGCCCCCTTTGGCTAATTAGCATGCCCAATTGAAATTAAACACCTCATCTTAACGTGGGGATTTCCGACTTTACCTTTATAAACAACATTTGCTTATGGGCCACAACCATCTCCTCTCTATCCAGAAGCAGTCCTTTGGTGACAAATACCTGTCCCCTCTTCCCTTTGTCCCCTTCTCTCGTCTCCTATCTCCTTTACTGTCATGTCCTAGCCCTTTCTAACAGGGACCTCCCCTTTTCTTCCTCTAAATTTGCTGTTTTTCTGCCTGAGTCAGAAAGCAGCCACTTTAACTTTTCTTCCCTGCATAGTAAGGGTTCTCTCTGTGAAAACAGATGTTTGGGTATGATTTGTGCCTAATATGGGATGGAGAGGGAGGCCCTGCTCCCTTCATCTCCTATGACAACAAATGCTTCCTAAGTCCTAAACTGCCTGAACCAATTCTCTAATCTCTCTCTAGCTAGGTGGAAAAGGAGATAGAAACCTAGAGATGTGTAACTTGCCCAAGGAATGGAGGATTCAGTAGCCATCAGCTTAGCTTAATCTATTAGGAAACATGGGAATAGGAACTATACTTTTTAAATTCAATGAAGGGGTTAGAGAAATGGCTCAATGGTTAATAGCATTGGCTGCTCTTCCAGAGACCCTGGTTCAGTTCCACATGACAGCTCACAACTGTCTCTAACTCCAGTTCCAGGGGACCTCACATCCCCACCCAGATGTGCATGCAGGCAAAACACTAAAGCACATAAAAGTAAATCATTTTTTAAAAATACTTCAATAGATTTATGTCTGCTAGTAAAATTTGAAACCAATGGAGAATTAAAACGGTACTTTTCTCATTGCTGTGACAAAACACCTGAGAAGGGATGTAAGGAAGGGTTTTATTTGGGCTCATATTTCGAGGGTACAGTCATCATGGCAGGGAAGTCATGGCAAGGGGCATATGAGGCAGCCTGTCACATTCATCCACAATACGTAGAAAGATGACAGTACTCACCTAACTGGTATGTCTGCTCACTTCAGTTAACCAATAAACACCCTCATAGACATGCTCAGCAGATTTCCTCTAAGTGGATCCTGTCAGGTTGACCATCAATATAAACCATCATGGACATCGATTGAAAATATAATCATGGGCTCAAGTGATTATCTTGTTCCAGCCTCCCTCGTACCTGGAACTAAAGTCTTGGATCATGGTTTCTAGTTCCAAATATAACTTTTATCAATCTTTATAGTCTATATTTTTATTAATTAATTTGTTTTAGATATTCACTTGCTTTTTCAAGTAGCCTAGAGGATCTGGAACCTGTTATGTGGACCAAGCTGGCTTCAAACTAACAAAGATCTGCCTGCTTCTGCCTCCCCAGTGCTAGGATCAAAGAAAGGCCTGTGTCACAATGCCTTGCTCTGGTTTTTTGTTTTTTGGTTTTTTGTTTTGTTTTCGTTTTCGTTTTCGTTTTCATTTTCTTTTGTGTGTAGAAGTTCTCTTTCCATAATGTGTGTCCTGGGGATCAAACTCAGATTGCCAGGCTCCATGGTAGAAGCCTTTACCAATGGAACCATCTTGCTGACCCTATTTTCCAAATATCCTAAGAGAGTTGAAAAGATAAGTATTATGCTCTTTTTTTGGCTATTCTCTTATGAAAGGTTCTACAAAAATCCCCTTGCCTTTGGCCTTAGCTTCTTCAACTGTGTGACTCTTAAGATATAAAAACAAGGTACTATCTCTAAACTTGTCTCTCTGGTCGTTTCCAAAATGGTTTCCATAATTAGAAAGGAGACTGCAAAGAGCTATCAAACTACATCTAGCACTGAATGACAAAATAAAATATTTCAGGCTACAATATGGAAACGATGGGGCAGCTCTGAACTGATGGAGACAGTAGGGACAGATTGTTGAGGAAGCAAAGGAGAAAGGAGAGTGAAGAGCAAGAAGCCGTACAATCTCAGCCAATTACCTCTAGAAACTGTTGTTAGCCAAGTAAGGACAATGACGCAGGAAGCTAGATTAGCAAATGCAACAAAATATGAGAAATGAGGAGCAGAGGCACTGACTCTTAACTGAGATGGCTGCTGCTTTGGCTTTTTGAAACAAGGTCTCAAGTTGCCCAGGCTGGCCTTGAACTCACTATGTAGCTGAAGTTTGCCTTACACCTTCTATCTGCCTGCCTCTTGCCTTCTCTGTTGGAATTAAAATTATGTGCCACCATGCCTGGCTCCATTTCTTTAGTAAAAATTTTGTGAGTTAAAAAGAATTTATTTTTAATTGTGTGTATGGATATATGTATATGAATGCCTGGGGAGGCCAGAAGAGGCCATCACATCCCCCGTGGAAAGCATACTGCAGACCTCTGCAGGAGCTGTACAGGTTTTTAATCACAGAGCTTCCTCAAAGCCCTGCTTTGCCTGGGTTTTGAATCGGGCTGTAGGAGGGAGTTAGAGTCAACAAGAGTTGACACCAGAAGAGGGCGCTGTCAACCAATAACTGGGTGGAAACTGCTAAGAAGCCAGTAAGAAGGCATCAGGAAAGAGGCTGTGAGAAACTGAGGTCTGTTCAGGGTGTCCTCATTTTTGTTTAAAAGCTCCCTCACCCTGGTGGACAACAGCCTCTTTCCTGTGCCCTGTTTTCTCAAGTAGCTATAGTTTGAGATGGGTTCTCAAAATGCAGCACCATTGCTTCCCATGCCAAAGCAGACATTTCCCATTATCATGTTTGCTAAGTTACACCCCGCAATAGGTTCATAATCTAAGAACATACACATGTAGTTAAACAGTACACCAGCATGGGAATCCATTACTGAGGTGTTGATGTTTCAACCACTATCAATAAAATTGATTTAAAAAAAACAAAACAAACAAACAAACAAAAACAAGAGAGGTGGGGGGTTGGGGACTGGGATGTGGGACAACTGGAGAAATGGCTTAGCTGTTAAACTTGTCCTTGCTGGGTGGAGGTGGTTGCACACATCTTTAATCCCAGCACTTGGGAGGCAGAGGCAAGCAGATCTCTGTGAGTTCGAGGCCAGCCTGGTTTACAGAGTGAGTTCCAGGACAGGCAAGGTTCTTACAGAGAGAAATTGTCTCAAACAAAAAGTTTACATGTTCTTGCAGAAGACCACGGATCAATTTCCAGCACTCACATGTCCCAAAGGATCTGACGCCCACCCTCTTGTGAACTCTTAAGGACACCAGGCATGTGCATGTAAGCACATAATTGTGTGCAAAACACTCATACACATAAATCTAAAAAGCTTTTAAATGTGTGTGTGTGGTGTATGTGTGTGTGTGTATGTGTGTACACGCGTACGCGCACGCACACACACACGATCATGTGATGGAAATCTATATGTGCCTGCCACAGGTGTGGGAGTGGACATGGCAGTACAACTCTGCAGTAGCTAGTGACCCATTCAGAAAGTCTTAAAAACAGGTCATAAGTTTATGATCACTAATAAAGACAAGAGCATATAAGCAATAAAAGTTGGATTTTTAAAAAGGAATACCTTTTTTGTGGTTAGCTTTATGTGTACAGCTTTCCAAAGCCAGCTCTGTCCTTCTACCATGAGTCCTGAGGACTGAACTCGGCCATCAGGCTTAGGAGCATTAACCAACTGAGCTTTCACTGGACCTTTGTTGATTTTTTAAAATGTGTTGGTGTTTTTTGTTGTTTTTGTTTTTTAACTATTTATTCTTTTGGGCCTGCCACCCAGCTTCCAAACAAATCACACATGGAGAGACTTGTTATTACTAATAAACAATAAACACTGGGCCTTAGCTTGCCTTGTTTCTAGACAGCTTGTTTTAACCTAATCAGCCCATCTATCTTTTGCCTCTGGGCTTTTTCCTTTCCTTATTTCTGTGTATCTTTCAGTCTTTCTTCAAGGCTGGTTGGGTAGAGGGCTGGCCCCTAACATCCTCTCCTTATTTTATCTTGCTCCTCCTCTTCATCCAGATTTCTTCCCTCTGCCTGCCAGCCCCGCCGCCTATCCTTTCTCCTGCCTCACTATTGGTCATTCATCTCCTTATTAGACTATCAGGTGTTTTAGACAGGCAAAGAACCACAGCTTCACAAAGTTAAACAAATGCAGCATAAACAAAAGCAACATATCTTTACATCATTAAACAAATGTTCCACAGTATAAACAAAAGCAACACACCTTAAAACAATATTCCACAACAATGTGTTTTACTATAAAAGAATAATAGAAAACAAAGGAAAGATTTGACACTGCATTTACTGGTGTGTGTTTGTGTGGTCAGAAGACAATATTTGGTAGTCAGTTTTCTCCTTCCACTACAGGACCCCAGCAATTGAACTCAAGGTAGTCAGGCTTGGCAGCAAGAGACTTTACCCTCAGACGTTTTACTGGCCCACTGATTTTTTATAAACCACTTAACGTCAAAATATCACACAGCCTTTTCAACATCTGGCTTCAGCTTAGCCATCTTACCTTCAAAAAGCAAATGATGTTGATGAAGTCAACATCACTAAAGAAATTTCAGGAATTGGGGGTGATTTACTCCTTTGGCCCTTAGGAAATTCAATCTTGGTGACAGATTTGATGCATTTAACAATTTTTCAAAAGTCCTTGATGTACTATGCAATGATACCTCATTAAGGGTGAGTTTGGGGTGGTAATTCCATAATATTCTATTTTTTAAGTTCCTCTCTTTTCATCTAGCATCGCAGGGCACCATCCAGATATGTTGACAATGGAAAAGGAAACTACTGAGTATGTGTTAATGGCACTAAAGAAGATTTCTTTCAACGGTGACATCTTGTCATCCGCACCACTAAAAAATGGAGAGTTGAGGGGCACTCGCAGCACCATAGTGAACATCCACAGCCAAAGCTTAGGAGAAACCTTGACATTTGTATAATTTTTCCATCCTTCCTTCCTTTTGAGATAGAACCTTTAACTCAGGCTGGCCTCAAACTTGACATAGCAAAGGATGACCTTGAACTCTAGGCCTCCAGTTCCAACTTCTCGAGTGCTAGGAGTACAGGCATGAGTTGCCACACCCACCTCCTGCATGCTAGGCAAGAAATCTTCCATTTGAGCTACATCCTCACCTCCTCCTTCCATTTTCATTTTCCATATCTCCAATTCAGTTGGCTGTAGTCCAGTAGACAAGCTGATTTTAGAAATATCTTCCCCAGCCCTGCCCATATACTCTCTATACATGGATTAACAAACTCAACATTGGTAAATATTTTGTTGCTATTAAATATGCTACTACATAACCAGATTTTTACCACAGAATCAGGGTTTTTAAAAAAATATACTTGTTAAAGAAAAAGCCCTTGTTTCATTCATTTCCACCATGCTTTTCCTTCAGTGCAATCCTTGATACGCACATTTTTTGCAGGATGCCTTTTAAATCTTTGAAAACATGGCAAGTTCTTTACAAATTAAACAGAATGCCTTACTACTATAGACACAAAAATTAGACATCTGCCCACTTTTCATTTGGAGGAATTTTTTTGCCTTGTTTGATTTTATTTTCCTTTGTGGAATGGATGTGACATTGGCTGAAAAATGGATGGGGTGGGGGGGTTCAGCACCGTGGAGGGAGGGCCTCATGAGCACAAGATCTGCCACTTGTACAACTGGGATATATTTGACCACACCGCCATCAGGGATGAGTTACTTCTCAACCACCATGTCCCTTTAACCTGAGAATTCCATATTCCTGTGGCTGGTGAAAATGGCTACTGGGAAGTAGGTCATTTACATATGGAGAAACTCAAGGAAAATTAAAGTTAGTGCCATTAGAAAGGGACCAACGATTTTATGCTTCTTTTATTGAAAACTAACAAATTTCTAGTAAAAGTACTGAAAAGTGGTAAAAAGGAAGAAATAATTAGGTTGCAATATCGTAGGGTTAATAATAACATAGGTGTTCAGCTTTAGAGGATCTTTACATACCCCAATTGTAAAGAGAGTTCTCCAAAGTCAGCTAAAATTTTAATCCTGACGTGGTGGCTTATGCCTGTAATCCCAGCACTCCAGAGGCTAAGGTAGGCGGATTACCCATTGAGATCCAGGCCAGCCTGAACTACAGTGTAAGACCTATCTTTAAGTTAGACATCTATAATGGGGGTTAACTGCAGCAGGGAATTGGATGGGAGCATTTGGCTCTTCACGCCTTCACAGTTCTGCAGAAAATTCTGTCTTCTTTTAAATCCATCCAAAATGGCAGAATTATTAGATGCCAGGCTCTGTGTCCTAAAGATTAAAAAAGGGACAGGATTACTGTCTTCCAAAGGGACCCAGAATGCCATTCAAGGCACTGTGATTTCATTTTGTTAGTTTGAAGCTACACGAGCACTGAGACATACTGAGCAAATCTAAGGTAACCTTTCAAAAACCTAGCCCATTTTTCACATGTGAAAGCTACACAATAGCACCCCAATTATCTGACAGCTGCTTTCAAAGAAGTTTGTGTTTTCTGAACATCAGTTCTTACATCTAGTGTCAAGGGTCAAACCTAGTTCCTGCTAACCAGAAACATCTAGCTCCATAGCAGAATTAGTATTCATATCTTATATGACATCTTTTGTGAAGTCACAGGAAAGAAAAGTCAACTCTTTTTTCATATTGATACTGTTCTTGTCCTGGGAACTGTGAGCCATGTCCTATCTAGTCCCATTTGTTTTCCTTCAGCACATTTGTTAAGTGTGTACCATACCTTACTGCAGGCGCCCCATAATTCACTGGCTGTTTTCTGGTGACCAGGGGTTGAACTCGGTGCCTCGTACATGCTAGGCAAGTACTCTACCCTTGAGTATCTCCTATCACGCTGAATCCCACATATCTCTGGCAGTTATGAATAAGGTACCAACTATGTCTTGTCCATCTAGCCTTGGTCCTAAGAGCCACAGTACCCATAATAACAAGCCTCACAAGAAAGCCATATTATAATTAATTTTAAACAATAAACTTGAGAATGGAGAAATGGCTCTCTGCTCTTGCAGAGGACCTGAATTCAATTCCCAGCATCCATGTCAGGCTGCTCACAAACACCTGTAACTTCAGCTCCAGTGGCTCTGAGGCCTCTGGTATCTAAGGGCACTGCACTCGTGTGTATACACCCACAAAAACACACAACAATATACAAAATTAAAAATTATAAAACAAGAAGTTGGTGATACACACCATTAATCCCAGCACTCAGGAGGCAGTGGTGGATGGATCTCTGTGAGTTGGAGGCCAGCCTGGTCTACAGAGCTAGTTCCAGAACAGGTTCCAAAGCTACAGAGAAACCCTATCTCGAAAAACAAAACAAACAAAAAACCAAGAAGTTGGACCAGCAAGGCAGCTAAGCATTTTTTAAAGATGTATTTATTTGTTTATTATGTATACAGTTTTCTGTCTGCATGTATGCCTGCAGGCCAGAAGAAAGGAACAGATCTCATTATATATGGTCTGTGAGTCACCATATGCTTGCTTGGAATCGAACTCAGGACTTCTGGAAGAACAGCAAGTGCTCTTAACCACTGAGCCATCTCCAATAGCTAAGAATTTAAAAGAGTGTTCCACACAGGTCTAATGATCCTAGTTTGATATAAAAAAAACCCACATAAGAAAGCCCAAGGTGCAGGCCTTTAATCCCAGCACCTGGGAGGCAGAGGCAGGCAGATCTTTGTGAGTTTAAGGCCAGCCTGGTCTACAGAGCCAGTTCCAGGACAGCCAGGGCTACACAGAGAAACCCTGTTTTGAACCCCTTACCCCCAGCCACAGCTCTCAGCTATAATGTCAACAGTCCTAGGGTGAGATGGGAAGTGGGGGAAGAAGTGGTAGATGGAAGAGAGCTTGACTCTCCCTAAGTAGTTCTCTTATTGCCTTATGAACATGGTGTGTATACACAGATGGACACGCATACAAACACATCACATAAAATATTTTTTAAAATAACTTCTTTATGGGATAGCCTAGAGCAGTGGTTCTCATCCTTGCTAATGCTGTGACCCTTTAATACAGTTCCTCATTTTGTGGTGGCCCCAGCCATAAAAATTATTTTCATTGCTACTTCCTAACTGTAATCTAGCTCCTGTTATGAATCATAATGTAAATATCTGTGTTTTCCAATGGTCTTAGGTGACCCTGTGAAAGGGTTGGGTGACTCCCAAAGTGGTTTCTGCCCACAAGCTGAGAACTGGTGGGACAGATGTTTAACTGTTAAAAGCTCTGGCTCCCACTGGGTGGTGGCAGCATAAGCCGTTAGTCCCAGAACTCAGGAGGCAGAGGCAGGAGGATCTCCCAAGTTTGAAACCAGCCTAGTCAACAGAGTGAGTTCCAGGACAGTCAGGGCTGTTTTCTGTGTAACAGAGAACATAAAACATAAAACAAAAACTAACAAACCACCAGCTCCTCTTGCAGAGGACCTGAGTATGTTCCCAGCACCCATATACGACAGCTTTCTTTTTATGGTGATATCTTGTTTAAACAAATAAAGGTGTGTATGAAGATCAAAGGGTAGAGATTGCCACTAGCTAACCATAGAGGTCTGGAGATCTGTACAGACAGGAAGTGAGATGACTGGGCAGAGAAAGGAATATAGGTGGGAGGAAAAAAAAAAAAAACTCGCTCTCTTTTCCTATGGGAAGCTAGTGAAATAAAGGTGGTTTTGGTTTCCTCCTCCTTCTCTCTGATCTCCCAGTATTTCCCCCTATATCTGACTCCAGGCTGTTATTATTAAGATCAATTAGAACTCATGTTACATCTTCTGGCCTCTGTGGGCACCAGGCACACATGTGGTGCACAGACATCCATTCAGGCAAAGTACCCATACATATTACTGTGCCATTTCTCCAGCCCCCAGTGTTATCATTAAAATACTTGTATTTGTGCTGAATGTGATGGTACATGCCTTTAATTCAGGTACTCAGGAGGCAGAGGCAGGCAGATCTTCGAGTTTGAGGCCAGCCTGGTCTGTAGAGTAAGTTCCAGGACAGCCAGGGATACACAGAGAAACCCTGTCTTGAAAAAAGAAAAAAAGAAAGAAAGAAAGAAAATAGAATCATTACAAAGTTTCAAAAATACTTTGGGGGGGGGAAAAAGTACTTTGGGGAGGATGGTAAGATTGCCTGATGCCAATAGTAATAACTTGAGTTCTATCCCCAGGACCTACACAGTGGGAGGAGAGAGAAACAGCCCCTTCAAGTTGGCCTCTAACCTCCACAGTCTGTTGTAGCACACACACACACACACACACACACACACACACACACACACACACACACACACACACACTCTGCTATTTTAAACTTTTTAATACTTAGTTTTGTGTGTGTGAGGCCTGAACCTAGGCTGGGTTTGAACATGCTGTGTAGCCAAGGATGATCTTGAACTCCTGTTTCCACCTCTCACATGTTGGGATAAGAGTTAATGCCATCACATCCCATCTATGCAATGTTGGGATCAAACCCGGGGCTTTGCCCATGCCATGCAAGCACTCTACCAGCTGGGCTACAACCCCAAACACTTCTAAAGTATCTGATTAAATCCATATTATGTTTATCATATGAATAATTGTAATTTTAAAAACTTGAGTGAGAAGTGGCCACATCCTCTGCTTAACAGATGTAGATCCAGAAATAGATGAGAAAACCTCCAACTTCTGAATGTACTTTGGTTTTAGAAATAATTCCCAGTAAAACTTGGTCCCCACTAATTCTATTGAGTCAGTTTTCTCTAACTGTGTCAACCATTCTCTGGGTCAGACCCCACTCCCAAGAGTAGTTGGACAACACTAACTTGATGGGGTTTAAAAAAAAGAAGAAAACTTAAGTTGGGTGGGTAGGAAGGAACTGGGGGTAAGAGGATGAGTATGATAAATGCTTGGTATGAGGCGGGAGAGGAGGCTCAGCAGTTAGTAGCCCTGGCTGCTCTTGCAGAGGACCTGGATTCAGCTCCCAGCACCTACATGGTGACTCACAACCATCCACACCTCTGGTCCCAGTGGGCACCAGGCGTGCACATGATACACCCACAAATATACACACAGGCAAAATACTGCTACACATAAAAATAAAATCAATCCTGAAAAAATATATAGTGTCTGAAACTCTAAAGATACTAGTTTTCAAAAGTGATGGTGATGTAAGCTTACTTAATCCTAGCACTCGGAATGCAGAGGCAGGCAGATCTCTGAGTCCAGCCTGGTCTACAGAGCTAGTTTCAGGATAGCTAGGGCTGTTAACACAGAGAAACCGTGTCTCAAAAAACAAAAAACAAACAAAGTGAGCTCTGTCCTACCATATAGGCAAGTAAATTGATACAATTTATTGACATTGTTACACTGGTTTGTTCAGGAGTCTTTCACTAGACAGTCCCACACACCCTGACTTTAGTAACTCCTACAGGAGTAACTAATGCAACACCCATATGCACTCTTACCTCGGGGAATCGATCCCGCTATCTCCTGTCATGCTATAACTCTCTGTCCCTTCCAGGCCACTGTGCTCTCGCTGTGGCTCCTGAGCCAACACTGGCACATGTGAAGTGTTGAAAAGTTGTGATTTGTCTGTGAAATGCTTTTCCACTTCCTGATTTGCCAGGCTCTGTCTCCAGCCAGTTGGATTCTTTCCTGTGTCACCAGGAGAATCTTGTAGGATCTCAGCCCTGCAGCTGATTTTCCTTGGAGTCGAGCATTTAAGTAAAGTTCTATCAGAGGCTGCTGGAGCTTGAACACAGGCAGTAGGCTCTGCTTCGTAGTTGAAACCAAATGAAGTTCCTGAATTTAGGCCAGGGCTGTCATCAAGGTCAGGATTTGGGCCTTCCCCTGAATTTGCAAGCAACCCAGTGGCCTTGTACCCGTGATTTGCCAGGGCCTCAAACTTAACAGTTTTGCCATTACATTCAGTCAGAGATCTTCCAGTCACCATTGGTCTTCCCAAATGATTCTGCCTGCTTCTACCTGCAAAGGAACATTGAGTGTGCCCAGGCAGTGTGTGACAGGAGTCACCATCTGTCTCAGAGAAGTCATCTTCCTCCAGATACAGGGAACTGCAGGCCCCATCATCCACCCCGGTGTCACTCTGGTTCAAGGCTGCTTCACAACGCTCATTGTCAGAAAGCCCGTCATTTTCCATATTCACAATCTGTGCCTCTGGGACAAATACTTTCTGAGTTAGTTCTTCAGAGTCACCATCTTGCCTTTCGTGTCTCTTCAAATGGTTTGCCCAAGCTGGGCAATGTGAGACGCCCAGGCTTTGGAATTGATATACCATCTTATCCACTGATGTATACACACAGGGTATTGGCTCCAAAGAGGAGGAAGTTTGTGAGGGCAGGACCTGATACACTTCTTTGGTCCCCAAGAACATGTCACAGTCAGAATAACTTTTCCTCAAGACTTCAGGGATGACCTTGCTCTCTTCATTACACACACCACTTCTCAACACACTTTCCCTGAAGGAACAACACCGAGGGTGGCTTGGCAAAACACTATGTGGAAGGTAATTTCCTAGGTCACCTCTGATGTCCCTGACAGGATGGACTGGAGCCTCCATTGCATGCATGGTTCTGGCTTCCCATTTATCATGGCACTGTTCCGAATATGTCACTTGTGCTCCACCATCAAAGGTGCCCGCAGGACCAGAAGATCCCGCCCTTTGGAAAGGCTTTTCCTCTGGCCCAACCAAGCTAGGTTTCAGACCCTGGCTCTTCTGGACATTGTGCCCTTTGCATACTGGGTGACCTCGGAGATGCATGCCCTGGAAAGGATTGCTGATCTGTTTTTTATAAATCAAGTGGGAACCTAGCACAACTGGGTTCCCACCGTGCAATTCCTGAATTCCTTCACTGGGGCTTCTCATTTTGGGAGCAGGCTGGGCTGTAGGGACCTTAGGGTTCTTTTCCAGTCCAACACCTTCTGGCTCAAGCTCACTACCCTGGCTCCATGCTTTGTGTCTAACCCGATGAGAACAGCCTCGCCTGTGAGGGTTGGCACACCGGCCCTGCCTTTTCCGAATCCCCTCTTTAGAAGAACACCTTTGCCTGGTTGTGTGTACATCAGTGGAAGTGCCCTGGCTATTATAATTTTTCTGTTTTTCATATTTTTGCATTAGGACTGTGTGTTTGATTAAGTTGTCAACAGTCAGCACAGGGTTAATTCTTTTGATTATTGCATGTTCCACATCTCGGGGAATATTGTTGGAACCATCTTCATCTCGGACGGGCCACTCTTCAGGTGGGAACTGTGCAGAGAAACTGTGATACTCTGTTTTCAGCTTCTCTTTTCTAGATAAGCTGCGCCATAAGAAACCAAAACCAAACTTTTTGCCTTTGTCTTTGGTGTATGGTAATGGTTTGGGGCTCACACAGATGTGGGTGTCTTCAGGTGCTGAAACTACCTGGCTCCTAGTCAAAAGTGTGGGTTTAAGACCTTCCTGTTTTTTTCTAGTCACTTCTGCAATAGCCAGTGGGTCCTTAGTATCCTTCATGCTTGTGTCAAGGTAACACCGACAGGATGGACAGTGGGAAACAGGGGCCTCATTCTCCTGGGCCAGCTCTGCACAGCAGTCCACGCTCACCAGATAGGTCACAGAAGTGGGTGTGGAGCACCCTTCATCTGACAGGAGGGTGCTCTTATTTCCCTGTTTGGGTGTATTTGTGGTGAAGTAAGTGTTTGGTGTAACTATGAAGTAACCCTCTCCAGTGTGGTAGATCTTCCTCTCCTGAATTAGAGCCCCCAGGGTGCTGTAGAGAATGTCTGGGGATGGAACTGCAATACCTTAAAAAACAAAACAAAACAAAAATGGAAATCAGAAATCAGGATGACCACTTATTTGCTTAACAGACTTGGAGCCCACTGTATGTAATACATGCAAATAAAATGCTACCTGGTCAGGTAGCTCAATGGATAATGGTGCTTGTATGCAGACCTGACAACTGAGCTTGATCCTTGATTCTACAAAATGGCAGGACAAAACAATTCCCCAGAGTTTTCCTCTGGCCTCCACATATGGGCTGTGACACATCCATGCTTGCATGTGTATGCCCTGTGTGCATGCATTCGTGCATGTGCACACACACACACACTCACTCACACTCTCACACATGCATACACACAATAATACACTCAAACTTTCACACACACACTCACACTCACACACACACACACACACACACACACCACTCACACACATACACCTTCTAAATTAGAACTGAGTGTAGTGACTGTAACTGTAATCTCAGCACTCAGGAGGCAGACACAGGAGAATCAGTGCATTTTCAGGGCCACCCTTGAGAACTAGGCCAGTGTAAGCTACAACAAGACCCTATCTTAAACGAAACAAAACAACCCAAAGAATAATATGTGTAATTAAACTACAAAGTACTCTATAAGTTGGTTCCCATACAAACATATACCTAGGCTAATGGTTAAGTACAAAAAACATAACTCTGAATATCACAATATAAATCAACTTCAAACTTAGTAGGAAAGCAATTGCCTCATAGGCATGAAGCCCCAAAGTCTGAACAAATATGGGAATTTAAAATAAGTCTCATGAGTGCCATACAGAGGATGTACAGAGTGATAACACTTAGGTCATAAAGGATAACATACACATTAAAATGCAGTTTGTAAAGGCATGACTAAGAGCTACAAATTCTGCCAGTTCCATCTCTGGGAAACAGACATGGGAAAATGGGACATGGGGAAGATGAATTTTCCTTTCCGTCCCTCACTACAGAATCTGATTAACATGTATTTATAAATTAAAAAATCATCCAGAAGACCAAAGAAATATCTGTATGAATTGTTGAAGCTGGGCTGATGAGACAGTTCAGAAGGCACCTAGACCCAAGTCATCCTCTGACCTCCACATGTATACTGTGGCATTCGTCTCTCTCTCTCTCTCTCTCTCTCTCTCTCTCTCTCTCTCTACACACACACACACACACACACACACACACACACACACACACACACACGTTGATGCTGGGCTTTTCTTGACAGTATTTTTTTTCTATACTGGTAATGGAGAACAGGGCTTTATGCATGCTAGGCAACCATTCCAACAGTGAGCTGTATCCCCAGCCCTCTTTTTACTTTTCATTTTGAGACAGGGTCTTATTAAGCTGCCTAGGATGGCCTAGAACTGCCAATCCTGCCTCAGCCCAGCAAACAGCTGAGACTGCATGCCTGTGCCACTGAGCTGAGTAACTCGGTGTTATGACAAAAGATTGTAGAAAAAGGAGGGAAGAAGGGCACTGTACCCTTTACTTCTATGCTAAGAGTGTTTATAAGTAGAAACTAAACGCATTCCAATGAGTCCCAGTGGTGAAGACTGGTTACCTGGGTAATGTTCCATCAAGTGCTCCAAGAGTGACTCTTGTGTCACAGCCACCTGAGTCGCATTCATATCAGCTATAGTGCAGCAAATGACTTCAGCCAAGGGCACAAACTGACACTGGGCTATGGGACTCATTTGCACTGGGAAGACATCACCTGAATTGGAGGTCAAAACAGCATAGATGATAAATCTGCTATGAACCATTTGGAATTAGTAAATGGCGAACAGTTTAAAAGACGGACTAGATGATGAACCTGCCCAGATTCTGCTAACATAGCACCTGTGATGGTAGAAACTGTAGAATACAAAGGTTTACATCATGGTCTCTCTATGATGTGCTGTTGCAGGAGGTCAGACATGCTTCCATATCAGCTGGGAAGCCATGGTACAAAGTAAAACTCCATTTGCAGCCCAGGTATAGATAAACCACGCTTGTTACTACAGTTTACAAACAAGGCATCAGCCAGTGAATGACTAGTGTATATGGAGTTTGGTGCACCAAAGATAACCATAAATAGATTAGGGATGGAACTCTGTTTGTAAAGGGCTTGCCTAGCATACAAGACTCTGGGTTCAACCCTCAACATGGCCTGGTGGTACATGCCTATAATCCTAGCATTTGAGACTTGAATGGTGGAGAATCAGAAGTTCAAAGTCACCTTTGGCTACATAATGAGTTTGAGGTCAGCTCTGGGCTACTTAAGACTTAATCTCAAAAACAGAAGTGGATATATCTCAGTGGTAGGCACTTGCCTAGCGTGTTCATCTTCTTAGGTAGGCCTTGGGTTCATCTTGAGGTACCTCAAAACATTCTAAGAACAAACTAATTTACCATCTATGATGCAACAAGTCGGGAATTGAGGCAGAAGGATCATAAATTCCAGGTCATCTTTGGCTACATAGTGAGTTTCAGATAAGGGTTGGCCACATGAGACCTTTTCTAAAGAAAAATAATGAAAACAATGAAAAACAAAACTACCACTAGCTAAAAGTAACTTCTTTAAAATCCACATGCCAGGCATTGGTGGCGCACGCCTTTAATCCCAGCACTTGGGAGACAGAGGCAGGCAGATCTCTGTGAGTTTGAGACCAGCCTGGTTTACAAGAGCTAGTTCCAGGACAGCCTCCAAGGCCACAGAGAAACCCTGTCTCAAAAAAAAAAAAAAAACAAAAAAACAAAAAAAAAACAAAAATACCCCAAATCCATATGCCTCTATAGGAATCATGCTAGAGATACTTGCTGTAGGCGCATAGTTAAGTTTTCTGTGTGCAGGAAAGTTAAGTGAGCCCCAATCTGGGGACTTGTGACAGATATTGGGAAAGCGTCACTTACTATTGCATTCTTTTGGCTGGTTAAAACAAAAAAATGTTAAACAAGCCATTGAATCTCTGAAAAACTATAGTGATAAATCAACAGAAAAGAATTCTATTGTGGAACAGAAAAGTTACATTGCAGATAAAGAAGAAGATACAGGTAAACGGAGCCTTTTCCATTACACATACAGTATAACGACCAGATTTGAAGAGTCATTCTACTTTTTAGCCAATCATATTAATTCATACTTCAATCGCAAGGAAAAAATGTCTCAAACAAAGGAAGCTAAAGGTCTTCAGGACAAACCAGACTTTGAAGAAGGGAAATCCAGTTCTGACCCCAACATCCTGACAGAAACACCAGACTCAGAATCTCCCCTTGATGTTGGGGACAGACCTTCCAGCCCTAGCCAGATGCCTGAGGTTCTTCCAGTGTCTGCAAAGCAAAGTATTGCTAACTTCCTCTCTCGTCCCACTGAAGGCGTACAAGCCTTAGTTGGTGGTTACATTGGTGGACTTGTACCCAAATTAAAATCTGACTCAAGGAGCCAGCCAGAAGGACAGGGAGAGCCTGCTAACACTGAACCAGCTGCCAGCAAGGACAAGAAGGCAGAGGAGAAAAAGCGAGCATCTCTTCAGCGAGAAAAGATTATTGCAAGAGTGAGTATTGATAACAGAACTCGAGCCTTAGTTCAGGCCTTAAGAAGAACAACCGACCCAAAGCTCTGTATTACTAGGGTTGAAGAACTGACTTTTCATCTTCTAGAATTTCCTGAAGGAAAAGGAGTGGCTGTGAAGGAAAAAATTATTCCATATTTATTACGACTTAGACAAATGAAGGATAAAACTCTTCAGGCTGCAGTTAGAGAAATTTTGGCCTTAATTGGTTATGTGGATCCAGTGAAAGGCAGAGGAATCCGAATCCTTACAATTGATGGTGGAGGAACAAGAGGTGTGGTTGCCCTTCAGACTCTGAGGAAATTGGTTGAACTTACTCAGAAGCCAATTCATCAGCTCTTTGACTACATCTGTGGTGTAAGCACAGGGGCCATATTAGCGTTCATGCTGGGATTGTTTCACATGCTGCTGGATGAATATGAGGAACTCTATCGAAAGTTGGGCTCAGATGTGTTCTCACAGAATGTTATTGTTGGGACCGTCAAAATGAGTTGGAGCCATGCATTTTATGACAGTCACACATGGGAAAAGATTCTTAAGGATAGAATGGGATCTGCACTAATGATTGAAACAGCAAGAGACCCAACATGTCCTAAGGTAGCTGCTGTAAGTACAATAGTAAACAGAGGACTGACACCAAAAGCTTTTGTGTTCAGGAACTATGGTCATTTTCCTGGCATCAACTCTCACTATTTAGGAGGCTGTTAGTACAAAATGTGGCAAGCCATTAGAGCCTCATCAGCTGCTCCAGGCTACTTTGCAGAATATGCACTGGGGAATGATCTTCATCAAGATGGAGGTTTGCTTCTGAACAACCCTTCAGCCCTGGCCATGCATGAGTGTAAATGTATCTGGCCCGATGCACCATTAGAGTGTATAGTATCTCTGGGCACAGGACGATATGAGAGTGATGTGAGGAATACTGCAACATACACAAGCCTGAAGACCAAGCTTTCTAATGTTATCAACAGTGCTACAGATACAGAAGAAGTCCATATAATGCTGGATGGTCTGTTACCTCCTGACACATATTTTAGATTTAATCCTGTCATGTGTGAAAACATATCTCTAGATGAAAGTCGAAATGAAAAGCTGGACCAGCTGCAGCTGGAAGGGATGAAGTATATAGAAAGAAATGAACAAAAGATGAAAAAAGTTGCAAAAATATTAAGTCAAGAAAAAACAACTCTTCAAAAGATCAATGATTGGATAAAACTAAAAAGTGACATGTATGAAGGCCTTCCCTTTTTTTCCAAATTGTGAGTAGGGCATACATATGCTCTCATAAAGCAAAGTGAGCTTTCTGTGCAGAAGATCACACTTGTAGTGTAAGACCCTAATTCCGGGGTCCTGATGGGCTAGCGGGAGAGCCCCGAGAAACAAACACCTAAACCAGGCGCTGCAACAAACAAGAGGTGTTTATTGAACAAGTGCACTCGGGTGACAGCAATCTCGGGGAAAGCTGCACACACCCCAAAGTGTTCAGGTCCTTTTTATAGAGAAAGACCACAAATCAGCATACATTCATGGGGCACAAGGTGACTGATTACAAAGTGTAATCTCATGTTTGAGAGATCACCCAGGTGTGACCTGTTCTTCTTCAAAGGAAAAACCATAGAATGACTTGGAAAGTCCCCAGATTGTTTGTTGGCCAGGTGTGACCCAGACAGGGATGCTCATCTGGAATCATTTGTTCCAGGGTTGGAGTCTATTTCCTTGTGGGCCAAGACCTGTGAGAGACATTTTATCTCCTTTATACTGTGGCTTTCTCTTGGCTGTACATTTAGAGCCTTCAGTTATTCCACAAAGGTTTGATGATTCAGTAAGTAGCCCTATTTAACAAGATCAGCCTAGCATATAACCACTAACCCCATCACCATAGTAACCTTTCTTGTTCTCATCATTCCTGATCTTTCCATCCATGTCAACGTCCATTCTTTGTGATTTTCTATATTCTGCTTGCTAGAACTATTCTCCTGCCCATTTCCTACATCTTTGCTCTGCAAACTAAAGTCTTTGAGCAGATGCAATCAGATTTCACAGTTTCAAAACAACTCCTACTGAAGAGGAAATAGGCAACACCTTTAAGAACAGGACAGGTAGTGGTGACACACACCTTTAATCCCAGCACTCAGGAGGCAGAAGAAGGCAGATCTGTGATTTCAAGGCCTACCTGGTCTCCAGGAAAAATTCCAGGAGAGGGTCCAAAAGCTACAGAGAAACCAGTCTCAGGCGGAAAAAAAAAAAAAAAAAAAAAGAAAAAAAAAACCCACAAAAAACAAACAAACAAGCAAAACAAAACAAAAACAAAAATACAGGCCTGCTTGGGTGGCAGCATTGGGAAAGCCCCAGGCCTGTGTGGGAGTACAACTTGCTCTTGTGGATGACAGCAGCTTAACAAGCCAGCACAGAGAGCTGGAGTGGTGGCACTTGCTACTCTTTTGTTAAGATTTATAATGTATACACTGTTCTACCTGAATGCCAGAAGAGGGCACCAAATTTCATTACAGGAGGGCATTGCTTATGCCAGAAGAGGGTATCAGAACCCCAGGGTCTGGAATAACATGATTGTGAGCCACCATGTGGGTGCTGGGAATTGAACTCAGAACCTGTGGAATAACTGCCAGGACTCTTAACCTCTGAGCCATCTGTCCAGACTGGTGCTTGTTACTCTTGCAAAAGACTAGGGTTTGGGGATATAATGCCTTCTGACTTCTGTGGGCTCCAGACACAGAGTGCACATACATAGACATGCAGGCAAAACACTCACAAGATACATCTCAAAAAACTAAACAACAAAACAAAACAAAACAAAACAAAAAACAATCCAATGCAAGATAAGATCTCACCAAAGAGGAAAAACAGAGTTCTTTTGGGGAGGACACAAAGCCCCAAACCTCAGGTGGAAGTCATCAGGAAAAACACAAGAACTTATACAGTCCTCAGCAACGTTCCCATGACCTCATCATAAAAGTAATGTTTAAAGAGCCTAAGATTCAGGGTCTGGAGACAAGGCTCAGTGGTTAAAGCACTGGCTGCACTTCAGAGGACCCACTCCCACATCCACATGGAGGCTCACAACCGCGCAACTCCAGCTCCAGGGGACCAGACTCCCCCTTCTGGCCTCTGTAGGCAGCAGTCATTTAAGAGGTGAGGCAGGCAGATCACTGAGTTCAAGGCCAGTCTGGTCTACAAAGTTCCAGGACAGCCAGGGCTGTTACACAGAGAAATCATGTCTCCAAAAAAAAAACAAAACCAAACCAAAACAAAAAACAAAAACAACAAAAAACCGTAGGGGCTGGAGATCTGGCTCTGCAGTTAAGAATGCTTGCTGTTGCTCTTGAGGAGGACACCACACAGTGACTCTCAACTTCTACAACACGAGCTCTTTAACCTCCCAGGGCATCTATAGTCAAATTCGCATGCAGCACACACAACACACACACACACACACACACACACACACACACACACACATATAATTAAAATGATTCTTAAAAATTAACTCAAGGGGCTGGAGAGATGGCTTAGCAGTTTAGAAGAGCAGTTGCTGCTGTTCCAGAGGACCCAGGTTCAATTCCCAGCACCCACATGGTGGCTCACAATCATCGGTTATTCCAGTCTCAGGGGTTCTGACACCATCTTCTGGCATACACAAGGCATACATAGATATATCCAAGCAAAGTCCTCATGTGTATGAAATAAATAATTTTTCAAAAATTAACTCAAACTGAACCAAAGACCTTAAGAGAAAACCCAAACTTGCACTCCTCTCCCTGCCTCTGTCTCTGAAGTGCTAGGATTATACAAATGGGCCACCAGTGTCCAACTTGTTATGTTTTAATCTGAAGTACTTCAACTTGATTTTTGAGGTTCAAATGACTGTGCTAGCAAATAAACAGAAGAAAGGATTCTGGAGAATTTGGAAAGCACTCACATCCAAACTTTTGTTTCATACATATAAGAACTTGTCATGGCATTAAAATCTATGTAACACTAATCCTAATATTTCATGTTAAAAAATGCAAACCTCCCTCGAGAACATTTAGGTTCTACACAACTGTGCTTATGGAGGACATGGAGCCAGGCAATCTGCCAAGAATCCATGCATTATTGACCTTCAGATGACTTAACTGAGCCACTGGACCTCAGCTAATTACCCAGATTCGTGAAATCCGAGACAATCTCTTTGGGGCCTGGTATTCAATCTCTTTGGGGCCTGGTATTGAATCCCACGGTGGGAAAGGCTTCTTCAAGTGCATTAGAGATGACAGCACAGCGCACACAAAACAGCCTGCAGACACACTGGGGTTTAATAAAAGAGGATGTTGGGATCGGAGTAACACAAGAAGAGCCCTGTTTTCAAGCTGCTCTTTCATCTGGCACATCTTTTTTTTTAACCTTAAAATTAATCCTGGCCTGGTTTTAAAAAGAAAAGAAAGAAAGACCAGTCTTTTGTAACAACGTGCTTCTCTTAGGAGATAACAGACTGTGCACAAAGCTCAGTGACTTTAAATGGTCAGGTCTGCTGTGTCATAACTTCAAATAGATTCAGGCAAAAAAAAAAAAAAAATCAACCAGAATGGAAATAAGACCAAGAAAGCCTTCAATCCCACAGAGCCAAGCCCTGTCCCTGTCTGCCTTTGAGCTGAGTTGTCCCCGACTCTTCATAGTGATGATGTGTGGCCCATGCACACCCACACATATATGTACACATGAAATAAATAAATGTAACTTTAAAAATAAAATACAGCCTCAAAAAAATACTGTTGTTAGTCTGGCAATAGTGATACATGCCTTTAATCCCAACACTTGGAAGGCAGAGGCAGGCAGATCTCTGGGAATTCGAGGCCAGCCTAGTCTAAAGAGCTAATTCCAGGACAGCTAGGGCTACACAGAGAAACTCTGTCTTGAAAAACAAAACAAACCAAAACAAAATAAAACAAAATATTGTACATCAGTATGGAAGATAAGCTAGTTGTTGAGTAAGAAACAAAATTTCCATATAACTTTTTCTTTAATGCTGTCTTTATCTAGTCCTCACATTTTAATGAGCCCCGCTGAAGTGTGGGGTGTCAAACACTCCAATTTCAGGGTCCTAATCTGAGTCTGTTGTGTGGCCCCAAGTGACCACATACCTTCTCTGGTCTATTCCCTTGTATGTGCGGGACTGAAATAGATCAGCACTTTTCAAACTGTTTTGTAGAATATTAAACATGAAGCACTCTGCAAGGGGCCAGACGGATGGCTCAGCAGTTATGAGCACTGGCTGTTCTCCCAGGGGACCTGAGTTTTTTGATTCTTTGCAAAGATGAAGTACAGAGGATGAGGTTGATTGTCAGCACCCACAAGACCGCTCACCATTTGTAACTAATGTTTCAAGGATTCTGATGTCCTCTTCTGACTTCTGGATACACCACATGCAGAGTAC
Organism: Cricetiscus sungorus; assembly: GCA_030556225.1. Classification (NCBI taxonomy): domain Eukaryota; kingdom Metazoa; phylum Chordata; class Mammalia; order Rodentia; family Cricetidae; genus Cricetiscus; species Cricetiscus sungorus. Next base: position 68,491,376 of record JANBXA010000600.1, on the reverse strand, counting down.
AGAGATATACAGCAGACAAAACACCCATAGGCATAACATAAACATTAAGGGGCTAGAGAAATGGCTCAGCAGTTAAGAGCACTGGCTGTTCTTCCAGAGGACCTGGGTTCAATTCCCAGGACCCACATGGCAGCTCACAACTGCCTGTAATGCCAGTTCCCATACACATGAAAATAAAAAAAAAATTTAAAGGTTATTTTTTTTTTTTTTTTTTTTGAGAGAGAGAGAGTCTCTATGTAGCCCTGAATGTCTTGGAACTCACTATGTAGACTAAGCTGGCTCAGAGGTCCTCTTGCCTCCCAAGTGCTGAGAGTAAAGGTGCGCACTACCACGCCTACAAGGCTAAGAAGAAAGGTCCTGAGCCAGAAAGATGGCTCAGTGGGTAAAGGCATATATATACTCAAATGCATCGGATTGAGTTCAACTCGGCCACCCTGAACTTTCGATACAATGTGGCCAAATGTTTGAAAAGATGCTGCCTGGAGTCTCAATGACATGGCTAAAGGGCATGTATAAAGAATGGCCCGACTGACTAGGTTCAACAGCAGCTCCTGGCCCTAAGGAACAGTGGCCGGAGTCAATGGTAACCCAAGGGGAGGGTTTGGCATATGTTCCTTTTTGTAAAGGAACAAGCAGATGCAACTTCCTTCCATTACACTGCCCTCTGTGATCCTGTGCCTCTTTTCTTAAGCCTGGTCCCTGTTTTACTTATGCTGTCATTTAAGGCTAACTTACATGATGTGTATCTGAATATTCCAGGAATATTCCAGGATCCTAGCATCTAGGAGTCCATTCTTCATGTACATCTTTGAGATACAGAGTGCCCACACCACTCCTTATCCAACAGATATTTATTGAGTATCTATTATATGCCATTGTCTAGGAACTACAGCAAATGGGACACAGTATTTGCCCTCAAGGGACTTTGGTTATAGTGAGGAACAGTGGGGAAGAGGCAAATATTACTCAGTTTTTTCCAAGAAATTTAGAGATACCCAAGCAGAATTAGCATGAATGAAAAAGAATCGGACACATTCCTACGGGGTCTTAGGTACTAATGGCAGCATGGGAAAGCAGGGGCAGTCCCAGTATGTGTCAAGCAGCCACGGACTCCCATCCTTCACTTCACAGCGGGGCGTTGATGGCACTCGCCTTTAATCCCAGCACTCGGGAGGCAGAGGCAGGCAATCTCTGTGAGTTCGAGACCAGCCTTGTCTACAAGAGCTAATTCCAGGACAGGCTACAAAGCTACACAGAGAAACCCTGTCTCAAAAAAACAAACAAACAAACAAAAAACCTTCATTTCATTTCCTGGGTGATTCACATTGCTGATTCACCTCAACAGTTCAAACAGGAACAGTAGCTGTCAAAGGCCCTCACTCCCAAATCCAACACTTGACAGTACTGGAATAAGACTGACATATGTCAGTTCTTCATCAATACTAGACTCTTTACCTCTTCTTCCCAAACTAAAGACATTACACATGCTTAGCCACGGCATCACTAGCATTGTTTTTGTTTTTGTTTTTTCTTTCAGCCCATTACTTAAGCACAAAAACGCGATTCTTGACCAGTCTGGACTTTTTCCAGTTTCCATACCCTTTTGACTAGACAGCAATCCCAACAATGGCCCTCTTTGCTTGCAAGAAAAGATGTCGGGCTAGGCAAGCTGTACTTCATGTATGAGAGATCTCCTTCTGTAGTTGAGTATTTTACTGGATTGGTCCATTCAATACATCCCAAGCCCCCAATCACTGTTGTTCTATGGTGTGGCAGCAAGAAAGATCTGTACTCCATCTCTAGCTTCACATAAAACTTGTAATATGTGACATGACTTTAGCCAAGAAGATTTTTTAAAGACTCTTACATTCTTCATTCTTTTCTTCCTGATTAGATTTTTGTTTTGTTTTCAGACAGGTTCTCATGTAGCCCAGGATGGCCTTGAACCCCTGACTTTCCTGCCTCTGCCTCCTGAGTGCTATGATTACAGGTGTGTGTTACCACACCTTCCCACTTGGGTCTTAGATCAATGCAGTTATCTCATGACTAGGAGAAAATAAATTAGGAGGTGAAATAGGCTCTTCCTCAAGAAGTCAAAGCAGAGAGCAGATAGGACCACTTTGTTTGTAAAGCCATTTTTTTCAGCCATCTAAAATCCCAGAACAAAACTGTTGTTTAGCCCAAATCTCTCCACTCAAGGACAAGTGACATGAGTTGCCTCTTCCTGGTTTCTGCTGTATGCACTGTGTGCCAAGGGCTTGACATCACAAGGAACATTAGTCCCTTCACAAGAATGCCACATAGTCGGCTGTCTACAGAAGAGGCCCCAGGCTATTTATGTCCAAGCTGACCTACAAAAGCTATGAGAGGCAGAAGCTGCACCTTCAACTAGCATTGCAAGTTTTTAAGTATTGATGAAAATCTAGCTTAGAGCTTACTGGAGACACTCTCCTGGGAGGGGATCCTTACTACATGTGGAAATCACAGGAAATGAGTATCTAGATTGGAGCCCTGAGAGGCAATCGATGTATTACCTTGGGAAAATAGAGGCAAATAGCTGTAACTCTGCTTGTAATCTAGGAGTTAATCCTTGATGTTTGTCAAAGGAAGTTGCCTTGGTCCTGAATGAGCCTGGGTCTTCCATGACTCCCCAAGTCTCTGTGGATAGGTTTGCCAGGAAGTAGGTTATGCTCATTGGTGAGATCTACTGCAATGAGGCCTCAGGCTCTGTAGTGACAGGAGCTGGGGAGGCTGTACTTTGTTTCATGAGATAAACGAAACACTGCCTCTTCCATCAGATTTTACACACACAGGGCCCACCAAAAGCCTTGCGGAGACCACCTTGCCGTCTCCATGTCGTCACTCAGGACAATAAAGAATCCGGGGAGGCCTGTCTCTGCCCATTGGTACCAGCTCCCCTCTCCCTTCCGTGGGGCAGTGCCTCCTGCTGGCCATCTTTCCTGGTATCTGCACTAGGGTTGTTCAGTCTAGAATGTACCATTGGGTTTTGTGTCAATGGTCACACATTGTCCAGACTTGTCTGCCTAGCTCCAGCTCCTTTCTAGCTAATAACAGACTCTTCTGGCCTCTGAAATACTAACTTTTAAAAGATAAAAGCCAAGCCAGACATGGTGGTGCAGCACTTGGGAGGCAGAGGCAAGCAGATCTGTGTGAGGTCAAGGTCAGCCTGGTCTACAGAGTTAGTTCTAGAGCAGCCAAGCCTACCCAGAAAAACCCTGTCTCAAAAAACATCCCTAACTAAAATAAATAAAGCCACTCTTGGAAAACAATTCCCCTGAATGTACTCTCACTGAGAAGTATTGCTACACCATTAAAACTTAAAGACCAGGCCTGGGGATGGCTCAGTGGTTAAAAACACTGGCTGTTCTCGCAGAGGCCCTAGTTCACTTCCTAGCACATGCCAGCTCACAACCATCTGTAAATCAAATGCTAAGGGATCTGGTACCCTCTTTTGGCCCTCAGTTATCACTGTGCACACTTAATACACAGACATAAATGCAGGCAAAACAGTCATCCACATCAGAGCTTAATTTAAAGATTATTTGCTTATATGAGTCAATGTTGTATCCTCAGCATGCCAAGCAGAGTCTGAGGGGTTAGACCCTCTCCTGGGGATGTCATGTCTACAACAGACTGGAGATCCTGGCCGGCTAGACCAATTACCTCCTTGAGTCCATCAGAATTTTGCCCTGACATTCCCATATTTTTCAGTGGCAGGTTGCTACAATGTCTCCCTTCTACCTGTCTGAGAAGGTAGTAAATGATTCCTTGTTAGATTTATAATCTCCAAAGGTGGTATCCATCTTCATCTTTCTCTTATTAGCTGCTTTATGTAATTGTGGAAAGTTCCTAGGAGCAATGGCCGCATAGCTTTGCAAAGCCTAATATGTGCTCCCCTCTGGATGACACCTACCTCAGAGTAATCCATTAAAGAGACTCTTGCTAAGGACTTCTCACATGACTTGAGGGGCCATTGTGATGATGATGTTTTTGTGTCCAAATGTTTACATTTTAAAGACACAAAAGCATAGTTTTTCATGACTACTCTTTTGGTTTTTTGAGACAGGGTTTCTCTGTGTAGCTCTGGCTGTCCTGTGACTCGCTTTGTAGACTAGACTAGCCTTGAACTCAGAGAGCTGCAGGTTCTTTTGAGCACAGACTCAGTCATTTTGTGCTCCATTTTCATCTAAGCAGATGTATGGAGAACACACCCCAACTATCTGATCTCCCCGCCAGTATCTGTGAGAGGAAAGTGGTACTCGATTGCTCGGCTGCTTCAACACTCTAGCCTGCTCTGTCAAGGTCACTGCATCAAAAACATCATCGCTTGATGAGAAATATGAAAAGGGACCACTGTAGGTCAGTGGCTCCGACTGCCACTCCTAAGAGCTGACCTACTAAGCCCTTTAAATAACTACACCTCTGCTCTGGAGGCAGCCAGAGGTTCCTGGCATGCAGCATCAACAGTGACCTGATCTCTATCTTTGGCCTTGGTCACACCTGGTTCCCTAACTCCCCTCCAGAATAAATTCATTCGTCCTGCCTTTCTTGGTGATTTTGGCTCAGAGGAGTAGTTGAACATCTTTTAAAAGTCTACTTGTTTCCTACCTCATTACTTCTCTTAGTTCCCTCTCTCTCCTATTGTGGCACCTGAGACCTTCAAGCTGCACTTTCTAATGAACCAGCCCCTCGCCCAGAGCTTCACAGATATAGTTCCTTGATGATATCATCAACCCTGTGTCTGGATCCCCCTCCCCTTCCACGGGCCTTAGCCTGGCAGCCCAATGCAGGCACAGCAGCCCTATCTGAGCAAACGTAGGCCAGAACAACGTGACTGAAGTGTCATGTCTCCCCCTCCCTTCAACACGGCACATTTGGTAGTAAGAAGACTTGCACTTTCTAGAATCCTCCAGAAGAAGCAAAATCCTCTGCTTGTTTTACAACTTCTAGTGAAGTTTCCAAACCCAAAACCTGTATTTACACTTCAAGGGAGAGCAAGCGTTGGGACATTAGGGTCACCAAAGCAGATGTGGCTCCTGGAGAGATACCTTATATTCCAAAAAGCTAGAGAGAGAAGGCAGGGCTCTCCCACCATCTCCAAAAAGCAAAGGTTTTTTCCTCCCTCCTTTTAGAACTGAAAGTAATGGCCTCTTTCTCCTGCATGTATTCAGAGAAAGTCCATTTTCTCCATTCCTCCCCATGGGCCTGACTACCCATACTGAACAATTTTCTTCTGGGATTTAGCAGTGGCCCTGAAGTCAAGTCCTAGGGCAATAAGGGTCTACTCAAATACGATTACTTACATACTATATTATCTTACTACATAAACCATAAGAAGCTTGTCTCTAATCCAAAATGTCTTGTGTGCGTAATCAGATCAAAATGAACAATGGTGGTTGTTAAAAGGCCAAGTTGTAGAGGGGAGGGGGATGGGGTCTTGTTTTGTCAAGTGGTTTAAGAGAAAAGAGACTGAGCCCAGCAGGCTGCTTAGGAGACCTGGGCAGCACTCACAGAAGAGGCACGGTCCTGCGGAAGGACTGAGGAGGCTGCGGGCCAGACCTCTGCACCCCCCAACACTGCTCTTTCCTTTTGGTGGGTGGCAAAGAAGCTCCCAAATCCTTCAAGGCTGGCTTCTGATGGGACAAAAGTGTTGCTCTCTCCCACAGTGGAGAAAGAACCAAGGGTATCTAGTAGCCACAGGTAGAGTAGAGACAAGATGGCAGAGCAAGATTCCAAGCCCCTCAGGGACTCACTACCTTACAGCAGCCTCCTTGTCCCCCTTTGATCCTTCATTTCCTTCCCTGCCCCCCTGCTTGATTATACCCCTCACCTCACTCCCACGTCAAGAGAAGCTTGCCAGTCCCTTCCATAGGGGAAGCAGGAGTGTGGAGGAGCTACCACTGTACTGACAGCTCTGTTGAGTGACAAGCCTGTCCAGAAAGGGAACTAGGAATCACCAAGCAAATGAAGCTGAGGAATATATACAGAAGCCTCCACAGGCACCAGAATGGGGTGGGGAGTGGAGTGGGTTGTAAGGAGCCACCCTAAGTCCCCATCCCAGACACTGCCCTCTAGTATGCATTCATTAGCAAGGAGGAAATTTCCCTGCACAGCTGTGATCCGATAGATCCCTCTAAATGCTGAATTTAACTCTCAATGGTTTTATGCAGAACTTCATAGTGGCAAAGTGAAATTCAGGTCTCTCTGTCCGTCCGTCCGTCCGTTTCTCCCCTCTCTCTTTGGCACAGGGTTCCAACCATGCTAACCTAGAGTTCACAGTCTCGAGTGCCACATTCAAAAGGCAGTACCACACCCCTCTCAAAGATCTTTACAACTGCTTTGTACTTTTCTGCATGTCCCCGTCTCTGCATTGTAACCACGCACAACAGCATCAATTTCGGCACCTTGTTACTTGTCACAAGGTGTAGGAAGGGGCTTCTAATTCAGGAAATGGAAAAGGACAGTTCCAGTGGCTGCAAGTGCTGTTGCTTTCATCGCCCTGGGATCACAAGGACACCTCTTGAGCCTGGGGCTTCCCACAGTGACAAAACTTGGTTTCTTACCCACACAGATGGGGCCTGGAATCTAGGACTTTAGAATATATTTGGCTTAGAGTTTTGTATTTCTGGCCCAGGAAAGGCAAAATGTAAGACAGCATGGAAAAGGGGCAACTCCCAGATCCCAGGATACTTCTGGGACACTGACTTTGCTAAAAAGAGGTTCTTAGATTTGCTAATGAGCTCAACTCAGATGTCCATGCTGGGACAGTCAACTGTTCTGTGACTGACAGGTGTAAAGAACTCCTAGAAGCTTCCTCTAAAGCTTTGCATGAGAAGTGGACAGCAGGCCCTTCTGTTGAAGGAGAAACCTCTGGAGTGTGTGTGTGTGTGTGTGTGTGTGTGTGTGTGTGTGTGTGTGTGTGAGTGTGTGGTGTGTGTGTGAGTGTGTGTGAGTGTGTGTGTGAGTGTGTGAGTGTGTGTTGTGAGTGTGTGTGTGAGTGTGTGTTGTGAGTGTGTGTGAGTGTGTGTTGTGAGTGTGTGTGTGAGTGTGTGTTGTGAGTGTGTGTGAGTGTGTGTTGTGAGTGTGTGTGTGTGTGTGTGTGTGAGTGTGTGTTAGGTTTACAAGGTTTCCCGTAACTGCTGGTCCTGCGCACATAGATGCCTGTGTGAGTTTTAGCTCTGCAAAGGTGAAACAGGCCAGGGTTCCTGTTCAGTGATCAGGACTCAGACTCAGAGACTGGTGAAAGACACCACACTGCAGAACTGCCAGAGCTAGTAACCCTGGGAACCTGTCTGGGAGCACAGAGCTGCCCACAGAAAGGGCTGACTTCCCTTAAGATGGAGGATGGAGTATCAAGCCTTGTGGGGATTTTAACAGAAGCTTCCAAGCAAGGAAGGTGGAATAGGGGACAGTGTGGCTCCTCTGCCTTCTGGGTAAGACTGAGTAAGATGGGAGATGTCATCACCATTGACTTTCTGCGTCTGGCCTCTCTAACTCATATGGTTTGGCAATTTGTGCTTTTTCTGGTTCTGCCAGAGGTCACTCAACAACAGTCAGATGTCCCTGTGCCTCCAAGCACTTACCTTCTCTCTCTTTTCTGGCCTCTGTGGGCACCAGGCACAAGTGTTGCACAGACATACATGCAGGCAAAGTACTCATACACACACACACACACACACACACACACACAAATACCTTTTTCTAATTAGAAATACAGAGTAGGGACTAGAGAGAAGGCTCAGTGGTTAAGAGCACTGACTGCTTTTCCAGAGGGTTCAATTCCCAGCACCTACACAGTAGCTTACAACTATAACTCCAGTTCCAGGGGGAATTAACACCTTCACATAGACATACATGCAGGTAAACACCAATGCACATAAAATTAAACAAAACCAAAATCAGAGCAATGTTGAGTTTAAGACTTTGAAAGCCTTTAACCCCAGCACTTGGGAGGCAGGCAGATTGCTATAAGTTCAAGGCCAGCATGTTCTACATAGTGAGTTCCAGAACAGCCAGGGCTATAAAGAGGGATCCTGTCTCAGGAAAAAAAAAAGATACTTTGAAAGCAGATTCTCTGGCTCTTGAAATAGACCCTGATGAACAGAACATGAAATAAACCCTGATGAACAAAACATGAAATAAACCCTGATGAACAGAACATGTAGATCGCCTACGGAGGCAGAGCTCCCCTTCCCAGGGTGTCTGAAAAGTGCTGCAAGCCAAGAGGGATCATGCTTGCTTAGAGCCAGAACCCACACCAACTTTGAGTTGGCTCGTGTCCCTAGTCCTCTCTCGTTCCTAAACCACCCTACAGTGCCATTCACAAAAGCAAATTCCTCAGGGTAAGAAATAGCTGGACATAGCATAACATCAGTACTCCGGAGGCTTTGGAAAATTTTGACTGATATAACTGTATCTGATGGGAACAGCAAAAGTCTTAAAGCCAGCAGAGCTGAGCAGCGTGTAGTGGCCACTGTGCCACATTTGCCTTTGACCCCCACATGTCACATGCATAGGGGCTTCTGATATTTGTATATTTTGGAGATATTAGATTGACAGACATTTTCTTACGACTCATTTATGCCTCCTCCCAGAAGTACTGCTCCTGAGCTTCACTGAAAAAGTTCTGAACATACTCCCACTTTTAGGGAGATATCCTTATGTACGTGAAGGTCTTCCTAACGCCTTGCAGATTGTGACTGACATAAAGAAGCCAGAGGTCTCTTCATGAGTCTGTGAGAGCTTTCCTTCTCCTTCTCCATCTTCTCCGTCTCCTTCTTCTTCTTCTCCTTCTCCATCTTCTCCGTCTTCTCCGTCTTCTCCTTCTCCTTCTCTCTGTCTTCTCCGTCTTCTCCTTCTCCTCCTTCTTTGTCTTCTCCGTCTTCTTCTCCTTCTCCCCTCCTCCTCCTCCTCCTTCAGACAGGGTTTCTCTGTGCCACAGACCTGGCTGTCCTGGAACTCACTCAGCAAATCAGGCTGGCCTCTAACTCACAGAGATCTGCCAGCCTCTGCCTCCTGAGTGCTGGGCTTAAAGAAGTGTGCCACCAATACCCAGCAAAATCTTCTTAAAACATCTACCCCTGCACTTTACTCAGGAACAAGATAATCAGGACAAAGTAAAATTAAAAGGTTGGCCACAAATCAGAGGACAAGCCTCTTCAGGAAATTTCATACAGCAACAGAGAACCAAATATCTGCCCTATGCAGGGACTAATATTGATGGGCAAAGAACTGTGTGGAAAGATAAAAGAATGAGGTGTCAGGACCTCCCTTTGTTAGAAAAGTTAGCCAGTGCAGAGCCACTGTGGTGTCATATGAGCAAGGAACAACAGAATGTCAGGATTTGATATACAAACTGTATAAATAAATAAAATGTGAACATTGCATTATGGCTGGAGAGATGGCTCAACCATTAAGGCTAGGCTCACAACCAAAAATGTAAACATTGTATTATGCCTGAATTTGAATAATAATTACTACACTTTGGTCTGAGCACTTGTCTTGGGGACTCTGACCATTAAGAATTAACAATGCACTGCCTGGGACATGGCAATCTGCTCAGGCTGGCTTGTTTTGGCCTAGCATCCTTGAAGACACAAGAGCTATTAGCCTGAGAACAGGCTGTCATATGCCTCTAGACTCTAAAAAAAAAAATTAGGCTATAGGGTTGATGAGTAAAAATGAGTCCAAAAGACAACTGCTTATCAATGATGACTAAACTTAATGAGCCCAAAGTTAAACACATATCCCAAAACAAAAATGATATGATCTATGTTTTGGAACAACATGAATCTATCCCTGCTTACTGAATTCTGTATAAATAAAGACGCACCCTGATTGCTAGTCAGTCAGGCTGCAAGATTCTCCTGCTCACTGTGGCCTGGCTCACTTCTCCTGGTCCTTGAATCCTCTCTGGAACCTGTCAACAGCAGAGGCAGGTGTCTGGCATCCAACATTGGCAGAAATTTGTTGTTAGATATTTCTTAGGTTTGTTTTGTTTTGAGATAGGGTCTCATGTAACCCAGGCTGCCCTCAAATTCAACAAGTAGCCAAAGATGACCTTGAACTCCTAACCCTCCTGCCTTTACCACCCCAGTGCTGGGATTACAGACATGCACCACCTCATCTGGATTCTGAACTCAGGGCTTCACTTACGTTAGGCAAGCATTCTACCAACCAAGCTACACCCGGGAAACAACTCATGTGGTTTAACTTTTTTTGTTTGATGTTTGTTTTGTTTTTTTGAGATAGGGTTTCTGTACATCTTTGGAGTCAATCCTGGGACTCACTCTGTAGCCCAGGCTGGCCTTGAACTCACAGAGGTCTGCCAGCCCGGTCTCTCAAGTGCTGGGATTAAAAGCATGTGGAGGCTATTTGCTGCTGACACCACCATTCAGCTTAAAATTCTTTCTGTAGCAAAGTTAAGTTGAAGCAGCTGGGTTGTGGTTGTGGGGTTCTCCTCAGAATCCAGGTGACTGCATTACCTCTGTGGTGCTGGCATTCTTGGCACTTGCAGCCCTACTATAGATGCCCCCCCCCATTTACATCATGGCTAGATTGCATGTTCTGGACAAAGGGAACTAAAATGTCATATCCTGGATGCCTAGACAGCATTTATGAAAACCCCAAGAGGTCAAGCAGCTTGGGGGTGTGTTCTGTGGTCAGTTTCCCACAGTCATGAATGACTGCTTAGCCTGAAAGGCATTGGAGTTGGTGTCAACTCACTAGGCTGTTACACGGAAGAATTTGCTGCAGATTTTTTTCCTTGGGAGCCATAGTAGAATCCAGGTTCAATTCCCAGCACCCATATGGCAGCTAACATCTATCTGTAACTCCAGATCTGACACCATCACACAGACATACATGCAGGCAAAACACCAATGCACATGAAATGAAAACTTATTTATTTAAAAAGGAGAGTATGCATCTTGAACTAGGTTAGCTCAGTAATTTGGGGGAGCTACAGGCTTTTTGTTTGTTTTGAGGCAAGCTCTATATATAGCCTTAGCTGTTATGGAATATTTTAACTATGTAAAGGTATGTTACATTTGTTTATATTGATGAATATCACTTTAACTATGTAAAGATGTGTTACATTTGTTTTTGTTGATGAATTTTATGTAAAGGTATGTTACCTTTGTTTATTCGGCATTTAATTATCTAAAGATGTGTTGCTGTTTTACCTTGCTTGCCTAAGGCACATGATTGGTCTAATAAAAAGCTGAATAGCCAATAGCTAGGCAGTGGAGGGATGGGTTGGGCTGGTGAGCAGCGAGAATAAGTAGGAGTAGAAATCTAGGCTCAAGGGAGAAGAGAGGGAGGGAGAAAGAGAGGAAGACACCCAGGCCCAGCCAGCCAAACAGAGATGGAGTAGAACATAGAGAATGAAAGAAAGGTAAAAAGCCCTGAGGCAGAATGTAGATGAAGAGAAACAGGTTAAAGTAAGTTCTAAGACTGAGCATTTATAACAGTAAGTCTCCCTATCATGATTTGGGGCTGATTGGTGGCCAAAAGAAAGCCTGCTTCACCTAGCTGTCTTGGAGCTCACTATCCCGGAATGTACAGATTCCCACCTGCCTCTGCCTCCCAAGTGCTGGGATTAAAGACAGGTATCACCACATTATTTGTATAATAGCTAATTTGGTTCTTGTCCTAGTGTGGGTTTCTACCAAAGCACTTGGGGAGGAAAGGGGTTTGTTTGGCTTACAGTTCCATATCACAGTTCATTAAGTCAGGGCAAGAACCTGCAGGCAGGAGTTGATGCCGAGGCCACAGGGGTGCTACTTACTGGCTTGCTCCTCATGGTTTGCTCAGCCTGCTTTCCTGTAGGACCTGAGATGACTCTCCCCCATCTATCACTAATTAAGAAAATGCCTTACAGCTGGATCTTACAGAGACATTTTCTCAGTTGAAGTTCCTCTTAGATGACTTTAAACCTGAAACTATCCAGAGCAGCCCCACTTTAGGCTTTTAAGGCAGAACTATAAATGAGAGTTGGTCAAATGACTAGGATCAGAAGACTCACATCATAGAATAAAGCCGATATCACGGCAGTAGAATTAATGTCACCCTGCCTCTGGAGTTTTGCAGGCACTAGCTGGGTGGGTGCCATTTAAGACAAACCCACAGTGGATTGGGTCCTAGCATCTGCTGATCAGCTTGGAACAAAACAGCCAATAGGGAGAGGCAGGCGGATCTCTGTAATTTCAAAGCCAGTCTGATCTATATAGGGAGTTCAGAGTTACATATTGAGACCATGTCTCAAAAACCAAAAAAGCAGGGGAAAAAAGAAAGCCAACAGAGTGGCATATTGTGAGAACCTGAACTGCAGTCAACTGTGGCAAAACCCAAGGGATACAATTGTGTGATCCGGACAGAAGAGTTTTGTGTTTCTGCAAGGCCAGACCACTCTGAATACGTGAAGCCAGAAACCTGAGTTCTTAGAGCTTTGGATGACACAACTACAGCAGTAAGGAGGGGACTCCACATGCCTCACTGAACCTGAAAGGCATGAGTTTGTCCTGCCCGGTAGCAGGAGGCTCAAAGACATCTCTTGGGTGAGATCTCTGGAGAGTTAGGTTTACATTCCAAAGAGATAGAGAAAGAATCCAGAGCCTTCTCGTCGGCTGTTCTAACAGAAAAGGTGGAGCTGCACCCAGCAGTGTGGACCGGTGGCTCAGTAGTAAAGAGCACTAACTGCTCTTGCAGAAGACCTGGGTTTGGTTCCCAGCACCCACAGGGCAGGTCTTAACTCTTTATATCTCTAGTTTCATCTGGTTCCAGGGATCTGGTACCCCCTGCTAGACCCTTGGTGACCGAATGCATACGGTACACTTACATACATGCAGGCAAGACCCTCATACACACAAAATAAAAATAATTTTTTAAGTTTATTTACTTATTTTTATTACATATGCAGTGTTCTGTTTGCATATCTGCCTGCACGCCAGAAGAGGGCACCAGATCTCATGGTAGATGGTTGTGAGCCACCATGTGGTGCTGGGAATTGAACTCAGGACCTCTAGAAGAGCAGTCAGTGCTTTTAACCTCTGAGCCATCTGTCCAGCTCCCCCTGCCCCCAAAATCATTTTTTTAAAAACGAAAAAGAATGGTTTCCATCTGGTGTTTACAGTCTTAGCCCAGGGTATTTGCATAAAAATTAATTTGGTTCTACCTTCAGGGTTTCACTATGAGAAAGCCAGGCCCCCCACTCCTCAGCAAAGCAAAGCTGGTGGATGGACACCCATGAAAACACACAAGCATTTAAAGTTTCTGTAAACTGAGGCATTAGCTGACTCAGCAGGTGAAGGCACTTGCCACCGAGCCTGCTGACTCAAGTATATGCAGGAAAGAACACTCTCCTTTCCCCATAGTAAATACACGTAACTTTAAAATCTAAGTATCTGGAAATTGTTCCATAGGTATATGCCAAAATGAAAACAGAGTCAAAGAAGTTTACTACAACTTGGGAAGAAGAGTGAGTTTGTGGCAACTGACCTCTGACCTCCACACAGACTGCTCCAGCTGTCTGACAAGGCCCACCTACGTGTGAGTCACTGGAATGTAGCTGTTTTCCAAAGTGCTTAATTTGAGGGAGGGAGGGACTTATTTCAGGACTCTCTGTATCCCCTCTACCACCCTACTCCATACCCAGACTTCTCTTATCCTCCTCCGGGGTCAAACCTGGTGAGTACCCCTGACCTCTTTGGTGACTTGAAAGAAAATGTCCCTCAAAGGGAGTGGCACTATTAGGAGGTACAGCCTTGGAGCAGGACTGGTCTTGCTGGAGGAAGTGTCTCATGGTGGGGGCAGGCTTTGGGCAAGCTTTTTTTCAAGCTTTACTCCATGTGATAGTTTGACAGTCAACTTCTTGCTGCCTTCTGGCCAAGATGTAAGACTCTCAGTTGGGCAGTGATGGTGCACACCTTTAATCCCAGCATTTGGGAGACAGAGAGAGGCAGGTGGATCTCTGTGAGTTTGAGGCCAGCCTGGTCTACAAGAGTGAGTTCCAGGACAGCCAGAGGACTGTTTCCACAGAGAAATCCTGTCTCAAATAACAAAAAAGTGGCACTGTCAGCATGTGCCAGCATGAAGCCGTGCTCCCCATCACAGAACCTCTGAACTGTGAGCAAGCCACCCAGTTAACGTTTTCTTTATGAAGAGTTGCCATTGCCATGGTGTTCTTCACAGCAATAGAAACCCTAAGGCACTAAATTCATCCACTCCTGGGTAACACAATGTACCAGATTCAAACTAGGTACCACCATGAGTGAACCAGCAGTCTAGCCTTCCCTGCCTTGACTACAGAAGAGGGAGTTCTAGGCTTGGTTCTGCATCCTCCCTCCCTATTTGTCACATCACAGGACTCTCCCACATATCCTACCTTCCCACCCCCACAGGAAGCATGCTCTATGCACCAACCGGGTCCCCTCTACCCAGTAAGCTGTATCTCCACCCATGTCACTTCCAACCCCTAGGCCCAGCCCCAGCCCCACATCTCTTCTCCCACACTCTGCTCCATCTGTAACAAACTTGAAACTTAACAAAGGAAGTCCACATGCCCAGAGCTCATTGCAGGAACACCAACATCATGAAAGATCTAGTCAACACCTTCTCTCTAAAACCTACCAGTCCTATATAAATGCTTGCCAATGAGCTGGGTGGTGATGGCACATACCTTTAGTCCCAGGCAAGTGGATCTCTGTGAGTTTGAAGCCAGCCTGGTCTACAGAGCAAGTTACAGGACAGGCTCCAAAACTACACAGAGGAACCCTGTCTAGAAAAACCAAAACAAACAAATAACACACACAAACAGAAGCACAAACACTGGCAATGAGAGTAACCTAGATCAACTCCAGGGCACAGAAATGAAAAGAACAATCTTGAGGTGCTGGAGAAATGGCTCAGTGGTTCAGAACACTGATTACTCTTCAAGAAGACCCAGGTTCAATTCCCAGCTCCCACATGTTGATCTGTAACTCCAATTCCAGGGGTCTGGACACCCTTACACAGACACGCATACAAATAAAACACTTTTCAATGCAGATTTAAAAAAAAACAAACAAACAGAAAGCTGGACTGTGTTGTCACATGCCTTAATCTCAGCACTCGGGAGGCAAAGGCAGGAGGATCTCTGTGACTTTGAGGCCAGCCTGTCTACAATGCAAGTTCTAGGACAGCTAGAGTGGTTACACAGAGAAACCCTGTGTAAACAAAACAAAACAAAACAGAAAACCCCCAACAACAACAGCAAACAAACAAACCCCCCCCCACACACACACACACAGGACTAAAACCAAAGCTGATTGTGGTGGTACACACTTTTAATACCAGCCCTTAGGAGGCAGAGGCAGGCTGATCTCTGTGAATTTAAGGCAATCCTGATCTACATAGTGAATTCAAGGACAGGGTAATGTAGAGACCCTATTTCAAAAAGGAGCACAAGCCAGGCAGTGGTGGCACATGCTCTAGTCCCAGTACTCGGGAGGCAGAGGTTCACAAAGCGAGTTTCAGGACAGCCAGGGCTGTTACACAGAGAAACCCTGTCGTGAAAAACGGTGGTGAGGGATGGGATGGGGTGGGGAGCAAAACCAAACAAAAAGTACACCGAATAGATGGGACCAGAAAAGAAAATGCCCATGGCACATTGTTATAATATAGTACAGAATGCCTGAATCTTTACACATGTCACAGTAAAACACTAAGAAAACATACAGAAAACTACAAGGGAAAAAAGAAAATCCCATCAGAATGTCATGGTTTTTCAGTGGAAACTCTGAAAGCTGGAAGACTAAGAAGCAATTAATTTCAAGTCCTAAAAGACATAAAATAATATACCCAGCAAAACTATCTGCCATAATTGAAGAAGGAAAAGTTCCCATGACATAACAACCTTTAAAAAATGCATATATATACCAAAGCTAAAAATACAGAAAGCTTTCTTTTGGGCTGAAGAGAGGATTGAGCACAGAAGAGAAACTGTGAAAAGAAATACACAAAACCATAACTACTAAAACACAAAACTCCATTGACAACACAAACCACCAAAAGTCAATAGCACAATGACCACAACACACATATGTAGGGCCCTGCATGGACCCCCGATGCACCTTGAGCAAGCCTGAAGCTGTTGGCTGGAACATCTTGCCCCAGAATTGTTATTGGTACTCTTTTCCTGTTTTGCTAACACACATTTGCTGGGAAGAAGCTAAACCTGAAAACCTTGTCGTTGCTGTGAGTCAGTACATAAGCCCACCCCATACCCTCAATAAATGGCATTCGGCATTCCAACATTGCTGTTGAACAAATGATCCCCTGTCTAGTCACTGATATCTAGCTTTGGCCAGATTAGTGAAACAGATTGTAGCGTAGGCGCTTGCCACATATTTCAGTAATAACTTTACACATCAATGGCCTCAGATCTCAAAAGACATAGAGTGGCTGAATGAATTAAGAAACAAAATCCATATACCTGGCACCTCCCAGAAACACATCTTAGCTTTAAGACAGGCACCACCTTAGAGATAGAAAGAGAATGGGCTCAAGGACGAGTCAATGGGACCGGGAAACAAGCAGGGGCTGTGATCCTAATATCTGACAGAATAGACTTCAACTAAAACTAATCAGAGAAGATAAAGACAGATCTAATTAGCAGAACAGTTAACCTAGAAGATAATACTATCCTAAATACACCAAGCTCTGGAGTGCCCAGTTTAATTAAAAACAAAACAAGAAAAAACAAAAAACAAAAAACTACTACTGGAATTAAAGACACAGATTAGCACCAGTCCATTTATAGCTAGTGATTTCAGTACCCCACTCTCAGTTCATCTGGGCAAAAAATATACAGGAAACATCGGAACTAATGGACATCATCAAGTGGCCCTAACAGATTCTGACATCTACAGAATACTCAAACACAAAGAATACACTGTCTACTCAGCAGCTTGCAGAAGCTTTTCTAAAAGAGACCACATTGTGGACCACAAAAACAATCTACAGATTTAAAAAATACTGAAAACACTCTGACCATCATGCAATAAAACTTAAAACTTATAGAAGGCCCGTTGGTGCATGCCTTTAATCCCAGTATTGGGGGGGGGGCAGAGGCAGGTGGATCTCTGTGAGTTCGAGGGCAGCCTGGTGTACACAGCTAGTTTCAGGACAGCCGGGGATACACAGAGAAACCCTGTCTCAAAAGACAAAAACTTGACAGTAAAAAAACAAAAACTAGTAAATAGGAAAACTCATGGTGATGAAACAACTGACTAGGAAACAATGAATGGGTCAAAGGAGAAGTCACAAAAGAAACAACTCCCTGGAACTGAATGAAAATGGAAACACAGCACCACAAAGCCTCTGGGACACACTGGAAGCTGTCCTGTGAGGGAAATGGATAGCTCCAAGGATGCTTCCCCATCTTGCAAGATAGTGGGCGAAAACGCTGAGACGTGGCACAAAGAAGAGTCTGCAGTCAAGAAAGAAGGCTGGTGTTGATGTCCCTGTCACCAGTGCAGCCAAAAGGGATGACACTAAGGTGAAAAAGCCCAAGAAGGGGAAACCCCGTCAGCTAGAGGAGATGGCAGGTTCTCAGGATTGGCCATGTATTTTAGAAATGCCTCGTATAAAAGAAAATAGTCAGCAGCAAAAATCCAAGGTTGAAAAGAAGAAAAAGGAGGCAGTCTTTGCTACTGTCACAAAACCAGTTGGTGGTGACAAGAATGGTGGTGCCCAGGTGGCTAAACTTTGCAAAATGCCTTGGAAGCTGCTAAGCCATGGCAACAGGCCCTTCAGTCGCCTGCCTGCCTGCTTCACTCCCAGGGCCGGCCAAGCTGATCACCCTCACCGCACCACAGGGGCAAAGGAGTGAAGTGGTTCCCAGGAAGTAGCTGGTAGCTGCCTGCTGCTTGTGACTGGAACTCTTGCCCTCACCGAGTTCCTCTGCACAGAACACACCAAAAGTTTGTCATCATTACCTCTACAAAAGTTGATGTCAGCAAGGTTAAAATCCCCAAACACCTGACCAATGCTTGCTTCCAAGAAGACGCAGGGTGGGAGAGATGGCTCAGTGGCTAACATCACTGGCTGCTCTTCCAAAGGTCCAGGGTTCAATTCCCAGCACCCACATAGTGGCTCACAACTATCTATAGTAGGATCTGATGCCCTCTTCTGGCAAAGTTTGTACATGCAGATAGAGCACTCATAACATAAAATCTTTAAAAAACAAAAACAAGACAAAACAACAACAACAACAAAAAAAAGGCGAGTGCTAGTCTACAAAGTGAGTTCCATAGGAAGGACAGCCAGGACTGTTACAAACCCTGTCTCACAAAACAAAACAAACAAGACCTAAAATTAAAAAAAGAAGCAATTGTACAAGACCAGGGACCAGGGGCTGAAAAGGTAAAATTTACCAAAGATAAAGTTGTTCCTTAGCCCCAGGGCTACCTGGGATTTCAGTTCTCTATGACAAACGGGCTTAGCCTCACAAATGGATTCTCCAGATTGCTAACAGCCTAATTAAACAGCTTTGTATGTTAAAAAAGGAAATGAGGTTGAAGAAATAAATGCCTTAATAATGATGCAGCTAAAAAGGTTGAAGAAAAGGGCTGGAGATCTGGCTCAATTGTTAAGAGCACCTGTTGTTGTTGCAAAGAACCCGCGTTCAATTCCCAGTACTCACATGTAGGCTCTTGCCCCCTGTTTCCAGGATGTACAGATTGGTAACACTGTCACTGTGGGAGAGTGCAGGCCCCTGAGCAAGACCGTGGGCTTCAGTGTGCTCAAGGTCACAAAGGCTGCTGGCACCAAGAAGCAGCTTCAGAACTTCTGAGGACTCTAGCTAACTCCCTGGAACAAAGTTATTTTCCAGAAAAAAAAAAAAAAAATCTGCCTTAAAAAAAAAGCCTTTCAGCACCAGATGGATTCACAGTAGAATTGTGCCAGATTTTCAAAGATAGAAAGGGAAGGAGCACTCCAAATTTTTCCTATGAACCTAGTATCACTCTAAGTTCCAAACTAGGCAAAAACACAAGAAAACTACACACCTATCTACCCAATGAAGGCAGACTCAGAGTTTCAATAAAATACCTGCAAACAGAATACATACATCAAGATACTCGGTTTGGCTTTATCCCTGAAATACAGAGATGGTTCAACATACCCAAGTCAATAGATGTAATAAACCACATAAATGGACTTGACAAAATTACATGAGCATCTCAGGAGATGAAGGGAAAGCCTTTGACAAAAATCTAACATGCCTTCATGATAAGAGTCTTAGACAGTGTAAGGCTAGACAGAGCATACCTCACCATAATAAAAGCTATGTACAAAAAACCAACAGGCAACATAAGCCTTGAAGCAAAAGAAGTCATGAAGGGGATAGGGATGGATAGCCACTGTCCATTCCTTTTCAGCGTGGCCTAGAAGTACTAACAGGAGCAATAAGGCAAGAGAAAGACATTAAAAGAGGGTACCAATAAGGAAAGAGTCAGTCAAACTACCCCTATTTTCAGATGACAGTGCAGCACTTTGGAGGCAGCGGAAGGCAGGAGAAGACAAGTTTGGTCTACAGATCGAGTTTCAGGACAGCCAAGACTACACAGAGACCTTGTCTCAAAAAAATCTAATACTAACATTAATAATAATAATGTCTTAATAATAATAATGCCTAAGAATAAATCTAACAATGGAAATGAAGGACCTCTACAGTGAAAACTTTAGACCTCTGAAGAAAGAGATAAAAACACTAGAATAAAGATATCCCATGCTCATGGATTCATAGAATTAATGTGAAAATGACCATCAGCTGTTTACAGATTCAGTGCAATCCCCACTCATCCTCTATAGAAATAGAAAAAAAAAAAAAAGATCCTAAAACTTCATATGGAACTACAAAAAACCCTGAATAGCCAAAACAACCCTAAGCAAAAACAACAAAACACTAAAGGGGTTACAATTACAGAGACATAAAAAAAATATGATATTGCCACAAAAATAGACAAGTGGACCAATTGAACAAAACCGAAGACCTAAACATGAGTACATACAACTTCAGCCACTTAATATTTATTTAACAAAAACACTGAACATACTCTGGACAAAAGAAAGCATCTTCAACAAATGGTGCTGGGAAAACTGAGTATTCACATATAGAAGAATCAGCTTGTACAAAAACTACTTCTAAACGAATCAAAGACCTAAGCCTGAAACACCAAAACTTCTAGAAGAAAACATAGGCAGTGCCCTCCATGAAATAAGTGTAGGAAAGGACTTCCTGAATAGAACTCCACCTGCCCAAAAACTGAGGCCTACACTTGACAAATGGGACTTCAGAAAACTAAACACCTTTTGCACAGTTAAAGAAACAACCAACTGGGTGAAGAGAAAGTCCACAGAAAGGATTAATAGATAGAATATATAAAGAACTCAAAAAGCAAAGCGTCAAAAAAATGACCCATTCAAAAAATCTGGCTGAGATCTGAATAGATTCTGAAAATAATCAATAATCGCTAAGAAACATCTCATGGGAGCCAGGGAGATGGCTCAGGGGTTAAGATGGCTCAGGGGTTAAGAACACTTGTTGTTCTTCCAGAGGACCCAGGTTCAATTCCCAGCACCCACATGGCAGCTAACAACTGTCTGTAACTCCAAGACCTGACACCCTCACACACATAGACATACAGACAGACCAATGCACATAAAAGTAAATTAATAATTTGAAAAAAGAAATATCTCAAAAGATTATCATCATTCCTAGCAATTAGGGAAATACAAATGAAAACAACTGAGATTTCATCTTACCCCAGCAGAATGGGAAAGATTGATGGAACTACTTGACAACAAATGCTAGTAAGGGTGTAGGGAAAAGAGAGCCCTTATTCACTGATGGTAGACTGCAAACTGCTGGAGGCACTGTGGAAATCAGAGCGGACAATTTCCAAAAATCTAAAAATAAATCTACCATATGACCCAGCTATAACACCATTGGCATATGCCAAAGGAGTCAACATGACCTCAGACAAGTGTTCAGCCATGTTCATTGCCTGTCTATTCACAATAACTAGAGAATGAAAACAACCTAAATGCCTACAGTTGAGGTTAATGAAAATGTGATACATATACACCATGGAATACTATTGAGCTGAAAAGAACACTGAAATAAACTTTGTAGGCAGATGGATGAAACCCAAAAGGGTCATATTGAGTAAAGTAACCCAGACCCAGAGACAAATGTCACATGTTCTTTCTAGTTCTCTCCCCCTCTCCCTCCTTTTTTCCCAACAGGGTTTTTCTGTGTAGACCTGGAACTCACTCTGTAGACCAGATTGGCCTCGAACTCAAGAGATCCATCTGTCTCTGATTAAGGGCGTGCGCCACCACCTCCCAGCTACATGCTCTCTCTTATTGAAAGTTCCTGGCCCCAAATATTTAGATGTGAGTACACAGTTTGTAGGAACTACAGAAACAAAGAGTAAAATGGGACCACGGGAGGGTTGTGGAACAATAGAGGGGAGAATAATGGGGTACAAGTCATCTGATCAGGGAAATGGGGAAGGGGACACTTCAAGGAGGGTGAGGAAGAGTCACACAGAAGAAGGTGGGAGGAGGGTAAGGGGGATAGCTTATTCTGCCTCCTGAGGAGAGCCCATTCTGTGACTGCATGGTATTCTACAGTGCCCAGATTATACTGTAGCATGGCCAGCATATTCTGTACAAACATGGCCTATATACTACCACATTTTTATGCAAAAGGCCTCAAGCCCCATAACAGACTCTCTGGGTCTCAACTGATGCAACCTGGACTAACATAACATACGGACTAATGTCACCTCAGGCATTTGGGATGACTTCTCAATGCAACCACCCAATTCACACTGGCTCCAACTTCAACTGGGCCACCACTACACCAAGTTTAATGTGCCACCAACAAAACAACAAATCTGAGTGGTGAAAGCGACAATGGAGTAACCTAACTGACCTACCAGTCTTTATCATACATTACACTCAGATCTACAACTTAACCACATTTTCTGACATATCTTTAAGGGAAACTATGAAACCAAAGGATAATCAGAGATACACTGGAACTCTCTCTAAAACCAAAAAAAAATTTACTTGCCAAATGAGGAAGACTGTTTGGGGCTGTGACAATGAAAGGACAGACGTCCCAATTCCTTTGGATATACATGCCAGGAACATCGCACATCTGTTTCCTTCCAGAACAAAGAATATTGGTTCAAGTCTGTTGAAATTCCATCCTGGATTTATACCGGCTACCAAAGTGATCACATCAACTCAAGAGTGAACATGATACAATTTGCAACCAGAGAATGCTGTAGGTTCTAAGACTCCTTTGTGCCAAGGAAAAAATGCAGACCATGGTGCTAGAGAGATGGCTCAGTGGTTAAGAGCACTAGCTGTTTTTCTAGAGGGCCTGAGTTCAGTTCCCAGCAACCACATGTCAGCTCACAACCATCTGTGATGAGATCTGGCTCCCTCTTCTGACCTACAGGATGCATGCAGACAGAACATTGTTTTTAAAACATGCAGACCACAGAAACTTACATCGGTGGAAACTGCAGGTATGAATGCATTCCAAACTGGAAAGTGGAATCATACACATCCATGGCTTCTCTATTATTTCTACATGATTCTCCCTCTACCACAGCTCAAGGAATGGGGCATTGGAGACTTTATGACCCATAAGCCCATAGTCAATATATCACATGCAGGAACTCATCCAATTGGATGAGGCATAAGTCTTGTCTTCTCCATAACATGGAAATCCTATAGCATCAAAGAAGGCAGCCTAACACCATGCATCATTGACAGAGAGGATAGGACGAGAACAACAAATTCTTCACAATCCACTGCAACTGCAAGGCAGCATTTGTCAACCCCCTCTTTCACCACCAATGGTTACTGAAGAGCATCATGTCTGACCTCAGCCTACCTGCAAGACTTACAATTACACCTAGGATCCAGAAGAGAAGATCTCAACCTCAAATCGTGGCCCCACCTGAGGAACTCTGCACTGACTGAGCTTTACAGAATGCCAGTCTTACTCCTCAGGAAAAAAGGTTTGCAGAAGGAAAACCTTTTACAATTGATGGTTGCTGGAGCCATGTTGGTTGGCTTCTTACTTGAAGCTGGCATAGCATCTTCTGTTCTTTCATATATCAGATATTGCAAGAATCAGAAATCTTATTGAACAACAAGCATTGGCTATTAACACCTTGTCTGATGGATTAGCTACAACTCACAAACTTACTACAAGCTTCCATCTGAAACTAAATGTATTAAAGCAATCCTTGGCAGATCCTAACAAATATATACAGCTGAAAATTTGAAGAGACCAGCTGTAACCAACAAGATCTCTCAAATTACCTGCTACAACTTACTCAGAGGAACTGACAGAGAGAAAAACATATCCAAGCAAAACTCGCTTTTCAAAGAGCAGAGACAGACAGATCCATCTCAACTCCTTTTTACAGGAGTTGGAACAAAAGCGACAATCTACAAGTCTCTACTGGACCCAAGGCAAACCTGGTGGTGTGAGCATAGATTCTACAAAATACATTTACTCCTAGTCCTCATGGACAGTGTGGTACCAGCGCATCATTGTATGTGTAACACGCACACTCATTGCCTAGGAAACTTGGGAATGGATCTATTATACCCACTGATAATTTCCGATGGACAAGTTGGACTAATACAGAGGATGTCTACTACCCAGAGGAATATACCATCTCACTTGGAGACAACACCTCTGGGGCCACCCACCCTCTGTCCAAGAGCTCCAAATATCAGAACTGACCCCTTCAGTCTCTGCAAACCAACTCACAGACATTGGCAATGGAGTCTTTACTGCATGCACCATGAAGGCCTTCAACCTCACAGGTGACATCTATAACATCACCAAGGACACCTTGAACTCCACTTTTTATTCTGCAGAACCTCATTGTCTAGCTATATATAATGCTACTAGAGTTACAGCTCATCTCTCAAGACAATTAAACATGTTCAAGATCATCTGAACAGAGATAAGTTTTTGACTCAGGTACCCTATATAATAATGAACATTAAGATGACTTGCTAGTTAAACTGGAGTTGGGGGGCGTTGTGTATCAGCTTGACACAAGCTAGAGTCATCAGAGAGGAAGGGGCCTCAGCTGAGAACTGCCTGCCTCCTTGAAATCCAGCTGTAAGGTATTTTCTCATTTAGTGATCAATGGGGGAGGGTCCAGCCCATAGTGGGCGTTGCCTCCCCTGAACTGCTGGCCCTAGGTTCTATAAGAAGGTGGGTTGAGCAGGCCCGGGGAAGCAAGGAAGTAAGAAGCATCCTCCATGGCCTCTGCATCAGCTCCTGCCTCCAGGATCCTGCCCTGTTTGAGCTCCTGTCCTTATTTCCCTCAGCGATGAACAGCAATGCTGAAGTGTAAGCCTGATAAACCCTTTACTATCCAACACGCTTTGTGGTCATGGTGTTTTGTTGCAGTAATGGAAACCCTAAGTACCAGGAAAAGCTAGAAAGTCACTGATGACATTTCCACTGTCCTCTCCTTTTTAACATGCCACAATTACAGCCAATGGATTTGAGATGACTAGGGATATTGAGAGCTTGGGAGGACAGCGAGACAGAGTCTTAACATTTTCCAGATGTACTCAAAGCAGATACTATTGTATATAGCCACTACCCATAAACTTAGCCGCAACCTTCAAAAACGCTCTTCATTTGACGTGATTGGCAGGATATTTAGATGTGACTATACTTGCTTCCCCACATGGAACTTATTCCACCAGATAAAAAAGAGATTGGCTTTCTTATGTACATCATACTGGCCCTTTTGGCATATAATTCTTTATGATTATTTTGACTTGTTGAATAAACTTCACTTTAGGAGGAACTATGACAATGAATTCCAGAGACTACTATCCCATCAGAAGGAACAAACCAGCTATCTATGGTTCCTGCAGACACATCTGTGCAAACCATTATTGGAGAAAATTTTCCATGACACCTCAGATCCTTGGTTCTACCCCGCCAAGTAATTGCCATTTTTACCAAAAGAGATGGTCTGTATACATTGATTTTTAGACCCAAGATAGATGCCTGCAGAGACTCACTAGACTTCCTTATGCTTTAATCCATCATTTGCTTTTTCATAGTATATATCTGCTTTGTTTCTTTGTTTTCATGACAGTGTTTCTTTGTATGACCCCATCTATCCTAGAGCTAGCTCTGTAGACTAGGTTGGCCTCAAAGTCAAAGATCCACCTGCCTCTCTGCCTCTTGAGTGCTATCACCACATTGGAAGCTAAAGTTTAATGGACCCTTAGCCACTCTTTTCATCAAGTAAGAAATACCTGGCCCAAAGCCATGACTCACATGCTCCTAATGGACCCCAATTAAGTTAGGATGATGCTCTACTATGACTGGCTTAGCTCAGAGTCCTAAGGCTCCAACCCTGCTATGCCCCTTTATAAAACATTTTTGTTTGGAAATGACTCTGTTATCTTTTATTTCTGAATGTGTTTCTCAACTTGGTGCATACCAAACCTAGAGAAAATACAAATTTGAGAAAATACGAATATGCCATGGGATCATAGCAATATCCTGTGATTGACATTGTTTTGACCACTTTGCTTAATAACTGTAAGTTTTAGTACCATTTATTTGTCTATTAGTAACTGGAATATTTATTCTATGCTTTCTCTTTTTCCTATTATGGCCCAAATTTGAAAATTGCTGTGAAACTGTTAGTAATTCTTATATGTGGTCACCATCGGTTCTGTGTATGCCTCAGGGCCAGGGGATGGAATGTAGTGAGCATAGTAATGCCTTTTAGACATGTAAAAGCATCTTAGTCAGGATCCCTCCTACACCCAAGGCTGCGCCTGATAACTAGACCCCAGTGACATCACTGATCAAAAAGACCAGGCACAGTCCCAGAGTCACGTGACACCCACTGGACAGTCTATAAAGCAGGGACCAAGAGCAATACTCTGCTCTGCACATGTGGAGAGATGTTACCTTGCTATCCTGCAGTTGGAGAGTCTCCCCCAGGATCCTGAGTCTGGAATCAGAGACTAGGAACTTAGAGTGTGAGCCTTGTTGTGTGATGAACCTTGGCATAACAAAATAGAATTCAATTTATACAAACTATCTTCTTCCTTACAACACCCTGGCTGTCCTGGAACTTGCTATATAGACCTGGTTGACCTCAAACTCTCATCTGCCTGCCTCTGCCTCCCTAGTGCTGGGATTAAAGGCATGCAACCCCACTCCCAGTCTCCACTGATCCTTAATAAACTGCTACGGCAATGATACAGAGCCATGAAGAGGTGACTTTGACAGCACAAAGGATGCTGCACCAGGTATGGGCCAACACCTGTAGTCACAGCCCTTGGGAGGCAGTGAAGGCTAGCTTCAGCTACATACAGCTCACAGTAAGTTACAGGCAGCCTAGGTGATATGAGACCCTGTCTCAAAACACACATACACACACAGAAAGTTCCTGTTTTGCATGTTTTCTCCCCCCAAATGAAAGATATTATCAGGGCTTGAGAAATAGTTCAGCAATTAGGAGGCTGCTCTTCTGGAGAGCCTAGGTGCAATTCCCAATACCTACCTGGTGGTTCTCAATGGTCTATAACTAAAGTTCCAGGGGATCTGACCCCTTCTCGTGGCCTCTGTGCAGACCCCAGGCACACAGGTGTTAGTACACAGACATACAAGCAGGCAAAGCACTCATAAAGTAAAAATAATCTTTTTTTTTTTTAAGGCTACCATCAAATGAACTGAATACTGCAAATGGTCTTGACAAGCAACTTCCTTCTCCCTTTCTGAGAATGCTGGCTTTCCTAGTCACCAAACTGTGACTGTCAAGAGACTTAGTCTCCAGTAGCAGAGATTCTGCTGGATATCATTAGCTACCAGATGCTGTATCCAGTTCAGAGTCTGATGACAAGAACATGCCCCCATGACACCCCACTGTGAAACCTTCGGGTGCCCCTAAGCAGAGAATGCTACAAAGCAGAACAAACACTTGACAAATGAACTTAGGAAAACATGGCTGCAGATGAGAGCAGGGAGCAGCTGTTTTTGTCATGAATGCCCCAGGAAGAAAGGACAGTCTCCCTGGGAGCCTCTGAGGAAGGGCTGAAGGGAAAAGAGAGATGGAGGAGCACAGTGAAGCTTCAGCAGCCGCCTCACACCCTGCAATCCCTTCCTACCTGCAAACTGGGCAGAAGCAGCCCAATTCATTCCAAGTCACCAAGACAGAAGACTGTATTTAAAAATAGCCATTGGGGTGGTCCCAGATTTCAGGAGGCGGGGCAGGAGGATTTATGTGGCCTAGCCTAGTCTTCATAGCAAGTTCCAGGACAGCAAGGACTACATAGATCCTGTCTTTTTTGTCTTACTTTGTTTTTTGTTTGTTTGTTTTTTTTTTTTCAAGACAAGGTTTCTGTGTGGCTTTGAAGGCTGTCCTGGAGCTAGTTCTTGTAGACCAGGTGGGTCTCAAACTCACAGAGATCTGCCTGCCTCTTCCTCTCGAGTGCTAGGATTAAAGGTGTGTGCCACCAACGCCTGGCTCATAGATGTTGTCTTAAATAAATAAATAAATAAATAAATAAATAAATAAATAAATAAATAAAATCATTGAGGACTAGAGAGATGGCTGGGCAGTTTAGAATACTTGTTGCTCTTACAGAGGACTAGGGTTGGAGTCCCAGCATATACATAATAGCTCACAATCATCCTGAATTCAGGAGATTTGTTGCTCTTTTCTGACCTGCAGACACCAGGCATGCAAATGGTATACACACACACACACACACACACACACACACACACACACACACGTACGTACGTACGTACGTACATACGTATGCATATATACAAACAAAAATTCATGCACATAAATTTTAAATTTTAAAAAATGCCCATAGGCATTCAGGGCAATTTCATTCAATGTAAAAAGATGCTGGGGGCTGAGATAGTTCAGTCAAGTATTTGAGGGTGTGTTCTCACTGAGGGGTTAGGGAGAGAAGAGTGCAAAGATTCTAAGCCTTGCTAAAGGTGAGAGCATGGACCACATTTGGATAAGTGGCATCCCACCATTTGCCGGCCTTTCCGATCTTTCCCAGGAGGAGGGTTCTCAGAGCAGCAACTGGAGCTGCCCAACCAAAAGGTGATAACCTGTCATTGCCCCCACCTCACACACACACACACACACACACACACACACACACACACACACACACACACCGCGGTGGCTAAGCTGGGTAAGCAAGCCAGATGTCTCCTACCAGCTTATAGAATCCCACTTTCTTGAGTTAATGTCAATCGCTACTAGAAAACAAACAACAAAACCCCAAACAAAACACTTGAGGCCTGGGGGGGGGGAAGGGCGGGGACGGGGCTCACTAATGAAGCAGCTTCGGCTGCCATCAAGCACCCTGTTTTCGGAAAATACTGTGCTGTCTCCACCTTGGATTTCCTCTAGTGATGAAAGGGGGAAAAGAAAAATGAAAGTCTCTAAGGCAAGAGGAAAGAAAGCGTACAAGTCTGGGAGGAAACAACTTTGCAGTCCCAGCGCCCTGGGACTGAATCCCTACTGCAGGCCCACAGTGCACCCTTCATGCTTATTTGGTTTTACCTTTTCAATTATTACTGTGTTGGGCTGGGCCCAGGTGCCGCAGGGCATGTGCCATCACAGGCACACTGTGGAACCTGTTCTCTCCAGGGTTTCAATCAAATTCAAGTCCCCAGGCTTGCACAGCAAGTGCCATGACCTGTTGATCAAGCTGGGTGGCGCTAGTTTGTTAAGACAAGGCCCTACACAGCCCAGACTGGGTATGGACTCTTGCTGCATAGCTATGGAAGGTCTTAACTCCTACCTCCTGCCTCCAGCTCCTGAAGATTGAGCTCACAGACCAGGGCCCCCACCCCAGTGTTTTTCCTCGGGGCTTGGGAGGCCTTGCATGCTCCAGAAGCTAGAAAGGCCTTTGGGAGCACAGCTGCATAGATAAAGATGGCCTTCTCTCCTCCTCCTGTGTTTTCTGTGTGAGCAGTCAATCAACTACAGTCCTTGTGCCCACATGCCTTTCTGCAAGAGTGGATGAGTTTTCAGAAAGATCCAAGTCAACAGCAGAGACCAAATTGACCCTTTATACTTCTCCCACAGACACTGCAGCTGTCTGTTCCCAGAGGCGCATTTTGGCTTTCTGGAAGCCCAAGCTGCCCAAGGTGGGAGAACAGACTGAGCGTTCATTTCTTTTGATGGGAAGCACCTTCCCCCATATTCACTGTCCTCCGAGGCTCTAAAGGTGGCCCAAGAGCTGATGGCTGGTGACTCTTTATTCCTGTGACTCTGGCATCTCAAGTTAGATGGTAATTAGCAATCCTACTGAAAGCATAAACACCCTAACTACCATGTGCATCTGTCCCTAGATCAGATAGCACTTCCCCAGGCTGAAGTTGTAGCTAGGTTGGCAGAGTCAAGCGACTGGCCTGCAGGAAGCCCTGGGCCCAACCCCCATAAACAGGGCAGGACACTGGAGGCAGATGAAGGAGTCAGTCCAGGGCAACCTGGCTACACAGCCAATTTGAGGCCAGTTTGGGCTGTGTTAGCCCCTGCCTCAAAAAAAAAAAAAAAAAAAAAATCTCAGTGGTTAAGAGCACCAGCTACTCTCTGAGAGGACATGGGTTCAAGTTCTCATACCCACATGGCGGCTCACAACCATTTGTAACTCCAGTTCAAGGGTGTCTGGCCCTCTTCTAGCCTCTGTGGGCACCCGCAAGTACAAGACTCGTGTACATACACTTTAGGCCCACACAACACATACGACAGTTTCTCTCTGTAGCCCTGGCTTTCCTGGAACTCACTCTGTAGACCAGGCTGGAACTAAAGGCATGAGCTACCCATCCCAAAATGTAAAAAACCTGTTACATGTTTTACTGTCATTGCTTAATAAAGAAGCTCTTTGACCTATAGCCAGGCAGAGTAAAGCTAGGCAGGCGATCCAAACAGGGAGAAAAGGCAGAGTTGAGAGAATTGAGCCAGCCAATGTGCTAGAGGGGACAGGTAAAGCCACGAAGCCACATGAGAAAATATAGATCAATAGAAATGAGTTAAGTTGTAGAAGCAAGTTAGTAATAAGCCTAAGCTATAGGCTGAGCATTCTGTAATTAATATAAGCTTTTGTGTGTTTACTTGGGACCAGGCAAGGGGGACAAAAGAACTAGGAAGGTAGCTCGGTGGATAAAGGCACAAAGTGCTGGCAACCCTGAGACCTTGTTTCCATCCCTGAGACCCACACCGTGGGCAGAGGAGAGCTGGTCCCCCAGAGTTGTCAGATGGCCTCCAAATAGGTACCAAGGCATGCATACACACGTACACACAAAATAACTATGAAAAAAAAAAATCCAGTGAGTCTTTTGTTACTGACACTAGTCAGATGCATTGTGTTGGAAAGGAATGACAGCCAGCTCACCTTTCTACCCCTACCCCAGCACTCTCCACAGCGCCCTGGGCCCCAATGGTGGCATCATGGCTACCTCAGACTTTGCATAAATCCTCCCTTATTTCACCCTTGGAGTCCAGACCCACACTGCACCCAACCCTCTCCGAAATACACACTGTGATCACCCTTCGGAAGGAGGCAGGAGACAGGAGAATGTAACCACTAATTCAAACCAGAGAAACCCAGGACACAGAACTGAAAGGCCTTTTTCATCCAGCCTGTCCACAAGCCCCCTCCCCAGTGAAGCCCCCTTCCCCGGTGAAGCCCTTCCCCGGTGAGGCCCCCTTCCCTGGTGAGGACTCTGACTTGGCTGCTTGGCTCCCTGCTTTTGCAACCTGTTTTTCTCCTTAAGCAAAGAAATGTGGGGGGTGGGCAGGTTAAGAGGGGGCAGACAGCGTGAAGGTGAGAAACCTTTCAAGGCTGGCTGGCCTGGGCTGCCTAGAGGAGGTCGCCATCCCTGCTCAAGACCACACACAGCATCAGGTGTCTCCGTTTGCCCTGTTCCCTTGCCCGGGCAGTAAAATGAATGTTTATTTGCTGTGATCCTCCTGTGGTGGAAGGAGGACCCGTGACTAAGATGAAGAGGTTCCTTGGTAGGAGAGAAACAACTGACACTTGTCACCACCACACAGTCAAACGTCCCCACAGCC
The DNA here is from genome assembly GCA_030556225.1 of Cricetiscus sungorus. Taxonomy (NCBI): domain Eukaryota; kingdom Metazoa; phylum Chordata; class Mammalia; order Rodentia; family Cricetidae; genus Cricetiscus; species Cricetiscus sungorus. Next base: position 68,460,171 of record JANBXA010000600.1, on the reverse strand, counting down.
CCCACAGACAGCTAGGACAGGGAGCTGTCACAGTTCCCTGAGTGTAGTGGCCAATGTCAGCGACCACTCGGTGGTGCAGCGGTTCAGTTTCTCAACCGAGAATCTCTATTTTGCAAACAAACAGCTGTTGTCAGTTTCCCAACAAATGGATCAGTCTGAAAGAACTGGAGAGGTAGAACTTCCTCTGTGAATGACGATCCCCTAAACTTCTGAAAGTTGTCTGACCCAAGACCACAACCACCACCCAAGACAAGCAGGACAGGAACAGCAAATACTGAAATGGAATAAAGGCGGGGGAGCGGGGGGGGGTTAAGGAAGGAACGAAAGAAAAAGGAGAAAGGGAGTTAAAAGTAAGAAGGAGGTTATGAAGGAAGGAAAGATGGAGCAAGCGGATTCCTTCTGGAACTAGAGCCTAACTTTCCTTAAAATGCCCCCCCCCCCCGCCACCAGGAACCCGGACTTGTCGCAGTGACCGCGAGCCGCCTCTGACCACGCGCCAGGTCCTCCACCCGCAGCCGCAGTCGCAGCGTCCCCAGCCCGCACTCACCCACCGCGGTGATGAGGAAGCCTCGGGGCGACCGCAGGGCTCGGCGCCGCCAGGCATCCCGCAGCACCTGCACGCAGGACCGGGGCGCTCGCACCAGCAGCACCCGGCGTTGCAGCCAGCCAACGAAGGCCAGCCGCGAGGCGGCGCGCACCAGGCGTGCGTTCCAGAAGCAGCGCGCGTTGGCTCGGCGGAAGGCGCGGAAGAGCGCGCGGCCGCCCGGCTCTCCCGCAGCCTGCCCGGCCTCCCGCGGGCTCAGCACCAGCGCCAGCGAGCACGGAGCCAGTTGTACCGACCGCGCCATACCGTCCGCCATACCGGACCCGCGCTCACTGCGCCCGCCCGCGCCTGCTGCCCCGGGAGCCGGCTGCGGGGGGCGGGGCCAGAGAGGGGCGCCGTTTCCCAGGGCATCGCTGTCACTCCTAGGTCCCTAGCAACTAGAAGAGCCGGGCTTCGCCCGCCGTCAGGGCGGAGAAGACCCAGGTCGCGCGTGGGAGGTGACCCAGGTTTGAGCCTCTGCTCCGCTCCTGACCTATCAGGCCAGTTTTCCGGCTTCTCTGGTCTTAGACCTAGCCAGGTTCCTCATGACGCAGCAGAGTACTCTGAGGACGCTCTTATCCGGCTTTCTGAAGTTCTAGGGTCTGCCTCCTCCCCTAACAGATCGCATTCTTTTGAGAATTTTGAGAAAAACAGTTTTGGAGAGATGCCACCGTAATGGCGAGAAGCAGTGGCGAAATCATTGGTTAAATCTTGGGACATGGCCCTGATTAGGATCCGGGGGTTCTGAGACAGCACTCTGTCATCCCCCAAGAGCCCCAAGCGGTTAATGAAGAAAGCTTGGGACCTGCCCCTGCAGAGAGATAAGAACAAACAGGTTGGGCCAGAATTTAGGCCCTGGGCTGCTAAGCAAAAATATATATTGAAAAGGACAGCCTTGGGAAAAAAGACGGAATAGGCATTAGCCTTAGTACCAACACTCGGTGCTTTGGGAAGTCATTTTCAGAGTTCTCACTCCCTTATCAATCATGGAAAAGCAGGAGGAGGGAGGGAGGGAGGGAGGGAGGGAGGGAGGGAGGAGAGAGAGAGAGAGAGAGAGAGAGAGAGAGAGAGAGAGAGAGAGAGAGAGAGAGAGAGAGAGAAATTTTGTGTAGTCCAGGGTGGCCTCAAACTCATGATTCTCTTACCTCACCCCACCCCCAAGTGCTGGGATTACATGTGCCATCATGCTTAAGTTTATAACTACAATAATGAGATGCAGATTGATATCCCTAATCTCCAAATCTCAGGTGTTCTAATGTCTGAAATTTTTTGAGCACTAATGTGATTTCACAAGTGAAAATTACCACGCTTGACATCCTGTGATAGGTCACATAAAAACCTAGTTTATATAAACACTGTACAAAATCACCTTCGAGTTGAGTTTAAGGGGAATGAGTATGAATCAAATTATGTATTTAAACTTGGGACCCATCTCCAGCATGGTTTGTTAAGTATCCAAGTGTCAGGCTATGGTGGCCTATGCCTTTAGTCCCAGCACTCAGGAGGCAGAGGCAGGTGGATCTCTGTGAGTTTGAGACCAGCCTGGTCTACAAGAGCTAGTTCCAGGACAGCTTCCAAAACCACAGAGAAACCCTGTCTCAAAAAACCAATATATTTCTAACTTTAAAAAAAATAAAAAAGTATATCTAAGATGCTAGCATCTGAAAAAAATCTGATATCTGGCCCCAAGCATCTTGGATATGATTATATCGTGTGTGTGTGTGTGTGTGTGTGTGTGTGTGTGTGTGTGTGTGTGTGCCGCGGTGCACGTGTGGAAGTCAGAAGACAACCTCAGCATCAGCTCTGTCTTTCTGCACGAGGCAAGGTCAGTTGACGGGATCACCTGAGCCTCCCAGGACTCCTGCCACCATCTCCCATCTCCCCACAGGACCACCGTCGAGACTATTACAGATTATACACATACTACATGTGTGCTATTCTACCTCAGTTTACATGAGTTAGCGGGGATAGAACTCAACGTTTACCTGCCGAGCTGTCTTCTCAGCCATCTTCCTGTGTTTTAAACTTTTCCTATGGTCAGTTAGATTAAGAATTACTTCCCATGTTTACTCATGCAAACAGAAGTTTTAGCCCCGGACTAGGGTCAGGCTGCCTTGTCCTGTGCTGCCCCTCATGTCTTCTAGGTTATAGCACTGGTGCTGCCAACATCTCTTTCACCTTGGGAAAAGATCCATCAGATGTAACTGTAGTTCTGGCTTCTCAGTGGGAGAAAAACAAAGTCTGTTGCCGAGGCCACTGCCATTTCTCAGGAGCTACTGAAGGAGTGAAAAATAAAGGCATTTGATTTGTTTAAATAAGAAATCAAAGAAATAAAAAGAAGTATGCCCCAGTCACATGGGTGGTACAGGCTTCTGTAAAATAAATCTGACTTAACCTTCAGTTCAAATAAGCATGTGACTTTAACATAGTATTTCACATCTGCACTCTGATTCTGAGGTAGATGGATAGCTATTGTAGGGAGGACAAATGTGGTCAGCTCTTAGCCTGTCCCATAGAGTGACAATTTTTCTTCTGTCATGTTCTTGTGTGCCTTATGCTTGGAAAACTAGAAATATTATTGGTGGGGGAGGAATAGCTTCTCACCATGTAGCCCTGGCTGTCCTAGAAATCACTACATAGACCAGGCTGGCTTGGAATTCACAAAGATCTGGTTTCTTCTCTCTGATTCTGATTTAGACTTGACTCTCCACACTCCAGCATTGCCTATGGTGTGTTCCCTATAATCATGATGATATTAATTTCTTTGTTTGTTTGTTTTTGAGACAGCGTTTCTCTGTGTAGCTTTGGAGTCTGTCCTGGAACTCACAGAGATCACCTGCCTCTGCCTCCCAAATGCTGATGATGGCAATTTCTATTTGCTTCCAGTTTCCTTTGTGCCTAGAACCACACTAGATTTTTTTTTTTACATGTGATGTAATTTAATCTACAAAATTAATCCTCTGATAGGAATAGTATGGTTCAACCATCTCTCTTACAGACAAACTTCAAGTTCAGGCAGTTTGTCTGCGAGGACAGACATCATGTTGTCTGTTTTCAACATTTTACACGTATCTGCACTCATACGCACAAACTACACACAAACATGTATACCTGTAATTAAAATAATAAAAACAAATCTAAAGAAGCTAAATGAGGATCCAGCTCAGATGGTAGAGTGCTTGCCTTGATTCAGGAGCCCTGAGTTCACTCTCCAACATCATATAAGCCAGTATAGAAGCTCATGAACACAATCCTAGCATACATGAATAGAAAGAAGTTTGAAGATAAGGGGGTCAGAAGTCCAAGGTCCATCCTAGGTTACATAGTAAGTTTGAGGCCAGGCTGACATAGATGAAAACTTGTCAAAAAAAAAAAGAACTGAACAAACAAACAAAGCAAACAAAAACACCTGTCAACTAGTTAAGCAATGATGAAGAACCTGGAACAACCTTAGAGCTTGTGCTTGCTAGAGGTGGAGGGACCGTCCCTGGGATCACTAGCACATGTCGGTAGGTACCAAAACTGTGTAAACCCAGCCCCTACCTAAAGGTTTTTGAACAACATAGAGTGACCTCTACCCCTTCCCTAAACAAGATTCCATTTCTAGAGTCTGACAGGCAAAGCTTGGAGCTAGATTCTGTTTGGTCCAGAAAGCTCAACTTCTGCCTTGTTTGAAGTAGGGCATTCAGTGTCCTTCCCTCCTAATACGGATCAAGGACACTGGGCTCCCAACACTCAGCATCTCACAGCTCCAAGCACAAGTACTCCCATCCCTTTGCATGGTTTCTTCTGCCAAGAAAACCTCCACTTTTAGTTGTTTTTATGTGTGCTGTGTGTGCTGGCTTGCATGTATGTGCATCATGTGTATACCAGAGCCCAAGGAGACCCAAAGAGGGACCAGGATCCCCTGAAACTGAAGCTATAACAGTTGTGAACTGTCTCGTCTGGGTGCTGGAAACTGAACCTGGGTCCTCTGCAAGAACAGCAAGTGACCTTAACCACTGAGCCATCTCTCCAGGCGACATCATACAATAACCCAGCTCTTAAAAATCCCTGACACGTTCAGGAAGGTTTCATCTGCTCCCAAACACATGATTATCCCTGTTATGACACTCATATGGTGAAGGTGGTAATATTCAGTTACCTCTAACAATCAGCTCCTGATTCATCCCTGCATCTGGCACCTTGCCCAGTGCCTGGCATGTAGACGTATTCAACCTGAGTCAAATCTAAGCATTGCTTTGTGTAGGACGACACTGCTTATGTCACCGTCTCATGGTTTGTTGTCACCACACAAAAGAGCACTTGGGCTGGGGAATCAGTTGCTGGCTACGAAATGGTCAGTAGCCAAGGCCGCCTGAAGGAGCAGCTTCGCAACTCACTTGGTCTCCTGGGTGTCAGTGGCTCCAGCACAAATGGTACAGTGGAAGTAACATTTGTATTGATGATGTTAACAGTTTTTAAAGATTTTACTTTATCTATTTATTAGGTTTTCTGTTTGTTTTTTTTTTAGACAGGGTTTTTCTGTGTAACAGCTCTGTAAACTTGGCTGGCTTTGAATTCACAGAGCTCCACCTGCCTCTGCCTCCCAAGTGCTGAGATTAAAGGCATGCACCACCACCCCACCACCACCCAGCTCCCAGGTAATACCCCTTATTATGATGTTTTACAGCAAGTTTGTCCATCATGTAACAAGCCTGGGAACTCTCACTTTTGTTCCTCAAAGGGAGATGTGGGACTTTGCCAAGCAACTGTGCTGATGAAAGGGCAGGAGGAGGAAGCAGGGGGGGCAGGCAGTGAGGGGGACTGTCCATGCTTGGGAGGTGATGGGGGATGGAGACTGCTGCAGTGAGTCACTGCCAATGGGAAGTTATTGAGGAAATGGGGACCACTGTAGTGGGGCAGACAGGGCTCCACTAACTTTTCAGAGAACAAGCTGGAGACGAACAGCTGGCCTTCCTGCCCTGGGCCCTGTGAAAGCCATACACTCTCTAAAGACCAACACTCCGCCACACTACTAAAATGAGGGTCAGAGGGCAGGGTAAAGAAATTGGTAAGTGAAAGCAAGCTGAGGAAAGCCAGTGTACTTCCCAATAACCCAGTTTTAAAGGGTAGGTAGGAGGTGTCACAAGAATCTTTTATCCTCTACCTCAGAAAGAATCAGGGAAGAAAAGACACTTCAGGCAGGAGGCTTCACTGAGAACAGTTAGTTCCTTTGAGATCAGACTCCTGGAGGCCAACTCATTTTTCCAAGGGTTTGCTTGTCAACCTTGGGATGGAAGGGAGGCCCAGCTTTCCACCCTTTGCTGGAGATGACTGAGCTAAAACGTGCTCTCTCAAGTTCTCAAGTGCTCTGTCTCCCCTCCGTTGTCTATCTGTCGGCATGTCTGTCTCTGTGTGTAAAGGATTAATCTCTCTCTCTCTCTCTCTCTCTCTCTCTCTCTCTGTGTGTGTGTGTGTGTGTGTGTGTGTGTGTGTGTGTGAAGAGGCAATCTAATTTTTTTAAAAATATGATTTATCTGTATCTCTCAGCTTTTGGAGCCCTGGACAGGCTGATAGCCCAGCTTCTCTTCAGGAAGTAGCATTTCAGGCTCTGAAACCTGCCCTCTGACCCACATTTTAGTAATGTGACAGAGAGGTGGTACACCCAGGGCAGGAAAGCCAGCTGTACTACCCCGGCTTACTCTCTGGAGAGTCAGAAACTAGCCCTGTTTGCCCATCAGCAGTCTGACTTACCGCAGTGATCCTCATCTCCCCCATCATCACCTCCCATCCACAGTCTGCTCATTGCCCCCATCACTTCCCATCAGCAGTCTGCCCACTGCAGTGGTCCTCATCACTTCCCATCAGCAGTCTGCCCACTGCAGTGGTCCCCATCATCTCCCATCAGCAGTCTGCCCACTGCAGTGGTCCTCATCCCCCCTCAGTCACCTCTCATTGACAACCTGTCTCTTGACATGAAAAGTTATAGTAAGTTCAGATTATTAGCTTAGAAATACAGTTTTATTGGCAAAGAGGCACACTAATTTACTTATGCATTCTCTATGGTTGCTTTTGTAGGCTGAATTGAATGGAGGATGTAACAAATACAAGGTCTCAGATATTTTCTCTATCCCTTGACAATGAAGATTTGCAAAATGCCACTTTAAGGCCCTGTCAACATTCCACCTTATTCACTCGGCAAAGTCAAACATGTTGAAAATATTAGGTAGGTAAAGGCTCCTGGTCAACACACTGGGAAGAGAGACCTGGTAGTTGCCAAGTATCCTCCAGCCAGCAAGTAAGCACCTGTTTGTACTGCCCATTCAGTCACGTACCTATCAACAGACTGACCAATTGTCATTTTCAGTGTGAAAGGTATTTCCTTCCAACAGGGCTAAACCCGGCATCTCACTTGACACCAATTTGAGGTCAGAAGGGTGGTCTGGATTAGACTCAAACCAAAGTTTCAAAAGTAAAGAGTACTTCTTTTACCAATCCACAACAGTCCCAGACTCCTTAGCAACATCTGCCAGACACAGATCAATATCACAGGGGTAAACTCTCAGACTCCCCACATACACATGAGCTTTATTAGTAGCATGTGTAACCATCATTCTCCCTGAATCTCCAGAGTACCTGTTAGTGAAAGCTCTCCACATGAACCTGAGCCCGGGACAGGTAATTCTCAAGCCATGTTTCTGATTATTACAATTTATTTTTTTTGGCTTGAGGTGGGAGAGTGCATTTGTAAGCAATCTTATGTTAGGATGGCTGAAAATACACTGAAAGTAATTTTATGTGCACATTAAGGTATTTTAATAGGATTTAAAAAAGCATACTAAACTTGTGGGTTTGTTTTGTTTTGTTTTGTTTTGTTTTGTTTTGTTTTGTTTCATACAGGGTCTATGTAGCCCTGACCATCCTGAGACTCACTCTGTAGACCATGCTGGCCTGCAACTCACAGAGATCCATCTGCCTCTGCTTCCTGAGTACTGGGATTAAAGGTGTTCACTGCCGTGCCTGGCAGTTTACTAAAATTCTGTGGTGGGTCAAAAATAATAAAACTTGAAAATTGGGGGGTGCAGTGGTTTGAATGAGAACAGACCCTATTATAGACTCTTGAATGCTGAGTCACCAGGAAGGATTAAAAGGATTAGGGGTGTGACCTTGATGGAGGAAGTGTGTCACTGGGGGGTGGGCTTTGAGATTTCAAAAGCCCAGGCCAGGCCTATTCTCTTTGTCTCTCCCACCTTCTTCCTCTAGTGGATCAGGATGTAGCTCTCAGCTACTTCTCTAGCCCCAAGCCTGCCTGCTGCCATGATCCCTGCCATGACAATAACAGACCACACCTCCGAAACTGTAAGCAAGCACCAATTAAATGCTTTGTTTTATTAAAGTTGCTTTGCTCATGGAACACTGACTAAGATGTGACTGGAGAGATGGCTCTGCAGTTAAGGTCCTGAGTCTGGATCCCAGAGCCCACCCACATCAGGTGGCTCACAATCACCTGTAACTCCAAAGTCCTTTTCTAGCCTCAAAGGGCAACACAGACATGTGGCATGCACTCATAAACATTTACACAAACAAACCCACACAACACTGGAAACTGAAAAGCTATTCACATTACTTGGGTATTGTGGTTGAATAAGGATCAGGAAAAAGATGTTTATTCAGGGAGAAATAACTTACAACAGAGACAGATGAACACCAATAGGTTCCTGGTCCCAGGATGCTTCTGGATGCTCTTCTGTCCCAGTGCTGCAAGCAAAAGCGAGTTCCTGGGTCCCCTCCTCAGACCTAGTTCCCTCTGTCCCCTGTCCCCACCTTCAATGGGCGTGGTCAATGTCACAGGTGTGGACAAAGTGAATATCTCACTAAAATTTCCCTTTTAGTCTAAAAAAAAAAAAAAAAGATTTAGGCTTGATACAAAACTATATACAAAACAGTGAATAACAAGTGTGCTCTAAGAGAAGGAAAATCGAGAACATACAAACTTAAGACCTAACTATCTATTCCTAGGATGAAGCCCTAACAGAGTTTACAATAGAGTTGTCCTAAGCTGAAAAGCTTAAGTCTACTACCTAATACATCTAACTAGGAAGAGAGAATAATAGTTGTGATAGTTTAATCTTCAACCTCATCAAAGACCTGAGAAAGAAAATAACAATCCTAGGGTAGGCAGGAAGTGTGGATGGGCAACTTCCACATGGTGCAGAGAGGACAGAAACAGCAGGCTACCTGGACAGTCACCCTAAGTCTCACAGCAACATTGGTACAACCAGTTTTGGCTAAGGCCTAAAGTACCTGACAGATCACAACATGAATATCTCACTACATTTGGGGGTAGATTATTTATTGAGGCAGGGTCTGCAATGACTGTCTTAGAACTCATTGTATAGCCCAGGCTGACCTCAAAATCAGAAAGATCCACCTGTCTCTGCCTCCCGAGTGCTAGTGTTGACATTAAAGTTGAACACCAGCAAAGGGAGAGCATTTTTGAGGCAGGGTTTCATGAAATCTAGAATGGCCTTAAATTTGATATACAGTTGAAGATGATTTTTTTTTTCCTCGAGGCAGGGTCTGGATGATTGTGAACTCCTAATCTCCTTAAGGATGCTTTTATTATTAGGTACTAGAGTTATATGCATGAGTTCATTCTGTTACATGGCACTTTCGAGGCCAGCCAGAGCTACGTGAGAACATGCACCCCCGCCCCCCAAGAAACCGATATTGTTTATTGACTGATGCTGCAGAAGGAAGGGTTGGAGTTTTCATCTTGTCAGCCCATCAGACAACCCTGGTCAGGGGGGTCACAAAACAAAAAGACATGAACATGGAAAAGACACTTGTGGGGAAGGATGGGGAGGTTGATAGGGATGGGAGCTAAGACAGGGTAGGGATGAGAGTAACCGGGTATGTTGTACCTGAACTCTACCTAATGGCTACATCTACAACTACTATTGTCACCCATGTGAAGTGGCTTTTTTGTTGTTGTTGTTTTTGTTTTGTTTTTTGAGACAGGGTTTCTCTGTATGGCTTTGGAGGCTGTCCTGGAACTAGCTCTGTAGACCAGGCTGGCCTTGAACTCACAGAGATCCACCTGCTTCTGCCTCCTGAGTGCTGGGACTAAAGGCATGGGCCACCAATACCTGGCTAATTCTTTGTTTTAACTAAGCTTCCCACCCTATTTCTTTATATTAATTAAGCTTCCTTGTAGAATAAATTTCTCTTTATCAACTAATTTCATGGCTCATAGTTCTTTCTTTCTCATGGATCGAATGGAAAAAGTGGCTAAAACTACTTGCCCTTACATGGGGTTACAGGTGTGCATCACCACTGTCCAACAGACATGGACAGTCCTTGGCACTGTTTTGTAGATACATTAGCAGAGCAACTGCTATTTCCTCTCTTACTGTAATAGAAATGCGTGCCTGACTTCATAATCTCAGGCAAGGGCTACCATGATACACTTTTATCTCATCCAAGCAGGTAAAGATTGTCTCCAAGTTCAAAACATCTCCAAGAACTGGCTTGCTGTTTTTTAGAGGACAAATCCTTTCCAGGAATGAAGATACATGTCTGTAACTCTGACTTGAGAGATAGAGGCAGGATGATCAACTTTGGGTTTTTTGATTTTAGGTTATCCTGAACTACCCTATAACCCTGTCTCAAAAAAGCAAAACCAAATGTCTGGGTGTGGTGGTGTACATCTTTAATACCAGCACTCCAGAGGCAGAGGCAAGCAGATTTCAGTGAGTTCTAGGCCAGCCAGAGTTGTTACACAGAGGAAACCTTGTATGGGCAGGGGTTAGAGGCAAGAGGTCAAGTTTGAGGTCAACTTGGGCCTTTTAACAAATACATTTGTTAGCAAGAGAATTTAACTGAGAATGCTGCTGAAATAACACTGAATACAATTATCTGAAGATACTTCTGACCACGCCTTACAACAGAGTAAGTACAAGCTGAAGACTAGGATGAGGGGGAAGCACACTGTATCCCAAATTGAAGTGCTTGTAGTGATGGTCACCTGGTTCTTTTGCATTAATAGCAACTCCAAGATTAAACACCCATCTCCTGGCAACAGTTTGAGAAGTTAGGTAAATGAATTCCCTCTGTGTTTTGGAAACTGGGAGGCCTGGGGATAAAGTAACAGATGGCGTCAGTAAAATGGCACAGGTGAGACCTGAGGCTAGTGTACTTTTTACGTCATGGAAGATGTTTCAGAGTAGATTGTCCTTTAAACATTCACATTTTAGCCAGAAAAGGCGTGTGTGTGTGTGTGTGTGTGTGTGTGTGTGTGTGTGTGTGTGTGTGTGTGTGTGTGTGTGTAGCTTGCAATTGTTTTATGCATCTAAGAAACAAAACAAAATGAATGGCCATTAAACATTAGTGGGAAGCCAGGCTCAGCCAAAGACTGCAATTACATTATACAGACATCAGGCAATGTGAGGAACCATGTATCTGCTGTCCACAACGTAACTGAAAGCATGTTGCTAATAGGTACATCAACTACAAATTCCAACGTGACTTTGCAAATGACAACTTGTTATAGAAAACTATTTTAATGGTAATACCTGGAGCTCCCCCCACAAATGGTCATGAACCACATAAAATTATTCATATTACATTTACTTTCTTGATTTTATTCATGTTGAGCAATGTACGTAAATATAAACTCCCTTCACATTCCAATACAGCTTAAGCTAGTTCATTCAGTTTAAGGCTTTTTCATGTTTAAGGTGCTTTCATTAGTTATTTCTACTAATTCTCAAAAAAAAAAAAAAAAAAAAAAAAAAGGCCTTCAATGTTTCTTAGTCTGGGTTTCTTTTGTTGTAAAGAGACAACATGACCTTGGATACTGTTATGAAGGAAAACACTTAGGTTTACAGTTTCAGAAATTTAGTCCATTATCATTATGGCAGAACAGGATGGTGTGCAGGCAGACACTGTACTGGTTAAGTCTTGATCAGAAGGCAACAGGAAGTGGATTGAGACACTGCGCATAGCTTGCGCATATGAGACCCCTACACTAACACACTTCTTCCAAACGTACACCAACAAAGCCACTCCTAATAGTGGACTTATGGGGGCCAATTACATTCAAACCACGATACAAGTGCTTACAATTCACAACTATACTATTGATGTCTCACTCCATTAAAACATATGAAGGTGAAGTGGAAAGAGCTCAATTTAGCTTTTCTTTTCCTTTTTTTCCCCTGTGTAGCTTTGGAGCCTGTCTTGGAACTCCATCAGGCCTCAAACTCAGAGATCCACCTGCCTCTACCTCTGGAGTGCTGGGATTAAAGGCGTGCCCCACCACCAATGGTTTAATTCTATGTTCTTTCCCCTTATTTCTCCATTTTTAAATTATTTATTTTTTTGAGACAGTTTTTCTCTATGTAGCAGGACTAGCTGCCCTGGAACTAGCTCTGTAGACCAGGCTTGCCTCAAACTCACAGAGATTTGCCTGCCTCTGGGATTAAAGGTGTGTGCCACCACCACCTGGCTGATATCCTGTTTTTAAAATGTATGTGTATGGGTTTTTTTTTCCTGCTCTTCCAAAGGACCCAGGTCCAATTCCTAGCACCCACAAAGTGGCTTATGACTGTAACTACAGTTCCAGGGAGTCCAACACCCTCTTCTGACTTTTGTGGGCAACAGGAACACATACAGGCAAAACACCCATATATAAAATTTATAAATAAATATATTTTATATATGCAAAATACAAATATGTAAAAACTTAAAATCACTTTTACAGGTTGATGACTAGATTTTGAAATTAAATATTGCCAGTAACTGAGACAGAGTGGAGCTGTGCACCCACTTCCAGCCTCTGTAGGCTCTGGCAGGTTCCAAAACTGCAAATGCAGTTATCAGTAGAGTCAGGGCTGCATAGCAAGACCTGTTTTTTATTTTGTTTTTGTTTGTTTTTTGAGACAGGATTTCTCTGTAGCTTTGGAGCCTGTCCTGGAACTCACTCTGTAGGCCAGGATGGCCTCGAACTCACAGAGATCTGCCATGCTTCCCGAGTGCTGAGATTAAAGGCATGTGCCACCCACCAACGCCCAGCTGCAGTTTATTTGTACTAAGAGGCTCCTGCTCTGTGATGGTTGTTAGTCACAGAACCGAAGTATACATTCTTCTTTCTACAAAACTGCACTTCTTTTGCTACTTAAGGGATAATGGATGCAATTACCAGAGACCGAGGCCTTCAGCCTTCACTCATGTGCCTCAATTCCACTGATTTTATTTCCTTTGTCAGTAAAGCCTCTCCACCTACCTAGCTAAGCTACAAGACTATAAAGTTTTACAATTACCACTACCTCAAATTTCAAGGAGTTATCCATAAGAATTCTAGCCTCTGAATAAACACTGATACATAAATCAATGTTAGTTGTTTTTAAAAAACAAGTGTGTGTGTGTGTGTGTGTGTGTGTGTGACAACTCACAGGCAGGGAGGGTCTCTAGAGTTCAGGCTGCCAGGAACTCTTGGTCCTCTTTGTCACAGCCTCCTGAGTGCTGGGAACACAGGCTTGTGCCACCACACCCAATTTACAGTTCTTGTTTAAAAGCATTTTTAGGGGTGTTTGCTTAGCTTGCACTCAGGGCTTAAGTTTAATCTCCTACAATAAGCAAAATAAAGAATACCAAAACAAACAACAAAATAGATCTTTGTTCTTGTCACCTTTGAGCTGTATACAACTGAAAAGTGCCAAAGCACTTTCGCTCCGGCCACATATGCAGGGAAATAAAGAACCAACCCTTTCAAAACACTGAGCTTTATTACAGTATCTAGTACAGGCTGGTCTTCAGCTTGAGGAGTCCTTCTCCCTCAGCCTTCAGAATGGTGACATTACAGTTTTGAGCTACCATGCCTAGGTGTACTGAGATTTTTTTTTGCTCACAAATATTTCTCCTCACCCAACTGCGGGTTTTCAACAAAATAATGGAAATACCTTTTTTTGTTTGTTTTCCAAGACAGAGTTTCTCTGTGTAACAGCAGACCTGGCTGTCCTAGAACTTACTCTGTAGAGCAGTCTGGCCTCAAATTTACAAAGATCTTCCTGCCTCTGCCTCCCAGGTGCTGGCATTTAAGATGCGTACCACTAATGGCTGGAGAGAACACTGGTGAAACAGACTTACCTGAACTGCTACTGATTAAATTAGGACAGCAGCTGCTAAACTGGGTGGAGGCAGCACACCCCTTTAGTCTCAGCACTAGTGAGGCAGAGGCAGGTATAACTCTGAGTTGGAGGCCAGCCTGGGCTACAGAGTAAGTCCCAAGACAGCCAGGGCTACACAGAGAAATTCTGCTTCCAAAATAGCCCAATACATTCTCAATATCCTGGTATTGTTACATTTTATTAAGCTCAAGTTAAAAACAAAACAAAACAAAAAACCACATGGACTCTATCAGTAATGTGACTGTGCATAGATTAAACATACCCTTGGCTAGGCAGTGGTGGCTCATGCCTTTAATTGCAGCACTTGGTAGCCCAATTTCTCTAAGTTTGAGACCAGCCAGGTCTATAAAGAGAGTTTCAGGAGGATACACAGAGAAACCTTGTTTCGGAGTGGGTGGCGGTGGGGCAGGAGAGAGGACGACGTAAGAAAGTGCTAGAGACATAGCTCCACAGTTTGCTGCTTTTTTAGAGGAACATGGTTCAATTCCCAGCACACACATAGCAGCTCATAACCACCTATAATTCCAATTTCAGGAGATCCAACACCCACTTTTGGACTTCTGGTCTTTGTATGCACTAGGAATGTTATGTGTTGCAGAGGCGTGCATACAGGCAAATACACATAAAATATAAAATGAACACACAACCCCTCCCCCCATATACAAAAAGAAACAATTTAAAACAAAAAGTGACTCGAAAGAATCTTTAGTTCTTTAAAATGTTTAGAGAAGAGACATTTGGAGTGGATTCTTTCTATTTAGCTTAGACAATAGGTTAATATGGCACTTTACATTATCAAATGTACCTATAGTGAATATTTGGCCATTTTTCTATCAAAGTTAAATAAAAAAAAACAAAAAAACAAAAGAACCCCACCGCCACCAAAACATATCATTTTATGACAGTAGGCATTCTAATTTAACTAGAAAAATGGAATTACTCTAACCAATTTAATCCATACCCCCCCCCCTCCCGGTCCTTGGGTCTCTATGCAGCCCAGGCTGTTCAGGTTGGCCAGGAACTCACAAGAGATCTGCCTGCCTCTGCACACATGTCCTAGGACTGGCTGTAAGTTTGCTTTCACTAGTATAATGCGACACACAAAATGTCACCTAGCCACTCTCCTCCTCCTCATTGTTTCCCAACCTGATCACCACTGGTATATGGGCCTGAATAACTCCTTGTTGGGCTGTCTTATAAAACACAAGATGCTGAGCAACACCCTTAGTTCTGGCAACTAACTAGATGTCAACAGCATCCATTCACTAGAAAGAATACCTTAAAACTTATCAATATTTTCAAATATGATGTGAAGAATAATTTACCCCATTAAAAACCAATGATATACAATAAATCATATTTCCTGTCTTTTTAAGTCTTAAGCATCCACCAAATTCTGAAGGAAGTACACAGATTAATTAAAAAAATATTTTTAATTAATGACTTAACTTAAGGCATCAATCATACTGACAATCTACTGGCTTGTTACTAAACTGTACATTTGATGTCCACTGCTTTTTTTTTTTTTTTCCTTAACTCTCAAAATTAAAATAGAATTATTCAGGGCAAGTGAAACAATTGAGTGTATAAGAGTACCATCAAGACTAGCAATTTATGTAAACTCTAAGCACAATGCTAGCTCTATATCGCTTTCTTAGTTGTGGTTTTAGATATAGTGTCTTTGGGATGAATGGCATTGTTTCTGAGACTGTATCTCATTATGTAGTCCAGTCTGGTCTACCAACTCAAAATCTTGGGATTTCTGGAATATGCCACTAAGCCCAGTCTACGAATTGAGTTCTTAATAAATGCATTTAGAGAATGAAAATATTTAGTTCAAAAAAATTTCAAATATTAAGCAGCATGCTTTTTATGATTTATACCAAAACTAAAAATGAACTACAAAACTAACAATAGTTCTAGAAATACAAGCAAGTTCTCTACTATTTCAATAAAAGACATTTAGTAATTAAATGTTACTGTCAATTAAACTGATGAACTTTATTGGGGTTAAAACTATAACAAAGTTCATCCTAAAAGATTTTGCAATGCAAAATTCTTCCAGTCAATGAATATTTAATTTCAATGCTAGAAATTACAGGCAATTTTCAAAAGCAGACTCACATTCATAAAACTTTATACATCATTTGAACTAACATATATGTTTATACTACCACAATCAAACATGCATTGCCTTCAGACATTCCTGTATCATGATTTTTTATATAGTACATTATATAACACCACTCTTCATCACCAAACACATTTTATCATACAGTTGATCCATTTTCCTTGGATTTCTGATCTCTGTCTTCGTTCTTTATGTTATCCTAGAAAATAAGAACAAAGTATAATTTTATTAGCCTGTTTGGCCTAGTAAATATATACACATCAATCATTTATACACTGTATGTAAGTTTTGAAGGAAAAATTAATTTAGGATTACTTTTTAATAGTTTCTAAAAGGCTGGAATGCTGGGAATATTATAACAAAGTTATTTCTAAAACAACTATAAAGATTATAACATTGAAGATGGCAGTAAGCTATTTTAAAGTTTAAATAAAGCATGAAAACACAGAAAGTTATCTAACCTTTTTGAGGACAGTGTGGATATCGTCCATAACTGTGGATAAATTTCTGAGTGTTTTAGTCAATTGGTTTTCAAATTGCAAATTCATGTTTTCTGAAACCTTCAAGTTTTCTTGTAACTGACCAAGGTCTTTTTTGATCTCTCTGAGTTCACCAGAAAGGCTTTTGTTAGAATTCTCCAAGTTTAATATAGTTTTTCCATCTTCATCTGTTAAAAAAAATTCAAAATACACCATTTTGACTCCAAATGGTAGGAAGAGAAAACTTACTCTCACAAGTTGTCCTTTGACCTCCATAGGTGTGCCATGATGCATGTGCTCATGTGTGCATACCCACCCACCCACACATACACAAGAAAATACAGTTTGAGCTATAAAACTCAAAAGCAGCTAGGCCTGGTGATAAAGGCTTATGATTCTAACTATTCAGGAGGCCAATGTTTATAGCCTGCCTTGGCCACAGAATGAGTTCAAGCTCAGTGTGTGAAACTTACTTTGGTTTTGTCTCAAAGTAAAAATGCAAAGACTTAGAAATATAGCTCAACTTGCAGCAAATTTTCTTAAATTGCATGAATTTACTTAAATTCAGTATTTCAAACAAACAAATGTTTATAAAAGTTAAATTACTTTCATTAGTTTTAAAGTACAACACAAACCAGGTATGCTCCAACACTGCTGTAATATCAAGCCCTCATAAAGCTAAGAAAGAGGGACTGAGTAGAGGCCAACTTGGTATAGTGACTTCTATAACACACTAAGCTACAAAGTGAGACCTTGGCTCAAAAAAGAGAAAGAAAAAAGTAACTATCATCAACAGTTTTAAATAGTGTTACTTTTAATTTCAGGTTCCTTTCTGTTTTGTTTTGAGACAATGTCTCATTGTGTAGCTGTTCTGGCTGGCCTGGAATTTGTTATGTAGATTGTTTCTGCAATTCACAGAAATCTACCTGCCTCTGTCTCCTGAGTGCCTGGCTCAGGTTCCAATTTTGATGACTAGAGAAAATAGAAAATGGTAAAACTTCCATGGTTCTAGAAGAGGTTAGAGAAGATCAAAAAGGCTGGGTATGTGTCTCATGTCTATACTCCAGCACTTGGGAGGTTACACAGTTAAGAACCTGTCTCAAAATCTAACATACAAGATAAGACACAAAAAAAGGAAAACAAAGTCTGGTGCTGACTCGATGGCTCAGTGATAAGAGCACACCTGCTTTTGCAGAGGACCACATGAGGATGGCTTTCGACTGCCTGAAACTCAAGCTCCAAGGAATTGGGATCTGATGCCCCTACCTCGTCAGGTTCATTCTCATGCTCTCTCTCTCTCTCTCTCTCTCTCTCTCTCTCTCTCTCTCTCTCTCTCTCTCTCTCTCTCTCTCTCGGCGAGTGCACGTGTGTACAAATGTGTGCATGTGTGCAAATGCATGCGTGTGCGCACAGGAGCACACACACACACACACACACACACACACACACACAATTAAACATTAACAATAAAGTTCTGTATGTTGCCTAGACAAACTGACAGGGTATGGCTTATTTGTGCAAATGCACTGTACCATGTAAGTATTTTAAAAGCACCAGCACAGCTAGCAACATCCTTACCTGTTTTTTCTTCTAATAACTGGAGCTTCTGTTCTACCTCAGCTCTTACTTTTTCACTCTTTTCCAATTTTTGTAAGAGACTTCCAACATCTACCATCGCACCATTGTACACAATAAGTCCTACATTTTCTTCTCCATCTTTTGATTCCTGTTTTACTGTTGGTGTTGGAAGTAATAATCTGTTTCCTAGAATATAAAACATTTTTCCTTAGCAACTTATGCATAATACTGTAACAAAACAACAAAGAGCAAGATCAGGCCAGTGTCTATTGTATGACTGTAATTTCAGCACTTGGGAGGCTAAGGCAGGAAAATCCTAATCTCAAGGCCAGGATGGACTGACTATAGACACAAAACTTATCAGGAAAAATGTAAGGCAAAAGCAAAGCAAATCGAAAACAAAAGAAGGCCCCAAAATTTTTATGTGTCGAACCTAGCATATCTTCCTGTAATGACTCTGCCTCTTCATGGTCTTCTTCATCTTTTGAGGTATCTGTTAATTTCCGATAAAAGCAGGACTCTCGAAGCACTACTTTATTGAGAAGCTTCTTTACCTATTATGCAAGCAAATAAAAAGTAAAATCAAAACATATTATTTGACCTATTATTACTCAAGCAAGAAAACAAATGAAAAAGATGAAAATACTGTATTTCACTGCAGTAATGTGCCAGCGCCTCACTCAGACTTGAGTCATCACTATTGAGTTGGATCGCTAGCTTGAAGCACATTTCTTTTTTTTTTTTTTCTTTTTTCTTTTTTGTAGACCTGCCTGCCTAGCTCTGTCTCCAGAATGGTAGGATTAAAAGTGTGTGCTACCATATACATATAGGTTTATGTCTTTTGCCTTCATGTATGTACAACCACATGTGTTTCGTGTGTTCAAGGAGGCCAAAATAGGGTATCAGAACTCATGGAACTCATGGAACAGTTTTGTGCCACCAAACGTGGGTGCTTGGAAGAGAACCCAAGTTCTCTCCAAGAACAATAACTGGTCTTCATCACTGAGTCATCTCTCCAGCCCTGAGGCACATTTCTTGCTTCTCCTAGAACTGTATTATACTTTTCAAAAATAATAAGCATCAACTGTGATCATTTCCTCAGCTATCTACTATTATACAGTTTAAAGTACTTAGAATATTTTCTCTATAAATTGATCTTTTAAATTATATACATATGTATATATAAAAACTGGTAGTGTTTATTTTTCTCTATATATGTGTTCATGTACATGTGCTGTGACACTCATCTGTCCATTACATGGGTCCCCAAGATTCAACTCATATCAGTAGGCTTGGGGACTGGAACTTCAACCCAATGAGACATTTCATAAGCCCAGTGTTTTGTTTTGAGACAGGGTTTCTCTCTGTAGCCTTGGCTGTCCTGGAACTCCATTTGTAGACCACCTGCCTCTGTCTCCCAAGTGCTGAGTTAAAGGTGTTCATCACTGCCTCCCAGCTGGGTATTTTGTTTTTAAGACAAGGTCTTGCTATGTATCTCAGGCTGGCCTTGAACTCACAATACTTTTGCCTGAGCCTTCTAAGTGTTGATATAAACACCAACTCATTTTAAATTTAATGATGTTTAATTCTAAACAACAATAAGAACAACAAAAACCACCAGAAAGCTGGGCAGGGTGTTGCATAACTTTAATCCCAGCATTTGAGAGATGGAGACAGGCAGATAGATATCTGCTAGTTCCAGGGCAGTCAGGGCTTTACAGAGATATCCTGCCTTACCCCCAACCGCCCAATAGCCCACCAGTAATAGGAGGAGTATGTCAATTATGAAACATCCATATGATGGAATACTGAACAGCTATAAAAAGAATGATGTAAATCTATTTTTCTCTTGTTATGTGTTTTAAAATTCTAGTCAGGTTTGGCTTTAAATTTGCAATGATCCTCTTCCCTAAGATACCTAAGCACAAGGCTTTCAGATGTGAGTTACTGAGCTCTCCTATATTCCATTTTTATGATGGAACTGATAACAAATTCGTGAGTAAAAAAGAGCCATATACACATACATACATACATACATACATACATTTCATATTCTATAAATATGACAACATAAAGATCTAGAAACAGGCCAGAAAGACAGCTCAGCAGTGAAGAACACTCTGCTCTTGAGAGGTCCTGAGTTCAGTTCCCAGGGATCATATGGGGGCTCATAGCTACCTATAGTGGGGTCTGATGCCCTCTTCTGGTGTGTTTGTATACATGCAGACAGAGCACTCATTCACAAATAAAATTACTAAAATAAATTCTAGAAATGGTTCTTTATTAGTCCTGAGGAAGATAACTAGAGGGAAGAGGGAACAAACTTTTTTCTTAATGGGGAGAAGAGCCTCGTGTGTCATGGGAGGAAAAGAGGGAAGAATAGCAGGAGAGAGAACTCAAGTTAAAACTACTTTTAAAATAGGGTCAGAAGCCGGGTGTTGGTGGTGCACCCCTTTAATCCCAGCAATCAGGAGGCAGAGGCAGGCAGATCTCTGTGAGTTTGAAACCAGCCTGGTCTACAGAGCTAGTTCTGGACAGGTCCAAAGCCACAGAGAAACCCTGGCTCGAAAAACCAAAACCAACCAACCAAACAAACAAAAAAGACATCCCATATTTTTATGTATGTATGTTGGTGTGCACACATGTATGTGGGACACTGAAAAAGCCATAAAAGCAGTATTAGGTATCCTGAAACTAGAGTTACAGGCACTGTCAGCCAACTGACCTCTGAAAGAGCAGAGCATGCTCTTAACCACTGAGCCATCCTTCCAGCTCCAAAGATTGTTTTGTTTTCCTTTGTTGTTTTTTGAGACACGGTTTCTCTGTGTAGCCCTGGCTGTTCTGAAACTCAATCTGTAGATCAGGCTGGCTTTGAACTCACAGAGATGCACCTGTCTATGCCTCCCAAGTGCTGGGATTAAAGGTGTGCGTCACCACTGCCCTTCTATAACTTCTTTAAAAGGCAAATTGTGTGCAGAGGTCAGAAGTAAACTTTCAGGAGCTAACTCTCTCCTATCATATGGGTCCCTGGTGGCTTATGCCTGTGAACACAATACTTAGGAGGCCAAGGCAGGATTGCCACAATGGTGAAGCAAGCCTAGGCTGCAAAATGAGACTCTTGTTCCATAAAAAACACAGGAAAAATAGGTAGCATTTATGATATTAGATAAATGAATTTATTTTACTTTCTTAGCTTTTGGAAGGATAACCTCATTAAAGTTTCCTGAGCTATGATGTAAAACATAGTGGAAGAACACCTGTCTAGCTTCTATCCTAAGAAAAAAAGAAGTCATAAATATTCCTTTTATTTTAAAACACAAGGTCTATTACCTGAGCACGAGAAAGATGCAATCCAAGAGTATATAATATTTCTTCCAAATCCTTTTCAAGAAGGTAACCACAATGGCTTTGATCAAAATAAACAAAGGCCATCAGTAGATCCCTGTTAACTGTGACCATCTGAGTCTTCTCTTTTTCCTAGAATGAACAGACAATATGGCATACAGGTTTTACTACCATGGAAGAATGAGAAATCAAGGCTCTGTCTATATGAAAGCACTAATCTGAAAAAGATCCTTGTTTCATTTTAGCTCAACTGAGTGGTTTTTATATGTGAATATGAAAAGAAAACTTCAACAAACACAGATACCCCAAAATCAGTAAGGAAATCAATAAGTACTTTATTTTTCAATAAGTACTTTATCCTAAGGAAAAGAAAATCCAAAACCCCACCTTATCTTTAGAGGGCCTTTCCTTGCAGTATCGGTTAACATCTCTTTTGTCATCTCGCTTGTTCATTTCTTCCTCTTCCCTATCTGTAAAACAAATTTAAAAGAAGAAAAGATTTACTCATACAGATAATCTCAATTGTTATAGAAACCCAAACTTTTCCATTACAGAAATTCTCAAAAGATGAAATAACAGGTATATAAAAATCATATAAAAATAAAGTTTTGACATTGTAAGGAAAAAAAAAAAGAAGCCCAGTGATGCTGACAACCGCCTTCAATCCCAGCACTCAGGAAGATCTCTGTGAGTTCGAGGCCAGCCTGGATTACAAAAGAGTTCCAGGACAACTAGGGTTACATAGAGAAATCCTATCTCAAAAGAAACACACACACACACATACACACAAAACCCCAAAACAACAGGACATTTATAAATTCCCACATTGCCATAACTTCAGCTATATGATGCCTACAATACAGACATACATGTGAGCAAAATACTCATCACATACATAAAATGAAATTTTTAAAAATTGATGAAAAGGAAACATTGCTTTATCAAATCAAACATACTGATTTCTATATTTAAGAATTTGTGTGTGCACGTGTGTCCTGTGTATGTGGAGGCCCAAGGCTGATGCCAGGTGCCTTCCTCCACTGTTGGTTCTCCATTTTACAGAGATAGTGTCTCATTGGTTTGGCTATGCTGGCTCATGGACTCCAGGTACCTACCTGTCTTCACCCTCCCCAAGGTTGCTATTACAATGCATGTTGAATACTAAGGGAGTCCAGCTTAGGTGTTTATGCTTTCACACCAAGCACTTGAGCAACTAAGCCATTTCCTCAGCCCATTTATATTATGCAAAACCTGACATTTCCCCTTGTTTCTTTGAATATCTGGTATCATTATATTACACAAGCTAACTTCAAACTAGCTCTTACCCTGTTTCAATCTCCCTAGTGCTGAGGAGCCAAGGTACATATGTACCCCTACATCATTAACTTAATATGTAACATTGGAAAATTTTGGGAGTAGAGAGAAGGCTAGATGATCACAGCATTTGCTTAAAAAGCATGAGCACCTGAGTTTGAATTGCTGGGACCCATATAAATCAGACATGACAATAGCTTGAGTCTATAATCCCACTGCTGCTCTGGTGAGGTGGAGGTGGGGAGAGGAGAATCCCTGAAAACTCCTGGGCCAGTTAGCCAGTGTATGCAGTGGCAAATAAAAAGACTGTTTTGAAATCAGGTAAGAGGCAAAGAACAGAATCCAAGGTTGGCCTGTACCTGTACTCACACATTAGCATGCTCACAAGAATAAGTTAAATAATGCTACACTGTAGACCACACTGCAATGTCTATGAAGCAATTTTACATAAGGTTGGCTTCAGAATAGGCCTCAGTGAAAAAATAAGAGCTGAGCACAAATTTCAGATATAAGGATGTAAACGCTTTCAAACGTGCTGGCAAAAGAAACTGTCAGTGCCAAGTTCCTAATAGAAAAGCATTAGTTGACAGGTTTAAGGACCTCAGAGTGATTGAGAAGCAGCAAGGGCCAGTGAGATAGTTCAGTGGATAAATCCCTAGCCTTACACGCTTGATAACCTAAGCTCAATGTCCAGATCTCATGGTAAAGGACAGAAACAACTCCTAAAAGCTGTCCTGGCTTCCATAAGAAGCATAGGGAATGTCCTAAAAGTAATGCAATGCCACAAACACTAATGAAAGAAAAATGGCAAACACCATTAAGTATTCAAGAATAAATTGAAATAGAACAACCAGATGTGGTAGGATGAGCTTGTAATCACACAAATGAGGTAAAGAATGTCACCCAAAGCCAACCTGGGATACATAGGTCAGAATCAGTTACACAGTAAGACTGTCCTACAAAAACAAGAAAATTTCCAAAAAGTCAAAAAGCAGAAAATGTTTATCCATTCTACAGCCCTGAAGTCATCCATTGCATACCATCGTCTTCATCCTCAGCTTCTTCTGCCTCCATTGGGTCATACTCATCTTGATTATTATCTTCTTCCGTTTCATCGTCATCTTTAGAATCTTCTTTTCTTTTTTCTTCTTTCTATAATTTAAGATACCTTAAAATTAAGTAATATCATGACAAAACAGACAAGCAAACATAAGTCCATTAAACTGACGTATTGGTAACAAGTCCAATTACAGATTGCTTACAACAATAATAACCAATTCAAAGATGGCATGGTGGGCATGGCCATACGGAATCTGAGCACTTGGAAGTTGAAGGCAGGAGAATAAGTAGGTTCCAGCATAGAGCAAGAAAGACAGGAGGACAGAAACAGGAAAAAAGGAAGAAAAGCTAAAGAGTTGCCTCAGACATACAGAGCAGTGACGACTGCTCTTCCAGGGAACCCTACCAGCACCTACATGGCAGCTCACAACCATCTGTAAGCTAACTTCAATCTCTGGGGAGCCACATTCTGACTTAGAGGTCACCATGCACACACATGGACCATAAATAAACATACAGGCAAAATTTACACATTAAAGAGGAAGGACAAAGAAAAGGAAGAGAAGAAAGGTGTAAAACAAATCATAAAATTAGATCTAGATAACTTTATTAGGTTTTGCTCTGTGGCTCAGGCTGTACTTGACTGCTGACTCTCCTCTTTCTGCCTCGGACATATGGGATTACAGGTATGTGGCTCCATACCCAGCTCTAGTTTTCTGAGGCAATCTCAAATATCCAATACAATATTCAACACTTGTAGTTTGGCCTTTGTCACTACAATCTGGAAATCACAGACCTTCCTCTCATCTCTGTCTTCTTTTTTGTCTTTATCGTCGCCTGATTTTCTCCGTTTTGGTTTTGGATCATCAGTATCATCATCTCTTTCCTCTTTTTTATCTTTTCTCTCGTCTTTTTTGCTTTTCTTCTCCTTTTCTTTTTTGTCCTCTTTCTCAGGAAGAGAGAGTAATGATTTGTATATTCTGACTCCAAAATCTCTTTGAAGCATTTCATTGAAAAGTTCTGCAAACAATGAAACCTATAAAAGGACACCAATATTAATTTAGACAAATTCAACAGAAATACTGAATAAATCCATCAGTTATTCACTTATCAGGTACTATCTTACCACACTTCTGTAATATTTTGAGGGAGATGAAGAAGAAATCAAGAAGTATAAAAATGGAAGTGGATGAGGTAAGAACCATGAAAATCCTTAGAACAACTAGCTGTGGTGACTCAAGCTTTTAATTCCAGCCCTTTGGAGACAGAGGCAGGCAAAACTCTTTGACTTCCAGGCTGCTCTGGACTATTTGAGTTCCAGACCAGTCACCACCATTCAGTGAGACCCTCTATATAAATAAATAAAGAAACATCCTCAAAAGAGCAATATTTATTTTTATTTTCTACACAAAGTTTCTCTGTCCTGAAACTCACTCTGTAGACCAAGCTGGCCTTGAACTCAAAGATATCCACCTGCCTCTGCCACTGAGTGTTGGGATTAATGGTGTGTGCTACCACCACCCACCTTCTTTTTAAAGATAAGCCCTTTCTATGTACCCAGGCTGGCTCTGAAGTTGTGTTCTTCATGCTTCAGACTGCTGAATCCTGTCATTACAAGCTCATGTCATCATGCTCTGTGTAAAAGATGTTTTAAACATATAGATATCTTGCTAAGCATGGTAGTATGGTCCTGTAAACTCAGCATTTGGGAGGTAAGGCGGGAAGATCACAGTTGACCATCATCTTTGGTCATATGAAACTTTGTCAAAAAACTAGAGCTGGATATAGTGCTGCACATCCATGATTCCACATATCAAAGGTGGAAAAGAGGGGGATCAGGTGTTCAGCCTGAGTCATAAAGCAAGTTTGAAGCCAGACTGGGTCGCATGAGACACCATCTCACAAACAAAAAACCAGAAGATATAAGCAGAACAAACATAAAAAACAGAATGTAAATATTGTTATGCTTACATGTAATTGCAGGACCTAAGGATACTGAAGCAGAATAATTATGAGTTGAAGGCCTAACTGAATTACAAACTGAGTTTAAGGCCAGACTGGAAACTCAGACTATTAAAAGTAAAAAAGTCTGGAGATGTAGCTCAGTGATTGAGATTTGCATAGCATGCATAAGCCCCTGAGTTCAATTCTCAGCACTATCAATGGAGAGGAACTGGGCATGGCGGTGAACACTTGGGAGGCAAGTGAATCTCTGCAAGTTCCTGCCCAGCTAGAGCTATGTAGTAAGATCCTGCTGAGAGAGAGAGAACAGACAAGAGAACACATACTCAAACTGGAGGATAATACCACTTACTTTCTCTTACAATCTAACCAGTCACAAAACTTTCGAAACCATTAAATGGTATTTTAATTCTAAAGAAAACAATACATTACACCATTCTCAAGAAAGACAACCAGGGGCTGGAGAGATGGCTCGGTGATTAAGACTAATGGCTGCTCTTCCCTGAGGCTCAGTTTGATTCCCAGCACCCACATGGTGGTTTATAAATATCTAACTCCAGATCCAGGGTAACTGACACCACACAAATAAAAAGACAACTAGGTATGTATCTTCTGATAAAAGAACACACTACTTCTCAAGAATGGCCACAAGACAGTCCCAGGAGCACAAGCCTGTATTGCAGCATAGAAGACAGAGGCAAGATGACCAGTTCAAGAGTCTGGGCTATAAAACTACTTCAAGGTCAGCCAGAGCTATTAGAAATGTTCTCCCAAAAAACAAAATTAAAAACAAAGAATAATTTAGATCTAATCTGTTAATTTACAGCAAAAAACAAAAACCAACAAAAAAACAAAAATAAAACAAAAAAAGGACAAAACCACACCATAGGAATTAAACAGCATCTATTAGAGACCTTAGAAGACAATGCTGACTTTCTCACAATAAATAATGGTGACCAAAAACACACAATGGGAGCAATCAAAGAAACACTCAAGAGATTTAATACATTAAAGAGTCCGTCACAATGTGCATGTTATTTTGGTTCTAATTCAAACTCTAACATTACCTCAAATGAATGCTCTTTGTTGTCTTCCAATCTGTAATCCAAAAGGACACTCAAAGACATGATACTACAATCAAATTTGCCACTTTTTGCAGCCCAGTTTGGATGTACAATTATGGCTGGTTCATCTGGCAAAATGTATCTTCTTTCTTGACGCTGGCGTTCCATTTCCTCTTGTCGTTTTCTTTCTTCCTCCTAGACATTTGAAATTTTAAGTTATGGTGAAGCTTCCATGTACAAAGTGCATGTGTACTGAAATGTACTCTAAAATAAAGGAGCTGGGTGTGGTGGTTCATGACTGTAGTCCCAACACTTGGTGGCACAGACAGAAGGATGGCCTCAAGTTCTAGCCAACCTAGATACACAGTGAGTTATCAGGCTAGTCTCTGCAGGAGTGAATTGTTTCAAAACGCAAAATCAAAGTCTTCTGACTTCTTACAGTGACTATATTAGCCATAACGGTCAAAAGCAGAGACAGGATCATTTATGGCTCTTAATTCTCTTTCTTAAATGACCTTTACTGCACTGGTTTATTTAAGAGGACCTGAGCACACATGAACAGGTCAGGGGACCAGATAGCTGTTTCTCACCTTCCACCACAAGTCCTAGCGACTGAACTGCTGTTGTCAAGCTTAGTAGCAGTGTCAATGAATATATCTGGCTTCTAAAAATAACTTCATTAAAGGATATCAAGCCTTCCTGGAAAAACAGTCTGTTCCTGAGAGAGGTTATGGACACTACACACTCTATTCTGCTATGAAGGAGTGACATAAACTGCAAGGACTAAAGCCCTGGCCAGCTCAGGAGAAGTATCATCATCTAAGATATTTATAACCCGTGGAATAAAACAAGAAACCACAAACCCTACAAACTGCCTATGAACAAAGTAAATGTCCTCAAGAAGTTCCCAGGGTCATTAGGCACAATGGCCGGTGTGCCACAGCAGAGTTCAGTTTCCTTCACAGCAACCTCCCATACCTGGGGTTACTGAGGAAGAACCTAACAAATCCTCTAGCTTTACTTGCTTTTAGCTTAGTTATTAAAATAAAAAAGCAATGCTAGTGGGCACGGTGGTGCACACCTTTCATCCCGAACCCAAGAGGCAGAGGCAGGCTTTGGCCTACATACAGAGTGAATTCTAGAATAGCCAGGGTTAAACAATCTCGAAAAACAAACAAACAAACAAAAACTGAGTAAGCAACTATGCTAAATCCCAGCACAGGAAAAACCAGAGAAGAGTAGGACCATAAGGACAAGCTGGTTACATAGAGACTTCCAGGACAGCCAGAGTCACATCAGTAACACCTCTCAGAAAGTCAATTAAAATTGGGTGGGGTGGGGTGGGGTGTCAGTGAGTGAAGGGTCTTGCTGCCCAGCCTGATGGCCTAAGTTTGATTCCCCATACCCACAGGGTAGAAGAAGAAAATGAACTCCAGCAGCAATTGTTCTCTGACCTCTGGGCAAGTCTAGTGGCATGTTCAACCCCACATAGAATAAACAAACACAAATGAATTTTCTGTTTGTATTAGACAGAGTCCCTCTGTACAACTCTGGCTGTTCTAGAACTCACTGCCTAGATAAGATTGGTCTTGGAACTCAGAGATCCACCTACAATTGCCTCTCTAATGCTGGGATTAAAGTTCCTTGTACCATCACCATGTTACTTTTTGTTTGGTTTTGTGAGACATGGTTTCTCTGTGTGACCACCCTGGCTACCCTGGAACTCTCTTTGTAGACCAATCTGGCCTCAAAGATCCACCTACTTCTGCCTCCTAAGCGCTGTGATTAAAAGTGAGTGCCACCACCATTCCCAGCTTCCATCTATGTTACTTTTAAGACTTCAGTGAGAAAACCATGGAGAATAGTACTTGCTATGAAACCTAAATACCTAAGTAAGTGTCCCCTGCCCACCTCTTACCCCTAAACCCAAGGCAAAAGAAACCAAGTTGTGAAATTTCTTGACTTATACACACATGCTTAAAAAAAAAAAAAAAAAAGACTTTGGACTAGAGAGATGGCGATGGCTCAGTGGTTAAGAGCATTTGTTGCTCTTGAAGAGGACCCAGGTTTCTTTTTCCTACCACTGACATGGTAGCTCCCAACCATCTCTAACTTCAGTTCCAAGAGATCCAGTGTCCCTTTTCTGAACTCAGTGGACACTATTTACATATGTACAACACATATTCATGCAAAATATAAATTAAATAAATAACCCTTAGGGAGAAAAAGACTGTGAGGCCACTTTAACAGTAACAATAACAATAGCTGTCTAGTTTTGCAGCTGTTTGGACAGGACAGGAAAGCTTAGCTAGCATCTCTGCCTTCAGTATGCCTATGCGTTCTGCTGCTTTTAACATTTGGGTCAGATTCCACTCTGCTCTGTATAAAGAAATACTATCATTTGAGAGAAGGTAAGCCCAAAAGTAGAATACAAAGTTAATGTGACCTACACTTGCCTAGTCTGCCTCTCGTAGCCTTAAGGCTGAAGATACCTACTAACAACTATGACCATAAAAATGACATCATGAAAGGTTTGAAGAATAGCACCCACCCAAGTTCCTGGTAGATCTCTTCCTATTCTTAGCAAAGACGGAAATTTTCCTCCTCCCTTTCCTGACCTGTCTGTAATCAACTAACCCCAAGGGAGCTGAGAAGCTAACCTGTAAACAGAACTCCATCTTTTCTACTAGCTGGAAACAAAGAAGTCTTTATCCCCCAACGCTTGTCTCTTAGATACAGGATTGTTTTCTTTGGTATTGATTTTTCAAGACAGGGTTTCTCTGTAGCTTTGGAGCCTGTCCTGGAACTCACTCTGTAGACCAGGGAGGCCTTGAACTCAAAAGAGATCTGTCCGGGTTTATATATAGTGTTTACTCCCACAGAGTGAACTTGAAGAGAGCTAGGTCTGGTAAACACTATACAATTACAAACATTATCATCAAATAAAAAAAATTAGCTTCAATAGTGCCTGTATTATGTAGTCAATGGGCATGTACCCACAAATACATGTGGAGGCTAACTAAGGTCAATATTAATTTGCTTTCCTCTGTAGCTTTCCACCAAGTTTTGAAGACAGAGTCTCACGGAACCCAGAGCTATCCAACTGGCTACACTGTTAGCAGGGAGTTTAGAAGAGCTTCCCAGATGCACTACTAATGGCAGCTCCATGGTTATAGGCACATGTACTGCTAGGCCTGGCTTTTAGAAGTGCCTGGGGATCTGAACTCAGGTACATGTTTTACTGATTGAACTGTATTACCTTATCTTCAATATTATCTAATGTCATCATTTCAGTTAGCACATTTCCCCAATTACTCCCAGGACTCTTTCTTCTTTCCCCAGTGATGGGGATCTAACTTACAGCTTTATGCACATTAGACTAGTACTTTTCAATAGATCTACATGCCAAGCTCCTCAAACTTTAAGACATTTCTTAGCCAGGAACACGTCTGTAATCCTAGTTCTGAAAAACAAAGGCAGTCACAGGATCTAAGCCAGTAGGGCTTCACAATGAGCTCTAGGCCAGTCTAAAACTATTTAGTGACACCCTCTCAACTAAAAAGAAAACAATTATTTTTTGACATATCTCACTAAACTTCTTTACTCTAAGACAGCATCTACAATTCTTTTGAATTTCATTAAGTACATGCCTCTTTTTTTTTAAACCAAAAATCTGACAGTTACTTTATAACTTTTTGTGCTCTCTCTCTCTCTCTCTCTCTCTCTCTCTCTCTCTCTCTCTCTCTCTCTCTCTCTCTAGATATATTCCTTCCCCCCCCCCACTCCCATCCCACCAGACAGGGTTTCTCTGTGGCTTTGGAGTGTGCTCTATATTTCTTTTTCATCTTTCTTTTTACTTTATGTATACAAGTGTTTGGCCTGTATCTACCTATGTTACCTATGCTTAGTCCCTTCTGAGGTTAAGAAGAGGGCACTAGATCCCATAAGGAGTAGCAGAAGGGCTGATTTAGTGTATTTTGACATGAGCAAGGCCTGCCAAGGATTCTGAGATCAATTAGTCCATGGTAAAATAGACCATACTTAAGAGGTGTGGCAAAGTTTTACTTTAAGTCTGTGTATAGGTGTTTATGGATAAGTATGTGCAAAGACTAGCATTTGCAGTTAACTCCTTCTGGGTATTTATAGCCTAAGACTGCTCCCTATAAAGGTCTTATACCCAGACCAGACAAATTCTGCCTGTGTGCTGTACTTTAATAACATGGTAAGTCTCCACGTGATTTCAGTTTCCTTCCTATGGGTGTTTGTCCTTTCTTCATTCCCTTGCCGCCACTAGCCAGGGCTCCACAGACTGAAGCCATAGAAGATGCAGCAGGATCCCCTGGAACTAGAGTTAGGGATAACTGTGAGCCATCATGTTGATACTAGGACCTGAACCCAGGTTGTACTCTGGCACAGCAACAGCTTTTAACTACTGAGCCATCCAACCAGCCCAGCCCCCATTTGATAAGGAAAGGTCTCACCATTGCCCACATTGATCTCAATTTTAAGATCTACGTCATGAGTACTGAGTACTCAGTTTGGACCAGCCTGAGCTTGCAAAGCAAGACAGTCTTTAAAGAAAAGAAAAGAAAAAAATGTTGTATTTTACTGTATTTAAATTATAACTCAAAACTACAGACAAACACAACTTATTACATGTTCCAAGAGCTCCTTCTAGACAATATTAATAACATTACAGTATGCAAATATGGACTACATACCTCTTTATCATCCTCAGACTTCCTATCATCCTCATCTTCCTCTTCCTTCTCAGACTTCTCTAATTCCTTCTGCTCTTCTTTTTGTTCTTCTACTTTAAGCTGTTTTGTCAAGCGAGCTATTAACTGGGATTTTAGTCCTTTGGAACTAAGAGCTCGACTTTCTAATTCTTTTCGGAGATCATTTACCTAAATATATGGAGCATAAAAACACAGAAGAAAAAAAGTATGATATAAAAAACAAATTATCTTTTGTCTGATTCTTGAAAGTTGCAAATTTAAGACTAGTGTGGTCTATATAGGAAGTTTCAGGCAATCCAGGGCTACCTACAGTCAGACACTATTTCAAAAAGCCAAAATTAGGAGAAGAAACACTGACCATATAGTGCTTTTTGAAAATGTAAAATTACAGAATATTTTTGAAAAATAATTTAAAACACGTCACACTTGCCATGGCACTTGTGATGGTCAGCAGACAACCTCCAGGAGTCAGCTCCTGCCTTTCACCAGGCTGAGGCAGGGTCTATACTTTCTGTCATTTCCCTGGAATCAACCTCTACTTGTGATGGCCTGTACAACAGCACTTTCGCCCACTGAGCCATCACCCTGACCCTTCTGCTTTACTGAGTTAGTTTCATATAGCCCAGACTGGTCAAAATTGCTTATGTAGCAGAGGCAGGCTTAAACACCAGATCTTCCTGTTATTATTTCCCAAGATTATCACCAAGCCTACCTCTAGAATGTTTTGTTTTAAAGATTTATTGATTTTTCATTTTTCTTTTCTTTCTTTCTTTTTTTTTTTTTGTTTGTTGTTTTTTGTGGCAGAGTTTCTCTGTATTGCTTTGGAACCTGTCCTGGAACTAGCTCTGTAAACCACACTGGACTCAAACTCAGAGAGATCCACCTGCCTCTGCCTCCCAAGTGCTGGGATTAAAGGCATGTACCACTAACGCCTGACTTCTTTTCTTTTTTTTAAGATTTATTTATTTTATGTACATAGGTATTTTGCCTGTATGTCTGTAAGTGCCACATCCTCTGGAAC
Source organism: Cricetiscus sungorus (assembly GCA_030556225.1). Classification (NCBI taxonomy): domain Eukaryota; kingdom Metazoa; phylum Chordata; class Mammalia; order Rodentia; family Cricetidae; genus Cricetiscus; species Cricetiscus sungorus. Next base: position 68,427,724 of record JANBXA010000600.1, on the reverse strand, counting down.
TGGAGTTATAAACAGCTATGAGCTGTCATGTAGGTGCTGGGTCCTCTGGAAGAGTAACCATTGCTCTTAACCACTGAACAATCTCTCCAGCCCCCTCCCCCCCCTTTTAGTTGTTTCTTTTTCAAAACAGTTTCCCCGACAGCCCTGACTGACCTGGAACCGGCTTTGTATACTAGGCTGACCTCAAATTCACAGAGATCCACTTGTATCTGCCTCATAAGTGCTGGACTGGTCTTGTGCCACCACTACCTGACTTTGTTTTATTTTTAATTACAGGTATGTGTGTTCATCCGTGCACATCAGTGCTTGTGCCCACAGGCATTAGATCAACCTGTATCTGGAATTAAAAGTGTTTGTGGGCTGCCTCATGTGAATGCTGGTAATTGAACTCTAGAGCTCTAAAAACGTAATACCCACTCTTAAGTACTTAGCCATCTCTTGAACACCCCAAACAATTTAAGATGCTTAAAAATATTTTAAAACAGGTAAGGTGACACATGCCAAGAATTCCGCTGCCTGGTAAGAATAAGTATTTTAACAAAATAAAGAATCTATACTTAACTGAATGTAATGTTTAAAAATAATTACACTGGGGCTGGGGATAGTGGCTCATACTTTTAATGCCAGCACTCTCAAGACAGAGACAGGTGGGTCTCTGATTTCTACGCTAGCCTAGTCTACAGAGTGAATTCCATAACAGCCAGGGCTACACAGAGAAAACCTGCTTGAAAGACAAAAACAAACAAAAATTACACTGGGAAAACTAGTGCTAACTGAAAAAGGATAAGATATATTCTTTACATTAACATATAATAACCAAGCAATTATCAAAATCCTTATAACCAGTAAGAAAGAAGATAGAAGGAAACAAATGCAAAACATTTTAATATAATGACTTATTTTGAGGAGGATTGTGCTATTGTTTATGAATAGTGGTCAGAGGACAAATGCTGGGAGGTGACTCTTCCCACCATGAAGGTTCTAGAAATCCAAATCATCAGCTTTAGTGAAAAGAGATGTTATCTACTGAGATATTTCACTGGTTCCTACCTATGAATTTTACTAGGTTATATTGGGTAGACATGAGTATATTTTTTATTGTAATTGGAAAAAAAGTACTTGTTATTAATAATGAAAAGAAATACAAGTCAAATTGGGTTTTTGTTGCTGTTATTTTTGAGACAGTGTTGCCTTTAAACTTTTAATTCTCCAGGCTCAGCCCAAGTACTTGCTAGGAGTACAAATAACCCTCATGCTTAGTTATGTATTTTATTCTTTTGGTTTTTCAATACAGGGTTTTCTCTGTATAGCCCTGGGTGGCCTGGATTTCACTCTGTGGACCATGCTAACCTCAAACTCAAGAGATCCACCTGCTTCTGCTGGCATTAAACCTATATGCCACCACTGCCTGGCACATATTTTAAAATAAAGAACTTTACTGATTCAAGTCAGGTGTAATGGTATGCAATCTTAGCACTCTAGAGGCAGAGGTAGGCAGAACTCTTTGAGTTTGAGGCCAGCCAGGGCTATAGTAAAAACAATAAAAAATATAAATTCATTAGTTAAATATGATAGTGCATACCTGTAGACCAAAATATGCATGAAGCTGAAATAGAAGGTGCATTTGAGTCCAAAATGTTTAACACAGATTCAGCAACATAGTGAGACCACATCTCAAAAATGAATTGGAAGAGCTGGCTCAGCAGTCAAGAGCACTTGCTGGTCTTGTAGAGGGCCCACATGACAACTCACAACCATCTGTAATTCTAGGTTCAGGAGTTCTAACACCCTCTTCTGGCTCTGCAGGTACCAGGCATATATACATACATGCCTGGTACACGCATACACAAGGTGTTGGGTATTGTGTTGGTGGCACACCTATATAACTACAGCACTTGGGAGGTCAAAGAGTAGGATCAGAAGTTCAAGACCATCCTTAGCCATATAGCAAGATCAAGAACACCTTAGGTTACATGAAACCCTATGCTTAAAAATAAGAAAATTGAACAATTTTTACAAAATGTCTTGGCAAGACAGTTCAATGGGTAAAAATACTTGCCAAAGGGCCTGATGATCCAGGTTTGATTCTTGAAAAAGAGAAGCAACTCCCTCACGTTATCCTCTGACTTCCACACATGTGTTATAGCAAGCTAATGTCACCTCCTCAAATGTCTAAAAAAAAATCAAACTTTAAATCCAAACAATGAGGTGTCCTAACATACATCTTTAATCCCAGAACTCAAAAGACAAAGAAAGGCAAGTCAATTTCTCTGAGTCTGAGGCTAGCCCGGTCACCACAGCAAGTGCAGTCCATGGGGTGACCCTGTCTCAAAAATGCATCAGCCACACAAAAAAGGAAGAATGATCAGTCTGACCTGATCAACTTAAAGGCCCACGGATACAGAACCACATGATAACTAGTCCAGATCTACTGCACAGAAACACTAGCACAGCTGCCTTAATCAAAGATTTTTGAAGTTGTTACTTTCTTTTCCAGTTTAGTGGTAAATTTACCTACATTTAACTTTGAAATTCTTAAAAAATCAGATTTACCACCTGGTGTAACGGCTCACACCTTTAATCCCAGCACTTGGGACACAGCACTTGGGAGACAGAGGCAGACAGGATCTCTGTGAGTTTGAGGGTAACATGGTCTACAGAGTGAGTTCTAGGACAGCCAGGGCTGTTGCTTAGATATCTACCTGCTTCTGCTTCCGAGTGCTGTGATCAATCAAAAGTGTGCATTACCACCTAACCAGATTTACCTTTTTCCTCTCTTATTCTCCTTAAATTTAGGTTATTTAGGCATATAAATCTTGCAATCCTGGTCATTCCCAAACCAGAAAACAGAGCTATCAACATAGTTATTATACTAGAAGCACTGGCAGATGCGACATATCTGAACCATACATACAGCCTCTTTAATTTATGTATGTACAGGCACAATACACCATAGTTACAGAAAACCAAAGGGCTTCATTTTGAATGCTCCATACCCTTTATTTTATTGATTTATCTGTTTATTTTAGTTTTTGCGACAAGGTTGCTCTGTGTAGCCCTGTAGCTCTACTGACCTTAAACTCAGATCTGCCTGTTTTTGCTGGGATTAAAGGTATATGTGCCACCATGCCCCACCCTCTTCCCCTCTAAAGATAAGGGGCTCATTCAATAGCCTAGGCTATCCTAAAAGTCAAGTCATTCCACTGAAATGAATGGCAATCCTCCTGCTGTTGCCTTCCAAATCTGAGATATTAGATATGAGCCACCATACCCAGGATGGATATATTTCCTACTTGAAACCAATTTACTAATTTCTGTTCAGAAATTAAAATTCTAAAATATCCTTCCTCATTGCTATTGTGTGTGTGTATACATATGTACACATTTTCCATTACCTTCATTGCCTTTGGATCAAGTTTAGACCAATGGGTAGGAGTGGAAATTTCTTTAACTTCACCATCATCCTTCTCTTCTTCATCCTAACATACAAAGTTGAGAACAAAATTACTATTCTGAAACCTTCAACTGTAAGTCATTTATTCTTTAAAAATCTGTTGCTGATCTGTGCAAGGTCACAATGTTTCAGATTGTCTTCTCCTAAAGTTATTATTTAGGCAAGTCCACATACATACATTCTACCACTTTTAACTGATCACAAAGACATCAGCCAATCAAAGCCAGATCTGTGAAACACAAAAGGATGATAAATTACAACACAAAGGATATCAGGGATACACAGACACTGCCGGTCTCCACTAACCACACAGTGTGTGATCTTGCCCCAATTTTCAAGCCACCCAAAGACTGATTTAGTCAGACCTTTAAAATGTACCCAAGACGTTGCCACATAGCCTGAAATTTCAAATCTCTCAGACTTGTGGTTGTCCAATTTCAAATATCCATGACTAGAACTGATGACCGTGAAAGAGAAAATTTTTTAAAATTTGAGAAAATGGCAAAATGTTTAAAATGACTTAATACTGAATCTTGCTCAACAACTGGTCCCAGATTCCAGCAAATAGACCTATGATAAAAACAAAATTCTGTGCAATAGAAGCACAACTTTTTCTTTGAGTTCTCAGTACTCTTACGTTTAAGTTAGCATAATAGACAGATTTTTATAATAAAAGAAAATACAACTATACTGCTGAAAGCTGGACTACCAGTCGCTGTTACCAGTTATGTTCCTCCATGTGTGTCTGTTATGTAGTGTGTGGTGTGCATTTGTGCCTGTGTTCCTGTGCCTGTGAGAAGCGGAAATAGAAAAAGGGATTAGCGTTCAGTGCCTGTTCTCCATCAGCCTTCTTGCGTTCACCCTGAAGCTTCTCGACCAGCTGCTGCTTGTATCCTCGGGAGAGGGTTTCCCACTCTGAGCGGGTGGGAAGGCAATGCCAAACATCCGGGAAAAATAAAACCACTGTCTCCACATGAGCTGGAACTGTACGCCCCTTGTGGGTCTCCTCAGGGCGATGGTAGCGAATCTCTGCAAAACGGTACCTGTTGCAAGGGAAGAAGCATGTTGGAAAGAAAATTCTACAATACATTTTAAAGACCCTAGTTCACTTGTAGCACATCAAGTAAAGAAATTTTGCTGCAAGAACTTGAGGTTGGTCTAAAGAAAAAAAAAAATTATAGAAGCCATAGTTCCTCTTTTGGTACATTTGTATAATAGCTTATTGGTTAAAAGAATACATTTCCACAAAGAATTCTCTGATTTGATTACAGAGCTACCCATCTTTTAGAGAATACCTGAAGAAGCTGGAAAGCTGTTCAGATTTCATGTGCTAAAAAAAGAATATTCTCAATTAAATTGTAAGAAATATTCTAAAATAAACAAGACAAATAAGCCTCAAGAGAAAATATGGCTGAACAAAAATAATCAGCAACTACATCACTTTACAACAAAGGAATTATAATGGAATGAAGTTCTCTCTGGACGATCTTCTCCAGCTATATATGAAATGAAAAGTTTTTTTCAACATTCATCCAATTTCCAAAGTACAGCATAATGAAACATTTAAATTTTCAGGATATTTTGATTAGTTTTTAATGCCCCTTCCCAAAAACACTTTTGGCACCAAATAAACTTTTGCTACAAATGGGGATTTTCCTTTGAGTTTACCTGCATGACCAGTGCTGATAAATAAGGAAAGGGGAAAGACTGATTGACAAGAACAGCTACATAAACTACCAGAAGAACATTCCTAATCAATCAAGAAATGAATTGGTACTTACCATTGTGTGCATACACTTAGATCAATGCCTGTCAGAGCCTTACAACAACGAATGGCAGTCTTAATCAACACAGAGGGGTCTTTTTCTGGGTTTGGTCCATCCAACGAAGGAGACCAATGGCCTCCAATGGCCATGGCTTCATCCTTGCCTTTCATGCCCACTAGAAACTAATTCAAAACAAAGAATCATTTACATACATAACATAGCCTATCAAATTATAAATAGATTCTCAGAAAGGAAAGGCACAAACCTTCCCAATATCATTTTTACTACCTCTGGTATCTGCCAGGCAAGGAAGAGTTCAGTTCATCATGTTCCACACTGCATTTCAGCAATGGAATAGGATTTACACATCATAACTCATCCTCTAAATATTTGATCAGATAAGAATTCTTTTAAAAAAAAAACACAGCTATGTTTAAATATAAACTTTAAGGGCATCCAAGAGATTTTACTAGGCTACAAGTATAAAGCATCAAATGCACAGCCAAACTAAAAGCAGAAACAATAAAGCCACATGCTAAACAAAAAAATCTAAACTATATGAAAATAGATTTAATATTATTAAAGTAACAAGATTTAAAATGTGCTTATTTTCAATTTTATGCAAACACAGTAAGAATTAAGATAAACAAATACACAACTAAAATCAAAACAAACATTTCATTTTACCTTAACCAGTCTAGCAGGATGCTGAAATCCATCACGAAGTTCTTGTGGGTCTTCAGCAAGAGCACATGACTTATGATACAAATCCTCCATACTAGGGCTAGCCATCAGCATTACCTATTATAGTCAAATAATTCAATCCTGTCAAAAGTCTAAAGTAATGTAAAAAAAATAAGTACTACTGATTAACTTTACATGTAAGTTTTCTTTTTCCCTCAAAATGGAAATTAAAATGCTGCAGAAAAAAAGTGCTATTAGATGCCTTATCAAACTTACATTTTCAAGAAGGGATTTTTTAAACAGAAGCAAACTGACTAAGCAGTAGCCTGAAGACTAGTCTTTAACACATTTATTGAACATTAAGTATCATCCGGGTCTATAGGAAGTCATGGCACTCAAGATCAAGTGCCTCACATTTTTGAAGTTTAAAATGACAACAATAGCCATTGTTTTATAACTTAAGAATTAAGACAGGGGTTAAAATAACATTTTAAAATAGTTAAAGACAAAATCAGGCAGAGAAAATCAGAGTTTGTGTTGGCTATCTAACAACAAGATTTTAAAGTATAACTCCACAAGCTATGAGATTCAAAATGTGCATCATAGTGGAATACAAACCTTTGCACTGTACAAGTGGTCAGCATCAGGTGGATCAAGAACAGCCACATTTTTTTCTAAGGACTCGACTTCTCTGTGCATCACGTAAAAATTGCAGTAATTTCCCAGTTGAAACGGTCTTGACAAAGGGAAAGCATCCACCCATGTAAACTGAGCATCAAAAAAGTCACTAGGAATATATAAATTCTGGTAACGGCGCCTTAGTTCCATCATGTCACAACTGGGACTGGAAAATAGACATAGATAATGAATAGAAGCTATATAAAATTTGACAAAGTAAAAATGCATAGATTCAAATTGACATAGTACATTGCTGAATAATATCTAAATGTTACTGCTTTCAATATTTTTTGTGTACAGTTTATAATTCCTTAGAGAATACCCTTTAAAATAACTACATCTATGATATGTAAAATAAAAATAAAAAATAAAACAACTACATCTCCAATTCTAGAGATTATCTGTACAAAAGGGATTTCCCCCTCAGTTGGAAGTATGCACACTTGAAAAAAAAATTACAATTCATACAAAAATATGTACTAAGAAGTGATGAGGGGCACCAAGTTAATATTTGAATGCCAATCAGTCACATCTGTGATAGTTAGAAAAACACAATGTTTTTAGTTTTGTTTTGTTTTCTGTTTTTTAAGACAGGATTTCTCTGGGTAGCTTTGGAGCCTGTCCTGGAACTCACTTTGTAAACCAGGCTGGCCACAAACTGACAGAGATCCACCTGCTTCTGTATTTGAATGCTGGGATTAAAGGTGTGAGCCACCAGTATCTGGCAATTTTTGTTCTATAGTAAGTGCTTAGATCCAACATACTTAAATTTAAAAATTTAAAGTGTGATGGCACACATTTATATGTGACAATGGCTTTTAAAAAGGTGTGTGTGTGTGTGTATTGTTTGTGCACCAAGTGAATAACTGATACCAGAGGAGGTCAGAAGAAGGTATCAGATACCCTCGAACTGAATAGTTGTAGTTCGAATAAAAATGGTTCCTATTAGCTTACATATTTGAATGCTTGGCCTGCAATTGGTGGGGCTGTTTGGGACAGATTAGAAAGTGTGATCTTATTGGAGGAGGTGTTTCACTGGGGTAGGCTTTGAGGTTCCAAAAGTCTATGCCATCCCCAGTTACCTCTATTTCTGCCTTTGCTTAGAAATAAGCTGCTTTTATAGAGCCGAGTCATGCCTGCCTGCCTACAAGCTTGCCTGCTACCATGATGATCGTGGAATCTACTACCCTCTGGAACCATAAGCCCCAAATTAAATACTGCCTTTTATAAGTTTCCTTGTCATGATGTCTCTTCACACCAATAAAATAATAACTAAGACAGGTATCATCTATATATATCAGGAATCAAGTTTAGATCCTCTAGAAGAACAGCCAGAATTCTTAAAACACTGAGTCATCATCTCTCCAGCCTTCTGACAATATTTTAAATAACTTCATTTTCTTTAGCAGGCTGGCAGGCAGAAAGAGAAACTAAAAGATAAGTTAATCTAGTCAAAGGATCAAAATGTCTCTTAAAAACATAATGAATTAAAGTGGACAGGCAAGCATGGTGCCACAGGCCGGTAATTGCAGAATTTGGGTGGCAGAAGCATGATTATCACTGAATGTTTGAGGACAATGGATCTACAATGCAAGTTTCAGGGCAACCAGTTCTGTACAATAAGACCCTGCTTCAAGAAATCTAAAGGAGAAAGAATAAAAATAAAAAACAGGCAAAGACATCAACAAACTGCAAATAGACTATGAAATACCAACTAATCTATCTATATGTAAAATAGTCTTTATTTGCTATAAAGACATGACTCTTAAAAAAATACAATATATAAAAAGTTGTCTTTATTTGAAGTCTAAAATAAGAAATACAGATTGTCTGTGGAGGTAGCTCAACAGTAAAATGCTTGTGGAACACCCAAAAGGTCCATGTGCTTTACAGCAGGCAAAGTGGCTATGTACAGGTAAACCACTGACGCTGCACAGCTCCACTCCAGTTTCCACATTTCTGTTATCCTGACGCCACTGTCAGGATAACAGAAATGTGAAAAATATATCACAAGGATTTGTTTTTAAGATTTACTTAATCTTATGTGTACTTGGGTACCAGAAAAGAGTGTAGGACCTCTTGGAACAGGAGTTATGAGCAACTCCACGTGGGTGCTGAGAACTGAGTGCACTTTCTCTGAAAGAGCATCAAATGCTCTTAACTACTGAGGCATTTCTCCAGGCCCTTCAGTATCATTTACAACTTTGTTTTATTACCACTTTTAACTATGTGCTATGTTGGCTATGTGCACAGGTGGTTGTGACCTGCAGAAGCGGAGCTGGACATCAAACTCGTGCTCTTAACCTCTGAGACATTTTTCTTAAGCCTATTTTCTCCACTTTTATTTTTAATTTCCAACATTAAAATTAACAAGTCATATTTTACCCCAAAGGGGTAACATCTATAATGGAACAGAGAGATTAAGAACAAACAATTCATTTCCCTTCACATTACTTCCTAACCACATTTGTGTAAAGAAATTTTGACTTCTACAACTACAGGAGAAGAAATTTAAAACTTTTTTTTGCAATTGGTTCATTTGATTTTCTGGATATTTACACAAAGATGGTTAAAATTAAATTGTGGAAGTCTAACTTGTAAAGAACTAGATGGCTATTGTATTTCATATTCTATCACCAAGTGATGGGGGACATCCTTCAGTATGCTGTAAATATGTTTCTCTTATTGGTTGATCAATAAAGATTTTGGACAATTGACAGGCAGGATGTAGCCAGACAGGAAATATAGGTGGGGCTACCAGACTAGAAAAAGGTTGGGAAGAGGAAGTGAGTCAAGAGGGAGACAACATGGAGCTATTTGGAAGATAGGACACACAGGCATTCTTCAGTAAGCCAAGACCATGTGGAAATACACAGATTAACAGATCGGTTAAAAATTAAGAGAGCTAGCCATTAAGAAGCCTGAGCCATAGGCCAACCAGTTTATAATATATGTAAGCCTCTGTGCATTTATTTGGGACTAAATGGCTACAGTACTAGGCAGGACAGTAATTTCAGTCTACAACCATGTTTTCAAAGAAAAATACTGAATATTGACAACAGATAGAATAAAATGTTTGTCGTCAGACATTGGTGGTGCACACCTTTAGTCCCAGCACTTGGGAGACAGAGGCAGGTGGATCTCTGTGAGTTTGAGGCCAGCCTGGTCTACAGAGCTAGTTCCAGGATAGGCTTCAAAGCTACAGAGAAACCCTGTTTCAAAAAAAACAAAAACACACAACAAAAAACTAAAAAAAGTTCTTCATTTACTAATATTTTGGAGGCTCCTGGGAAATGTTTTTGGTTCCCTTTGGGTTTTTCTGAAATATGGCAACTACTTAAGAGTAAATAAAGATGAAAAACACTAATATAACCTAAGATTACTTGCTTTGACTGCAACTATAACAATGTCACAAGGGCATTAAATAACAAATACTAGTTTCTTAATCTAGAACATAATATACAGAAATTTTAAGATTTAATAGGCTAGTATCATGAATATTCATGTTATCCTTTTTTGAAAGGTAGAAATATCCTCAGGTCACAGAAACAGACATAGCTACTTTTAACAATGCTAAAGAGCTTTTAAATACTATTTTTCTAAGTTTACTGTCAATCTAGGGTTATTTTGTTTTGTTTTAGAAGACAGGGTTTTTGTGTGTGTGTGTGTGTGTGTGTGTGTGTGTGCCGCTCTTGCTGTCCTGGATCTCACTCAGTAAACCGGGTTGGCCTCAAATTCACAAAGGTCTGCCTGCATCTGCTTCCCAAGTGCTGGGATTAAAGGTGTGCTCCAACACCTCCCGGCTTGATTTTTAAGACAGCATCTCTATGTGCTCGTAGCTATTCCAGAACTTGATATGTAGACTCAGCTAGTCTCCAACTCACAAAGATACACCCCTCTCTGACTCCCAAGTGATGTTATTAAAGGTGCGTGCCACCGCATCCGTTTTTCCACCTGTTATCCTATGATCTAGGTGCTCACTACCACCATGAATGACAAAGGATTGTAACTGTTATATATTAGGTTAAGTGCTGTAGCTATTTAAATCAATTTCATAATAATTCTGTAAGTTCATGTATGGGTGAAGCTGAGAAATTTAGTAATCTCCTACTGACTTCAGAGTCTAAGTAAGGGTTAATCCAATAAAGACAGGAGCATGTAAAAGACACCAAGTTTGTATATGTATATAATAGGTTAATGTTTTTATATTACAGTACCTTGCAACAGTTATTCTTTAAAGAACTGGTTTATCCAGGCAGTGGTAGTGCACACCTTTAATCCCAGTGCTCAGGAGGCAGGGGCAGGCAAATCTCTGTGAGTTCTAGGCCAGCATGGTCTACAGAGTGAGTTTCAGGACAGCCAAAACTACAGAGAAACCCTGTCTCAACAAAACAAACAAAACAGTTGAAACACCTGGTTTAACAATTTTATTATTGCTTCTTATTTTCAAATTAAAAGTTAACATTAAATCCTGAGCCTAAACGACTCTAACCTTAAAGAAAATTTTCATTACAAAGAAACGTTCTCTAGAAGCTTGCTTACTGGTTGGTTTTGATATTGGAACTGAACCTAGAGCTTCATGTTACTAAATAAATTTTATAAGAAAAATATACCCACAATTATACTCTATACCAAACTATACAAAACTATGATACTAATAATAAAACTAAGCAAACAAACAAACAAAAATCAGAAGGGAAGACTTACCAATCTAAAGAAAATTTTGAAAACTGCACTGTGTATCGTGGAACAACACGGCGGACTCTGCGAGGGGATCGCTCTCTTTCTCTCCTGGGTGACCTTTCCCGGGAACGTTTCCTCTGGGGTGATCTTTCTCTGGATCTGCGTCTTTCTCTGTCCCTTTCACGACTTAAAGCAAGGATGTCTAAAATCACTCCCTGGCCAACAGGATGGCTCAGCAGGTACAGGCTCTGATATCAGGCCTGAGAACCAGAGTTTCATTCCCAGATCCCACATGGTAAAGGAAGAGAACAGACTGCTTCAAGTTTCACTCTGCCCTTCAGACATACACCATGGCATGGGAACAGGCGCAAATTAAATAAGTGTAGTAAAAATAAAATCGCTAATACTTATTGATATTATGAAATAGCTCTTGCCAGGCATGACAGTGTACACCTTTAATCCCACCACTCAGAAGGCAGAGGCAGGTGGATCCAGAAATTCTAGGCAGCCAAGGCAGAACCAAATAAATAATTCTTTTAATTTCTTTTTTTCTTTCCTTTATTTGTTAATTTTTGTTATAAATTATTGTTATAAAGACCAGGCTGGCTTGGTATTCTCTATATGGCTTCAGCCCTTGAACTTATAGCAACTTCTAATTTATTTTTTATTTTATGTTTTGTCTGCATGTATGTGTGTATACCACATGCATGCCTGAGAAAGGCAGAAGGGAAAACGGGAAGCCCCAGAGCTGCCACCACATGGATGCTGGGAGCCAACCCTGGTCCATGGAAGAGCAGACAGTGCTCTTACCTTTAAACTGTTTCTCCAGCCCACAATGTGATTTTCAAACATACCTTCGGTCATCTTTCCTATTAGGTACTTGATCCCCTCTATCATTCCTTCCTGAAAATCTTGATGGTGGATCTAATCTCCGTGCTGGTTGGGGCTGTGACACTATACGAACAGGAGGCTGCAATAAGCCAGCTTCAAAAGATACAGAAGAAAACACGAAAAAATTTGTTTAACAAAGCTCAAAATACATCACAAGGCCGAGTAAGAAAAAGGTAAGAAAGTAAGTTGTCTGTTTCCCAAGTCAACAAAATATATAGTTATTTCTACTTATAAAAATGGTTAATTTAATTTTCTTTTATGTACACTGATGTTTTGCCTGCATGTACCAACATGCCAGATCCACTGGGACTTGAGTTACAGACAGTTGTGAGCTGCCATGTGAGTACTGGGAATTGAATCTGGGTCCAAAGGAGCCATCTCTCCAGTCCCAAAGTTATTTCTAAATAAAGGAAGAGGTATTTGGTGATTTCTCCCTGTTACAGAAAACTAAAATTTTACTTTATAAAATAACATAGTTATCTATTTTTCCACATAGGAAAACTTCCACATAAGTCAACTTCTTTGGTCAACCTGGTCTATAGAGTTACTTCTAGGACAGCCAAGGAAACATAAGATAAATAAGATAAATAAATAAATAAATAAGAATGGGGGGACAATTTTCCTTTCAAATTTGTTCAGTATCAGAATTACTCACAGTATGGGATAAAAATCAAGGACTATGGTTTGCCAACATCTGATCTATATACACTAAATCAATGAATACTATAGAATAAGATAACCAGATAATATTAAAATACCAACTTGGAGATTATTCATTTGCAGAGAGAAAAGAATCCTATTAAATAAGAGATATCTATGGCTACTGACACCTGCAAGAAATCTAACCCAGTATCAGTAATACTGGGATAACTGAAATGAAAAATGATGCAGCATGAGTGACAAAGCATCAACCATAACCAATTCCTTGCAAAGAATTTGGACTTACCTACCCTTCAGATGCTATGACAAAGGAGCAAGGTTAAAAAAGAAAATTACAAGTAATTCTTTAAAAAATCCAAAAAAATGAACATTCCAAAAGATGTCATGATGAAAACCAAAAATAAACAAATAATCCCAGGATTTGATAAATACAGGCAGAAGGATCAGTGGTTCCAAATGATACTTGGATTCACAGTGAATTTAGCAAATCTATTCTATAAGAGACCCTTCCTTAAAAAACAAAATGTAAGTAACAATCAAACTACAGGATATAGCCGGGTGGTAGTGGCACACGCCTTTAATCCAGCACTTGGGAAGCAGAGACGGGAGGATCTGTGTGAGTTCAAGGCCTGCCTGGTCTACAGAGTGAATTCCAGGACAGGCTCCAAAGCTGCAGAGAGAATCCCTGTGTCGAAAAACAAACAAACAAAACCCAACCAACCAACCAAACAAACAAACAAAAAAAGAGTATCATAGGGCTAGTGAAAAGACTCAGGAAATGGAGGGACAACTTGCCACACAACCCTGAGTTCTACACCTAGACCTTAAAAAAGGTACAAGAAAGCTCTTCTGCAAAGCTGTCCTCTGATCTCACCTGCACTACTGGACATACATTTACATTTACACAGTATACATATACACATTAAAAGACTGTATGTCAGACATGTGGTGGTGGCACATGCCTTTAATCCCAGCACTTTGGAGACAGAGGCAGGCATATCTCTGTGAACTGAAGGCCAACCTGGTCTACTGATCAAATTCCAGGACAGGCTCCAAAGCTACAGAGAAACCCCATCTACTATATGTCAATATTCTACAGAGATCCTTACACACCCATGTTTATAGTTATATTATTCATAAGAGATAGGAAATGAAGTTCATCAAAAGACAAACATAGAAAATATAGTTTCATATACATATATACAATGCAATTTTATGCAACCATAAAGAAAATGAAATCATGGCATCTGTAATAAAATGGATACAATCAGGAAATCATACTTCCATAGAAAATGAACACTCAAAACAACACTGTATGTTTCTTCTCATATGTAGAAACTCAATTTAAATATATAACCTGTGTATATTTTTATATTGTAGATAACAAGACTGTAAAAGAGAACAAGGAGAGCAAGGGATCTATCGTGAAGACAATAAAATACATACAGTAGGAGACAACAAAGACTAATGAGACAAGAGAGGGAACCCTCTAGAGGTGGAGGGAGACCCCAGAGAGGGCAGTGGGAGGAAAACATAAGAGGATAATGTGTCACACTTAGGTTCAGGCAATGATGTCTAATTTATTTGCTCCAAACATCAATAGATGGATGGATGGATGGATGGATGTGGATGGATGGATGGATGGATAGATAGCCTTTCATATTATGCTGGTTAGCTTTATTATCAACCTGTAATAAGCTATAATCACCTGGGAAGAAGGAACCTCAACTGAGAGAATGTCTCTCTCCATCAGACTATACTGTAGGCAAGTCTAAAGATTGATTGGGGGAGGGCCCAGCACCCTGTGGGTGGTACAACCACTAGGCAGTTGGTGCTGGGAGGTCTACAGAGATCCAGGTCTACAGTAAGCAAGCCTCGGAGGGCAAGTCAGTAAGTGGCACACTCCTCCACAGCCCTGCTTCAATTTCTGCCTCAGCTCCTGCCCTGACTGCCCTTCGTGATGGACCATAACTTGTAAACCAATTATCTCTTCCCTTCTTAAGTTGGTTTAGATGGTGCTTTATCATAGCAACAAAAAGCAAACTGTAGCATACCTTTAATCCCGGCACTTAGTAGGCAGAGGCAGGAGAATCTCTGTGAGTTCCAGGCTTGCCTGATCTAAAAAGCAAGCTCCAGGGCAGCCAGGGATACAAGGGAAACCCTGTCTTAAACATTCAAGAAAAAAATAAAAAAACAGGTAGAAAAAGTTCTGCTCATGATACTTAAGTTTCCTTCCATGTTTTCTCAAAGTCCATGATATCTTTGTATTTAGCAGCACGTAAATCATCCCTACACATTCATTAGAAACAAGAAGCAATAATACATTACATTTAATACCTTTCTGCTGTGGCTGCTGTAATAAGGGCTGTGGTTGAGACTGCAATAGTGGTGTAATAGAAGCAGCTGAAATCTGGGCCTGCAGTAATGACTGGGGTTGGGGCTGTGCCTGAACACCAAATGTTGTCTGTGGCACAATGGGTTGAATAACAGCAGTAGGAGTCTTCAGTAAAGGTTGGGTTTGGGACTGATTCTAAAAACAAACAAAAATTAATAAATAGAAAATGTCTTTATAAAGAAATGACATTGTAAATCAGCAAAGTCAAGTATGAAATTTCTATAGTACCAAACTCAATAGTTATGTACCTGATTTGGTAGTGTTTGAATCCTTTGTGCATTCCATTTAAAAGGCATATTGGGATTATAAGTTGCTTCAACCAATACTCTATCACCAACTTGGGGGGTTTTCCCTTTAACAGCACTGGAAAAAACAAGATAAATATAAGTACTCCCAAATTGATTTATATACAGTATACAATTGAAGAGATCTTCCTGAACAAAAGAAAGATTTATGTATGTTTGTTTTACTTCTTTAGGAGACAGGATTTCTTATGAAGCCTTGGCATGTACACCAGGCTGGCTTCACAAAGATCTGACTGACTCTGCCTTTCAAAGGCTAACAGTGATTTTTAAAGTATATTACAACTAAAATGGAAGCCTGGATAGTATACGCTTTTAAAGATGTTTTTATATTTAGTTGTATAAATGTTTTGCCTGCACATAAAAATGTAGCTCACGGGGCTGGAGAGATGGCTCAGTAGTTAAGAGCACTAGCTGCTCGTCCAGGGGACCCGGGTTCAATTCCCAGCACCCACATAGAGCTCACAAATGTCTGTAACTCCAGTTTCAGGGACTCCCAACACTCTCATATAGGCAAAATTCCAATACACATGAAATAAAAACAAACCATTTTTTAAAAAATGCACATCATGTGCATGCCAGAGCCCATGGAGCTCAGAAGAGGGTGTCTGATCCCTGGAACTAGAATTACAAGTGGCTGGCACAGTGCAGGTCATGGGAACCAGACATTAGTCTTCTGCAAGAATAACAAGTACTTTGAACTACCGAGTCATCTCATCTCTACAGCCATTAAAGATTTACTTTTATTTTTAATTACCTATTATGGGTCTACTATGGATGTGCTTAGATGAACTGGCACACCAATAGTTAGAAGGTATCAAATCTCCTCCCTCAAAACTAGAGATACAGGCAACCATGGGCCACCTGACATGGATGTTGGGAATTGAAGAATTAATTGTCTCTTGCAGGAATGTGGAGTGTACTAGACTCATTTTTAACTTGATTACATTTCACCTTCCACAGTATCTAAAATAAGAAAGTTTCAAGTACTGGAACAATTTGTCCTTCTGTTTTCTCAATGCTCCTCTATGTATAAAACTGTCACTATAATATCCTGAGGGTAAGATTTTAGAGAGATCATGGGGAAAAAAGGAGGTCCCAAAACACAAAAATCTTGAACAATAATTAGTTTCCCCAACATCAGCACTTACTTCTAAGGCAGTGCATTAAAGTCACCTAAGTTAAGATGGCTAATGGGGCAATAGTCCTTGCTATGCAAACCTAAGGACCTGTGTTCAAATCAGCAGAACCCACGATAAACCAGGCAGGGTTCTACAAGCCTGTAACCAGTGTCCTGAGAAACAGATAGGATCACAGTTTTCCTGGCCACTAGCCTAGCTCCAGGTTCAGTGGTAAACCCTGTTTCAAAGGAATAAGGTAGGTCAAGGATGTCTTTAATCCTAGAACTCAGGAAACAGAGGCAGGCAGATATCTGTGAGTCCAAAGCTAACCTGGTCTACAAAGTGAGTTCCAGGACAGACCCCCAAACCTACACAGAGAAACTGTCTCAAAAACAAATCAAGACCAAAAAAAAATCTTGATACAATTTTTGGGGGAAAGGCAAGGAAATTGTTTTTGTTTTGTTTTAATTGAAAATAAATGTTTGACAGACAGGGTGGTACACACCTTTAATCCTAGCACAAAGAAGGCAGAGGCAAGTGTGGATATCTAAGAGTTCAAGACCAGCCTGGTGTACAATGCATGTTCTAGATCCTCAAAACACCTTGTTCACCTTGTATCAAAACACCAACCAAACAAAACAACCACAAAAATTTTTAAAAAAGTAACAACAAAAACACTTACTTAATGTTCTTTGGCCAGACATGGTTGCAAACATCTTTAATCTCAACCCTCAGAAGGAAGGGTAGATGGATCTCTGTGAGTTCACTGTGAGTCCAGTCCAACAATGAATCCCAAACCAGCTACAGCTACACAAGGTCATCCTACCTCAAAACAACCACCAGCCTAATTTTCAGGGGAATGGGTAAAATGTTTGCTGTACAAGATGAGGACTAAAGTCTGAATGCCAAGAATCCACATGAAAGCTAGGCATGTTGGCACACACCCATAACCACACGATTGGGAAGGCAGTGACAGATCCCTGGGGCTTGAAAGCCAGCCAGTCTAGCAGCAGAGATGGGGAAGTTCCAAGTGAAGTCAGAGACCTTACAGTAAAATAAAGATATGATGAAGGGCAATAAAGAATAATAAAGAGTACTGTCTGCTCTTCCAGAAGACCGATGTTCAATTCCCAGCAACCACATGGCAGTTCACAACTGTCTATAACTCCAGTTCTAGGGGGATCTGACACCTTCAAACCAATGAACATAAAATAAATGTAAATAAATTATATATTTAAAAAAAACAAAAAGCCAACCTCTGGCCTACACACATACATGCCCATGTGAGTGTACCTTTCCTTCAAAGCATGTATGTGCTCATACACAAATAGACACACACATACAATTGATAAAATTTTAGTCAATATTAAACATGTAAAAATAGAACAAGAGGGGGCTGGAGAGATGGCTCAGAGGTTAAGAACATTGACTCCTCTTTCAGAGGTCCTGAGTTCAATTCCCAGCAACCACATAGTGGCTCACAACCATCTGTGATGAGATCTGGTGCCCTCTTCTGGTCTGAAAGCATACATGCAGACAGAATACTATATGGACAATATAAATAAATCTTTAATTAAAAAAAAAAAAAACGAGATTAGACTTTAAAAAGCTATTTTAACCTCCACCTTATTTTACTTATTGATTTGTTTCAATCTCCATTTTATTTTATCTGTTTGTTTTTTTAGAGGCAAAGACATCTTTCTATAAAGTCCCAGTTGTTTTAGAACTCATTCTGTAGATCATGCTGGCCTGGAAATCAGAGATCCAATAGCCTCTGCCATTCAAGTGCTGGGATTCAAGATTCATGCCTCAATCTCTAATTTTATTCTTAGCCTGGATGTGAATGTTACTAGAGCTGCCACCTAATTGACAACAGAGTTATAAAGAATTAAAAAGAGGAGGGAGGGTCTAGACCCTACTCCAAATGACTTGACAGATTTTGATGATCCCTCCTGGAAGGCATCACCCTCCCTGTGGACACACACACACACACACACACACACACACACACACACACACACACACAACGAAAATTAAAAAGGCATCAATTAGCATGTATTACCAAGCTTGAGGACTGAGCCTGATCCCTATGACAGGAGAGAACTAACTAACACAGCCACAGTGTATAACCCTACACCCAGCAGACATAAATAAATAAATGTAAGCACATGCCCTTAATCCCAGCACTCAGGAGGCAGAGGCAGAAAGATCTTTGAGTTTGAGCCAGCCTGGTCTACAGAGCTAGTTCCAAAGCAATACAGAGAAACCCTGTCTTGAAAATCCAAAAAAATTAAAAATTAAAAAATAAAAAAAAAAAAGAAAAACAGCTTAAGTATATATAAATATACAAACATGATTTAAAAATAAAATTATACACTATATTTTCTCCATGATTGAGTAAATGTTACTACATGTATCATCTATCAACATCTAATGAAGTTTTTACCCAAGCTGGAAGAATACATCTTCATCCACAAATCCAAATGTATCATGTAGCTTTGTCACCACTCCTGTGAAAACACGCTGTTTCTGAGGTTGAGTTTGCTGTTGACTGGACCTGGGTGTTGGGTATGATACAGTAATCTGTGCCGCAGGCTGAGGAGTAGACAGGCTAAGGCTTGTGGGCAATGCAACAGCTGGCTATTGAACAAAAGCAACATCACATTAAGACTTGTAACTGTCCATAATAAAGAGTAAAAGTGACTGTAAACTCAGGTATTGTAGTAAAGAAATAGCTCCATTCCCAAAACAAACCGGAAAAGAAAAAATACTAGGCATGATGGTGATTGTTTATAATCTGGAGAGAAAGAAGCCACTCCAGCTCACACAGCCTGCAATGTGAGTTCCAAAACAGTGAGAGCTCCTGTCTCAAATAAGACAAAACAAAACAATTGATGGCATGCAAAAAATAATACCTGAGGTTGTCTCCTGTCCTCCTCACTTACCAGTATACACCAGTACACACACATCCCAGACTCTAAGTATGGAGACTCATAAAAACCCCAGCATAGGAACCTGAGGCATAAGTATCAACTGCCACAGGCTTGAGCAAGGGCAATTACTGATATCCTAACTCCAAAGACCAAGCAACCAACCAATGCTTCTGTTAAGGGCTAACACAATACTAAATAGAATAAAAGATCTACACCCTTTTATTTTTCCCGAGTCAAGGTTTCTTTGTGTAATATCTCTGGCTGTCCTGGAACTAACTTTGTAGACCATGCCTGCCTCTGCCTTGGAAGTGCTGGGATTAAAGGCACACACTACCACTATCCAGCTCAGCAGTTCTTTAATTTGACCATCTCAGCAAAAGTCTTTAACTTCCCAACATGCCACTGCTTTCAGGCATAGTCAGGGAGATATTTGTTCAAGGAGAGAAACATCTATAGTTCTCCACTTAATTGGAGAGTTTTATTAGAGATTGAAAATATGAGCTAGGAGTCAGAGATATAGCTCCAGCAGATTTGTTATCATGCCCTATGACCTGAGTTCAAGCCTCAGAACCCAGGAAATATCCTCTCTGACCTTGATATGCATCCAAATACACATCACATACATAAGAAGTAAATAAATAACTTTAAACATTTTTGTAAAAGAAAATGAATTATATATTTGTCCATAATAGGCTTTTGTCTTGTCTTGTTTTTTTTTTGGGGACAGTGTTTCTCTGTGTAGCTTTACTTTCCTGGAACTCTGCCTCCTGAGTGCTGGGATTAAAGGCTTGCGCCACCACCACATAGCTCCATTTTAGTTTTTATTCTGTGGTGTATATTGAAATGTCTTTGTGTGAGTATGCATGACTATATGAGTTCTGAGGATCAAACTGGGCCTCATACACAATAAGTGATCACCACAGAGCAAATTTAGCTTGTTTGTTTGATTTATAAAATAAACCTTATTATACATACCAATTGCTATCTAATCATCAAACTTGAACCAATTTTAATTGTTACAGGAAGTCAAGATCTCAACTGACATGTTGTTGGTGGGGTTTTTCTGTTTTAGACAGGGTCTTACTTTGTAGCTCAGGTTGGCCTGAAACTCACTATGTGATCTACCTGTGTCAGCCTCCCTAATGCTGGGATTGAAGACATGCACCTACATCTTAAGATTCTTATTTTTTATTTATGTGTATGAGTATGTATCTGTATGTGCACATGTGTGCAAGTGGTACTGCCCAATGAGGTCAAGAGACAGCACTAGAGTACCTAGAAGTGGGTACTAGAAACTGATTGTTGGGCCCAAGAAGAGCAGCTCAAGTGCACGTTCAGACATCTCTCTAGTGCCAAGTTTGTTAAAGAGAAAAGTAACAAAGTCTGAGGATATAACTTAACTGCTAGAGTGCTTGTCAAACATGTGTGACTGGGGTAGGGGTATGTTTTTTGTGTGTAATGTATATGTCATGTACATAAGAATGTGCCTGTGTACACACACATGTACAAATGTGGAGGCCAAAATAAGACATGAAATGTAGCTGGGTGTTGGTGGTGCACACCTTCAGTCCCAGCACTCAGGAGGCAGAGGCAGGAGGATCTCTGTGAGTTCAAGGCCAGCCTGGTCTACAGAGCTAGTTCCAGGACAGGCTCCAAAGCCACAAAAAACCCTGTCTCGAAAAACCAAAAAGAAAAGAAAAAAAAAGACATGAAATGTATTTCTATGTTCTCCATTTTATTGACATAATTTCCAGCACCTTATAAACCAGATATAGTGGATCATGCCTATAATCTTAGCACCAGTGAGTTGGAAACAGGAAGAGAAGAAATTGAAATTCAAAGTCATCCTTGGCTACATAGCCAGTTGAGACTAGCCTGGAATACAAGAGACTTATCTCAAGAAAATAAAACTGACAGATTCACAACTGCACAAGGAATCATAAGGTGAAAAGCTTCTATGCTACCGAAGTAGTTTCAGATACCCAGTTTCCTACCAAAGAAGCTACCTCCTATTGGTTATTAGTTGGAGTTTTATGTAGTTTTTACTCCTTTCTTTTAAATTGAAAACATGCAATACTTAATACAGTATCCTCAACACAAAACACATTAACACACTTTCCATTTTTATCTAACAATAAATATTGAAAAATGTTATTACACAAATCCAACAAGTATCTTTAAACTCCCACTGACAAACTACAATGGAAATAAAACTCAACTCAGATACTCAAATGAAAACTAACCTGTGTTAAAATGGTCTGCTGGGGCTGCTGCAACTGAAAGTAAGAGAAAACAAAGATAAATCAGGATTGCTCGTTCATAGATGATTCATACAACTATTCTTGGCTTTCAAAATTTTACCTTTAAAAATGTTATCTATTATTTTATTTTATGTGTATGGGTGTTTTGCTTGAGATGTGTAACTGTGCACCAAGCACAGAGGCCAAAGAGGCATCAGATCCCCAGGAGTAGAGTTACAAGTGTTTGAGAGCCACTGGACATGGGTACTGGGAACCTAACTCTGGAACTGGATTCACACAGTTATAAGCCAACCATATGGGTGCTAAGAATTGAACTCAGATCCTCTGGAGGACCTGGCAAGTGCTCTTAAACACTGAGTCATCTATTCAGTCACTGAATCTTGGTTTTATACATTAGTTTATTTATTAAAACAATGTGAAAAATAACCATTAACTAATTACAAGGTACTGACAAGTAATTCAAACTACACACCTGATATTTCTAAGTAACTCATTCAATAAACAAATATTAAGCTACATTTAATGAAAGTAAAGAAGTTAGAGGCCACTGTGATGGTGCACATCTTTAATCCCAGCACTTGGGAGGTAAAAGTAGGCAGATCTCTGTGAATTCCAAGACAGCCTGGTCTCAGGCCATGGCTACACAGTGTGACTCTGTCTCAAAAAAAAAAAAAAAAAAAAAAAAATTACATAGTTAAATTTTTAAAAGCTGATTTATCTGGGGGATGAGGGAAATGATGTGTTGAGTCTGATGTGGATTTACCTGTTCCCTATACCACCCAAAGGATTAAAAATCACTCTCTGAGGTGTATTATCAAAAAGAATATTAATTAAAAGTCTATCAGTATAATTTGAGGGAACAGAGGAATTGCTATTTTTAAGACAGAGTTTCTCTGTATTACTTTGAAGCCTGTCCAGAACTCCCTCTGTAGATCAGGCTGGCCTCAAACTCACAGAGATCCACCTGCCTCTGCCTCCCAAGTGCTGAGATTGAAGGCAAGCACCATCAACACCAGGTGGAATAGCTGTTTTTAAACCAATTTTTTTTGAGACAGTGTTTCTCTGTGTAGCTTTGTAGACAAGGCTTGCCTGGAACTCATAGAAATCTGCCTGCCTCTGCCTTCCAAGTGCTGGAATTAAAGGTATGTTCCACCATTGCCCTGTTTTTAAACCAATTTTTAACAAAAAAAAATTTATACTGACCTGTTGTTGCACACTATACAAGGCCTGCTGAGGCTGTGAATATTGCTGAAAAAGAGTATTAAAGGAAAGACAAGGTTACACTTACTTTTCAAAGTACACTGAAACTTTCTATATAAACTACACTGAAATTTTCTAAACCAGCTACACTTATCTACAATTAACAAAATGGTGGTTATTTACCTATGAGAGCCATGAAAGCCACAATAGTTAAGGCACATATAACCAACTCAGGATCATAAGAATTTAAGATTCTGCTGGAGTGTGGAGGTGTAGCCTTTAATCCCAACACTTAGGAGGCAGAGGAAGATGGATCTTGAATTTGAGGCCAGCCTGGTTTAACAGAGTAAGTTCCAGGAAGCAAGAGCTACACACAAAAAAAAAATCTTATCTTGAAAAATAAAAACAAATAATTTAAGATTTCTAACTATGCAAATATACTTTGTGCTGAGTAATTTGTTTTGTCTTCAGTCAGAGTCTATCTATGCATTCCAGTAAGGACTCAAACACAATATTCTCCTCTCCTTTCCCAAGTGCTGAGATTACAGGTATGTGCCACCAAGAAAAGCCACAGTGTAATTTTTTATTCATTAATTTTTTTTTACTTTTTTATTTTTTTAGGTTTTTCAAGACAGGGTTTCTTTGTGTTGCAGCTCTGACTATCTTGGAGCTCACTTTGTAGACCAGGATGACCTCGAACTTGCAGAAATCACCTGCCTCTGCCTCGTCAGTGCTGGTATTAAAGGTGTGCACTGTTACTACTGCCATGTTAAAATGCAATTTTTTATGTCCCCAAGTTGCTTTTAGTCAGTGTTTTATAACAGCAGTGATAACCCTAACATAGGAAAACGTGCTTATGCTTCAAGTTGACAAGGGGTCAATTGTCAATTTTTTATGTGCACTGGTGTTTTGTCACAGGTGTCCTGTCCCATGGAACCAGAGTTACAGGAAGTTGTAAGCTATCATATGGGTGCTGGGAATTGAACCCACACCCTCTAGAAGAGCAGTCAGTGCTCTTAATTAACCACTCAGACATCTCTGCAGACCCCATACAGTGCAATTCTTAATACAAAGAAAAAAAAATTTTTTGTGGGTTTTTTTTTTTGAAATAGGGTTTCTATATGTAGCCCTGGCTGTTCTTGAACTCACAGAGATCTACTAGCCACTACCTCCCAATTGCTGGATCTAAAAGTATGTATAACCACCACCTGACTATGAATAGTTTTTTTTTTTCTTAAATCTACAATTTTCTATTGTTTAAGTCATACTAGCACACTTTTGAGGTGCTAAGTAGGAGAGTTCAAGGCCAACATGAACAATACAGCCAGCCTGTCTCAAAAAGAAAACAAATGAACAAGTAAAAAAGAAAACAAAGCAGAGAGCAACTCCAGCTATCATTTTTATCATCTCATTCATCACATCAAAACTCACCTGCTGTAATGCAGCTGCAGCAGCCGCAGCTTGCTGCTGTAATGCTGCAGTTTGGGTTAACTGATAGTTTGCTGGCGTTTGTGTGGTAAGGCCTGCTGCTGCCAAAGCAGTCTGCTGGGTATAAATGGTAGGAGATGCTCCCAGAAGTGATGGCTGCTGAACACCTAGTGCAGCTAAAATGAGATTAAAAGAGGAGAGGGATCAAGATTAGAAAGTTTCATTGTAGGAACCTCCCCTGGCCTCCCATGACAAATATTAAAAAAAAAAAAAAACATGGCTCTACTGGCCTATACTGCAGTAACACAACCAAGTTTATCTATACTCAGACTCTAATTGAAAGTATTTTTCAGAGCTGGATATGGTGACATAACCTTTAATCCCACATTAGAAGGCCAGGGGTACAGAGGCATGAAGATGGCTATGAATTTGAAGCCACCTTGTTCTATATAATCAAGCTCCAAGACAGCTAGGGCTTCACAGAGAGACCTAGTTTCAAAAACACAAAACCATACATGTATAGATACAGGTAGGTGGGGGTTATGTTACTCATAGAACATGTGGCAAAGTAGAGACAGGAAAATCAGGAGTTCAAGGCCAGCCTGGGCTCTAAGAGATCTTGTCTAAAAACACTAGAGAGGAAACTGGCAAAAGTGTCCTAGTTAGCAATTTTTGTCAACTTGACACAACCCAAAGTTATTATCTGAGAAGGAAGGACCCATTATTGTGGTTTGAATGAAAATGACTCCCATAGGCACATGGGGGTAGCATTATTTGAAAGGATTAGGACTAGGTGGCCTTGTTGGAATAGGTGTGGCCTTGTTCAAGGAAGTGTGTCACTGAGGGTGGGCTTGAGTTTCAGAAGTGCAAGCCAGGCCCAGTGGCTCAATCTTTCTTCCTGCTGCCTGCTGATCCAGATGTAGAATTCTCAGCTACCTCTCTAGTACCACGTTTGCCTGCATTCCAACATGCTTCCCACCATGATAATTAAACTTCTGAACTATAAGACTAGCCCCAATTAAATGTTTTCCTTTATAAGAGTTGCCATGGTCATGGTGTCTCTTCACAGCAAAGAAACACTAAGACAACAATTGAGAAAATTCCTCCAACACTGGCCTCTATTCAAGCTTGTGAGACATTTCTTAGTGATTGATGTGGGAAGGCCCACCCCACCCCACCCCACCCCACCCCCACCCCACCCCACCCCACCCCACCCCACCCCACCCCACCCCACCCCACCGGTGGTCCTAGATGCTATATGAAAGCAGACTGAACTAGCTATAAGGAGCAGCTACTAACAGCAAGTTGCTTTTAATCAGTGTTTTATAACAGCAGTAATAACCCTAACATAGAAAAATGTGCTTGTGCTTCAAGGTGACAAGGAGTCAATTGTCCTAGTTCCTTTTTCCCCCCTTGTTAACCTGACTAGAGTTATCTAAGAAGAGGGAAGCACAACTGAGAAAAGTCCTCCATGAGGACCTATAGACAAGCCTGTGGGGCTTTAGTTCCTGCCTCTAGGTTCCTATTGACTTCTCTCAGTGATGAGAGTGTGACCTGAGAGTTGTGAGGTGAAATAAACTCCCCCTACACTTTGTTTTGACATATTTAAAATTTATGGGTTTTTGTTGTTGTTGTTGTTTGCTTTTTTGGTTTTGGGTGTTTTTGTTTTGTTTTGTTTTGTTGAGGCCACACCTGACCTAAAGTGTGTCTTAAAACTGAAAGCATCCTAAATAAAATATATTCCATTTGAAACCAGATAGATTAAACCCCCAGCACCACAAATTGGGAAAGGAAAGGAATAGGGAGAAAGGTAGGTTGGTTCATTCTAATAAATTAATGTTCTATAACAGATAATTAAGTCAATTCTAATTATTGGCACAGTGACATACATCTTTGGTTCCAGGGAGGCAGAGGCTGGCAGATCTCTGTGAATTCAAGGCCAGTCTGGTTTACTTACAGAGTAAGTTCCAGGACAGCCAAAACTACAGAAAAGAAGATAAGCTAAGGAATTTGAAAACTAGAAGCCAAGTTTGGTAGCCCATGCCTGAAGGGTTACTGATAATGCAGAGACAATATCAAATGCAGAACAAAAATGGTAAAGAGAAGCAAAGAGAAAGAATGTACCTTACTCGTGTGTATAAGTATGAAGACAATATGACAAAACCATTAGTAGTCTAACCTTAATAAATTTAAAAACTCTTAAGATATGAGGGTAGTGGTCGATTTTAATTACAGCACTCAGGAAGCAGAGGCAGGCAGATCTCTGAGTCTGAGGCCAGCCTGGTCTACAGAACTAGTACCATGATAGCTGCCAAAGCCACAGAGAAACCCTGTCTCCAAAAAAAAAAAAAAAAAAAAAAAAAGGAGCTAGGGGTGGGTGGGTGGAAGGGTTCTTAAGATATAAATAAAAACAAACAAACAAATGCTCGGCAGTGGCAACACAGGCCTTTAATCCTAGTACTCCTAGGAGGATCTCTGTGAGTTACAGGCTGGCATGTCTATTAAACCAGTTTCAGGACAGCCAAGCTACAGAGAACCCAGTCTCCAAAAACCAAGCCAAAAACAAAACAAAAAATGCTATAAAATTGTCCAAACACCTGTTTTTTTTTTTTTCCCCTCAAGATAGGATTCCTCTGTATCGTTTTGGAGCCTGTCCTGAAACTCACTCTATGGATTAAAGGCATGCGCCACCAACCCTCAGCTAGATAGCTTTGTTGCTGTTGGTAAGTTAATTTTCAAAAGTGTCCTTAAAAAAAAGGACACATCATTTTCACACATTTTGCTGTCCACCACAATTGAGATAGCCCCTACTCACACACACACACACATTCACAGAACAATCGTTCAGTTGCCTGACCTGGTTGTGACACTGCAGTGGCTGTAAACTGGGTAGCCCATGGTGGATTCTTCTGTCCTCCAAACTGAGCCATGATTCAAAGCAGGAGAAACCTTGACTTGTTTCTTTCTATAGCAGATATCTATGAAGAAAGGATTCATGTGTCAAAGTTCAACCAACAAACACCACAAAAGACTATTTTAGAGAAATGATTGATGCTCCAAAAGAGAACTGGAAATAGAATGTGTACAAACTGAACCTTTGAAGTAAAACAAAACACTATCAACAAGACAAGAAGGTATACCCTCTTTAAAAGGTTTCAGGACTACAATGACATTTTTAAAAAAGGCCTGGCCATGATTGGTGGCACACACCATCAATATCAGCACTCAGGAGGCAGAGTCAGGCAGAGCTCTATAAATTCCAGGCCAACGCGGTTTATATGGCGTTACAGCTAGGGCTGTACAGAAGACTGTATATAAACAAACGTGGTAGACACAGAAAGTATAGCCTGAGTGTCTCCGGGCAATGGACTGAGGTCATGCAGTGGTTATGTCAATAACGGAAACTGCGTCTTGACACCCCCTCCCCCATAAAGGCAAAGGTATTGATGAATATCCTTTTGATAACGAACGTAACTTGAAGATGTGACTAGGGAAATCACTTACGGCCTGTCACCCTAGTCTCCACGCAGGAGAGGAAAGGCCGGTCGTTGGGGGAACCACTGCCAAGACCCGCATCCCTCCCCCGAAGTCAAAGAGCGAAGGGAAGGGTGGGCCTGGCACCCCCAGGTGGGGAGCCGACGGGCCGGACTGTGACGCCCATCTTCCTCCCGTCCCAGCCTCTCCAGGGCGCAGGCCGCGGAAGACGGGACCCAGCGCCCCAGGCCACGGCCACGGCGTCCACCGGAGCCCTCAGGCCGGGCTGGGACGACGCGGCGGCGGCGCTGGCCCGAGCAGGCTGCGGGGAGCAGGCAGGCCGCCCCGGAGGGGCTGGGGGAAGGGCGCGCCGCGCGGGCCTGCTCCGACCCGCACAAAAGGGGCCGTGTCCGCCGCTCGCCCGCCCCGCCGCGGCCGCCACCGCCCGCCCGCGCCTCGCACCCCAGGCGCCCCGACCCCTCCGCCGACCCGCCGCGGGCGGAAGCAGCCTGACTCGGCCTCCCACCGCTCCGGATCAAAGCACTGTCCAGACCTTCACCTGAGTCGGGTCCGGTTTAACACCGAAGCCATTTCAAAACCCGTCAAGCTCAGGCGCATGCGCCCTCTCGGCCGTCTCCCTCCACGCCGCACCTCCTCCCGACTCCGGGAGGAACCGGCGCCGGCGCCGGCGGAGGGACGTTCGGCGTGCGCGCCCCCGCGTGCGCGTTCACAAGCACCCAGAGTTAGAGCGCGCCCGAGCCGGGTTACCTTGGCTTCGCTTAACAACGCGCCGGCTGCGGCTGGCTGTGCTGCTGCCGGCCGAGGCAAAGGCGCTTCCGCACGGCAGGCCCGACAGCCCGCGGGGGTCACGTGGCCTCGCCGGCCCGGCCGCCATCTTGCGGCTTCCCTTTTCTGTTGTATTGCGATTGGCCTGCAAGAATGAACATGTAAGGCCTAAACTGTTTTTTTAAATGGAGGCATAATCAACATAAAGAATCAATTTGGAAGATACACTGATACATTCATATGTGGTGGGGGATCTTTTTGTATATTGTGTGAAGATGTGTCTGTCCTGTCTCACCGCTCCTATCTACGACACCTTCTGTTTGGTTTAATAAAGAGCTGAACGGCTGAACGGCCAATGGCTAGGCAAGAACTACCTGAGAGTCTCGGGACTACCTGACAGAGAGAGGAGATATGCCTCAGCCAGATACAAAAGAAGTTGGATACATGGTATTGAGGAGAGATAACAGGCCGTGTGGCAGAATGTAGACTAATATGAACGGGTGGGAAACAAGCCTAACCTAAGGACAAGTTCCCTAATTAACAGCAAGTCTCTGTGTTGGTGTTGAAGAGACGGCTCATGAGTTGATAGTTCTGACTGCTCTACCAGAAGACCCAGATTCAATTCACCATACCCACATGACAGCACACAAATGTCTTAACATATAAACATATATACAGGTAAAAAAGAACAATACGCATTTAAAAAACATGTCTCAACAGGGTGGTGGTGGCGTACACCTTTGATCCCAGCACTCAGGAGGGAGAGCCTGGCAGATCTCTTGAGTTTGAGGCCACCCTGGTCTAGAGAGCAAGTTCCATGACAACTAGGGTTCTTATACAGAGAAACCCTGTCTCAAAAAAAAAAAAAAAAAGCCCACTGTAAATATTAAAGAGCTGTGATCCAATGTACACATATGTGTATACATTTTCCCACATGTGGTCCTAACAGGATTTGAACTTCTGGGCTCATTAAAAAAAAAAAAAAAAAAAAAATCCTCCTGCCTCAGCCTCATTGTGCCCATGACTTACAGGAACAAACCACTAAACCACTACACCCGGCAGAATTTTTACAAATGTTTTTATTAGATCATTTTCATTTCTAGACGGTTTTGCCTGCATATATGTATGTGCACCCGGTGTATGCTTAGAAGTCAGAAGAGGATGGAGGATTCCCTGTAACTGTCATTAATAATGGTCATGAACCACCACAGGGGTGTTAGGAATCTATCCCAGATCCTCTACAAGAGAGACAAGTGCTTTTAACCACAGTGCCATCTCTTCAGCACTAAGACTAGAATGTTCAAAAGTCTACAATTCAGTAGATTTCATATAAGTACAATCAGATGAACCAAGCATGATGATAGGGTTTCTCTGTAGCTTTGGAGCCTGTCCTAGAACTCACTCAGTAGAACAGGCTGGCCTCGAGCTCAGAGATCTGCCCCAGAGGCTGCTCTATAATCCAGACATTTTGGTTACTGGCCCAGCTCAGTCTGGTGACGTCCACCCTGGCCTCTCCCAGATGTCCCTGCCTCTGGCTGTGCTCTCCCACATCTCCAGTAAACATTCTCTTCCCCCACAGGGAGGAGCAGTCATGTCCTTTCTTTTTCATTTTCTTTTCTTTTCACTCAGTCTCAACAAACTAACAAATTAATAGAGTAAATAACCTTTTGTGTTGTTACATGTTATCTTTTCAGTTAAATTTTATAATCACATGATTACTTAATACTTTTTCCAGCATTAAGTGGCCTTTTTCCCCATTTAGCTATAATTTATAGCAATTTGGTAAAGTATAACTTTGTGAAGAAATATTCATCAATTACTTTCATCCCTACTAAGGTCATCCTGAGGTCAAACTATTGCAATATAACTGTCATCACACTATAGGTATTTGTATTTATTCAAAACACCCTGGGCCAGGTTTCTCAACAATAAAAGGAAGAAATAAAGTAAAATCTGATATTCCTTATCAAAAAGTTCCAAAAGAAGGCCCAGGCATAGTGGCATATACTTTTAAGCTCGGTACTTTGGCAACAGATATCTCTGTGACTTACAGACTAGTAAGACACAGGAAAAGCCAGGGCAATGTAGGGAAATAGTTTTAAAAACAAACAAAAAGGACCTAGATAGACGGTTCAGTAATGAAGAGCACTTTATAATCTGCCTGCCTCTGCCTCTGCCTCCTGAGTGTTGGGATTAAAGGCATGCACCACTATCTGGCAGGTTAATTCTACTTTCAAGCATCTATGAACAACCCTGAAGGAAACCAGAATGCCACACAAACAAGTTCCTCTCTGATTTAAGAATTACATTTAGCTAGACAGTCTTTAATCCCACATGTCTTTAACCCCAGCTCTCAGGAAACAGTGGCAGACAGATCTCTCTGAGTTCAAGGCCAGCCTGGTCTACAGAGTGAATTCCAGGATAGCCAGGGCTACCCAGAGAAACCCTGAAAACAAAAAACAACAACAACGAAAAATAATAATTTTAGCCAAATGCAATTAGGCAAGAAAATCTCTCTCAATCCTTTTTCTATTTTTCTTAATGACAGAATATAAAATGTCTTAAAATGTCTTCTACAGAAAGAGACCAAGCTAAGTATGTTCTTTTTTTATTTATTTATTTATTTATTTATTTATTTATTTATTTATTTAGCTTTTCAAGACAGGGTTTTTCTGTGGTTTTGGAGCCTGTCCTGGGACTAGCTCTTGTAGACCAGGCTGTCTTCAAACCTCAGAGAGATCTGCCTGGCTGTCTCCCTAGTGCTGGGATTAAAGGCACGCACCATCACTGTCCAGTGAAAATATTTCTTCATTATGATTGGCTTTCTTTTATTTTTTGGGACAACAAAGAATTGTGGTAGTAGTTGTTCTAGCTGGAATGGAACATAATATATAGACAAAGCTGGCCTCAAACTTGTGGCATTTCTGCTTCTGGCTTCAAATTCTGGGATTAGAGCCAGGATCCCCAGGCACAGTCTTACACACACACACACACACACACACACACACACACTATAGCTTCATTAGTTAGTCCCATACAGCCATTAGAAACCTGAAATTATTTTTTCTTTGTCATGATGTTTTCTCTCAGAGACAGAGTGTGTTATCAGAGACTATTGAAAGACTTGAGCATTCTGCAAAAACACTCTATTATCCAATCTTCTTTGTGTTTTGTCCTCGTTATTCTTGGAGGCAGGGTCTCATACAGTTGCCTAGGCTGGACTTGAATTCAGTTTATAACAGGCAGGCCTAGACCTTGTACTCTTTCTAATTTAGCCTCCTGACTAGCTGAGATAACAGACTTACTTTTTTTTTCCTGGTCAAGAGATAGTTTAAGTTAATGTGGGATTTTTCTCATGCCCACCTCATTCTAAGTTCATTATTCTCTTTGTTTTGATGATTTATAAACCTTTGATTTATAATCTATCTTTTATTATAGGACCCCAGCAGAACCTATTATGATGGGAGGAAAAGAGTTTTCCAGCTGGCCACGGTGGTACATACATCTCTATATTCCCAGACAGGAAGATTACTGCAAATTGAAGGCCAGCCTTGAGGACATGACACAGTAAATAACAGTTTATTCAGGGTTATATAATCTAACCCTGCTTCAAATGTTTTTTCATTTCCCTCCTTTGCAGGACACACACAATCTTTTCTTTGAACTGTTTCCAATTCTTTGGGGGAATAGACTGTTTCACTGGGTACAATTCTGGGTCATATGATAATCCTATATTTATCTTTTGACATAATGTTCAGCT
Organism: Cricetiscus sungorus; assembly: GCA_030556225.1. Lineage (NCBI taxonomy): Eukaryota > Metazoa > Chordata > Mammalia > Rodentia > Cricetidae > Cricetiscus > Cricetiscus sungorus. The sequence goes on along the minus strand of JANBXA010000600.1, from coordinate 68,395,248 downwards.
ATTTTTACAGTGGCTGGACTATTTTACATTCCCACAAGAAATGTGTCATATCATTGCCAACCTCCCCCACCATGCCACTTAAAAAAAAATGTTTTATTTATTCAATTATTTGGATATGTTTGAATGTGTGCTTGCCAGGGTGTGGTTGTATGAAAGTCAGAGATCAACACTGAATGTCTCTTCTATTGCAATTTTTTGATTGTTTGATTGTTTTTTAATCAAGATAGGGTTTATCTGCAAAGGCCTCACTGTCCTGGAACTGGCTCTGAGGTTCATGGTGGCCTTGAACTCAGAGATCTGCCTACATCTGGGTATTAAAGGCCTATGCCACCACCATCTGGCAATGGTTTATTTGTGTACTTTATGTATATGAGTGCTTTATCTGCTTTTAATCATGCACACTGGAAGAGGGTATTAGATTAGAAACTACATAATCTAATGTAGTTTCTGGGAATTCAACCCAGAACCTCTAAGAACAGAGCAGCTAGTATTCTTAACCACTGAGCCATCTCTATATACTTACAGCATTTGTTTGTTTGTTTGTTTGTAGACAGGGTTTCTCTGTAGCCTTGGCTGCTTGGAATCCATTCTGTACATCAGGCTGGCCTTAATCTCGAGAGAGCGACCTGCCTCTGCCGCCTGAGTACTGAGATAGATAGAAGGGGTGTGCCTTCTATGGCATTTTTTTTTTTGAGACAGGGTTTCTCTGTATTGCTTTGGGAGCCTTTCCTGGAACTCATAGAGATCGACCAGCCTTCTGAGTGCTGGAACTAACAGTGTGTGCCACCAACGCCCGGCTCATGTGTGTGTGCAATTTTATTGTTGCATGTGTACATATGGTGTGTCTCTGTGTGAGTGACAACACTAAGGAGTCATGGAGAATTTGAGCAGGTTAGAGAGACCATTCTCTCCTTCCACACTGGAGAATCCAGGAACTGAACTAAAGCCAGTCTGTAATACTGGACTTATGAATGTTGCAGATTTGTTTGTCACTCCAAGACCGCCAATGAGGTCAAACCTTGATTCTGAAGGTGGAGTCCATGTTCAGCTGGCCAGAATAAAGGACATAGAGTTTTCTAGTGGACCCAGATGAAGAAATAGAGATACAAGGAGGAATAAGGAGGGGCTTGTAAGAATCTCCAGCTTTTTCAGTCTGGGAAGTTGGAGAGGAGGGTCAGCTGATCATTTTCTCTGTCACTCTGTAATCTACCAGATTTATACCCTAATATCTGACTCTCAAGAATTATTTATTAGTAGAACAATAAAAGAAGTCACTATACACGTAAGTTAGAGATTAATTTCCAACTGAAGAACACAAACCTGATTGATCCATTTCAAATTAATTTTGAGTGTGAGTTAAAAATCCAGTGCAAGTTGGGCAGTGGTGGTACACACCTTTAATACCAGCACTCAGGAGGCAGAAGCAGGTAGATCTCAGTGAGTTTGAGGCCAGCCTGGGCTACAGAGCTAGTTCCAGGACAGCTAGGGCTGTTATACCTAAAAACCCTATCTCAAAACAAAAACAAAAACAAAACAAACAAACAAAAAAAAACAAATCCAGTGCAAGCTGGCCAGATGGCACACATGCCTTTAAACCCAGCACTGGGGAGTTAGGGAGGCAGAGGCAGGGTGATCTCTATGACTTTGAGGCCAACCTAATCTAGAGAGCAAGTTCCAGGACAGGCTCCAAAGCTACACAGAGAAACCCTGTCTCAAAACCCTGCACTGCCCCGCGCCCCCCAAAACAAATTTCCTCAGCACCAATTATTGAATATTGATTTCTTCTGCTAAATACACATTATTCAAAGACAATTGACTGTGTACACATGGGAGTAATTACAGACTTTCAATTTTATTTGATCTACCTATATATGCTCATACCATTCTCAGATGATTTCAATTGCATTTTGAAAAGTATGGGTACTCTGTCTCTATTGTTTTAATAATCCAATCTTTCAAAAACATATATAAAGTGAGAGGTGTGTGTGTCCATATAGAATATATGTTGGGATGAGAGGACAACTTGTGAGAACTGGTCCTAGCCTGTATGCGTACTCTGGGGATTGAATTTAGAGCTTGCTCAGGCTTGGCAGAGAGCTCCCCTACCCTTAACCATCTTAGTTGTTCTTGCCTTTTGTTTTGTAGACAGTCTCATGCAGCTATGGCAACCTTGACTCACTATAACTGACTATGACCTTTAACTTTTGATCTTCCTGCCTCTATCTTTCAGAGTTAGGATTGCAGATCTGTGTCACCATGCTCCATTTATACACTAATAAAGGTGGAACCTAGGGGTTTTATGTATGTAGGAAAGCACTCTATTAACTGGACTCCACCCATAGTGCTTTCTCCCCCTTTCCTCTTAGTAATTTTCTTGTGCTTCTGAGGCTGGTTGTCAGTTCATAGGCTGCAGTGATCTTCCTGTCCAGCCTCTGGCAGGCTGATAACAGATGAGTGTATCATGCATAGCTGCTTAGTTGTTGTTTTCCCTCCCCTCTGCAGTTCAAATATTCCCATGGGTTTTTACTTTCTTCACCATTTTGAGCATTAACTAAACACAAAATGTTTGGTACTATTTACCAAGCTTTTGGAGACTAAAAGTCTGAGGACAGGGTTGTTGGCTCAGTGGTTAAGAGCCCCAGTTTCTTTTGCAGAGGACTTTGGGTCCAATTCCCTGCTCCCTCATGGTGCCTCACAACTGTCATAACCTTCAGTTCCAGGAAATCTGATACCAGCTTCTGACTTCCACCAAGCACTGGCCACTCACATGTTCACATATTGTACATGCATATATACAGGCAAAACACTTTAGAAAATAGTCTAAAGTTTGGGATGCCAGTATGGTTGGTTGAGGTCCCTCCTGCAGATAGATTGCCTAGTTCTCATCCTGTCCTCTTAAACTAAAGATTTTAGTTTCCATGCATGCTAGTTAAGTAATCCACCAACTGAGTAAAGGTATCATCCTTGGAACTTCTTTTATAAAGTCAATGATTTTATCTTTTAAATTCTATTCTTTTGAAGGTTAAAGCTTTAAAGATTTAGTGCTTAGGATGTTAATATATGAAATTTGTGGCTGGAGGACAGATAGTCAAGCAATTATACTTAAACAACTCTTAGGTGCTTAGCCCAGAGTGTTGTTTATTTCATTTGTTTTGTTTTGTCTCTTCCTTTGGTATTCAAGATAGGGTTCTTTGGTAGCCTTGGCTGTCATGGAACTCACTAGAACACACCAGGCTGTCCTCAAACTCAAGAGATCCTCCTGCCTCTGCCTCCCAAGTTCTGGGATTAAAGGTACACACCAACAACACCTTGTCAGTGTTGTTTTAGTTTATAAAGAGTACATGTACAAAACATTTTACAAAATAGCTATGACTAGAAGAGAAATGGTGATGCTAAAATAGGATGCAAGATGAAAGGCAGGATTTGTTTTACATGAGACTAGTGTGTATTTAGAGACTGATACAAATATCAAGCTAGGGTAGGGCATTGGTGGTGGTGATGGTGGGGGGTGGGAGATGGTGGTGACATTGGCAGCAGTGTTGGAGGCAGGAGCCATGGGGTCCATTTTCAATCACCAGACCTCAGGAGGCAGAGACAGGCAAATATCTGAGAATTTAAAGCAAACCCAGTCTACACAGCAAGTTCCAAGACAGCCAGGGCAACACAGAGAAACCATTCCTTAAAATCAAAAACCCAAAGACCCAAGAAGGGAATTTTCATCAGAAGAGAAAAGCTGCAATCATAGAGAAGTCCCCAAGGGAAATATATTACTGTGCCCAGGAAGGAAGAAAAGGAAGAAAGTCTTTGGCGGAAAGGAACACTTTCTTCACTGTAATAAAAATGAGAGACAGATACAGGTAGAAGTAGATGTATAAACTATAAAGGCAGAGGCTTTTCACTCTGCAGAAAAGGCTTATCAACATTTCTGAACAAACGGAATTGGAAGATAAAGGCTACAAGGATCAGAGAGTGTTGGAGGCCAAACTGAGAAAGGCAGCAGCCGCTCTGGGCTCACCTTTGCCTGTCAAAACTGGGACTCTGGTACCATGTCATTTAATACTTGGACAATCCAGGGTCAGTAGGTGGAGAAGCATTGTGGTCTTTTGCTATGTAGTTTTTCTTTACTGTCTAAGCAGAGTCAATAACTTTTACCCAAGCAACTATAAAATACAGAGAGAGCACCAGGCCCTTATATTCCCATTAAAGTTTTTATGTAGGTCTGGGCACCGGAGGTCATGTTTGTAAATCCCAGAAATTAGAGGGATAAGGACAGATTTCCCTGAGTTCATGTCCAGCCTAGGATAACACACACACACACACACACACACACACACACACACACACACACACACACACACACAGAAAAAAGGGAAAGGAAGAAAAAAAGGGAGGAAGGAAAAAAGACTAAAAAAAGTGGAAAAACTAACATTTTGTCTTTTAAAATGGATGTGGTTTTACTGGGAAGTGGTGGAGCAGGCCTTTAACCCCAGCACTCAGGAGTCAGAGGCCAGCCTGATTTACAGAGCTACTTCCAAAACAGCTAGGGCTGTTACACAGAGAAACTGTCTCAAAACAGAAACAAAACAAAATAATGTTTTTATTTTGTAGTATGTCCTGCAAATCTTGGATTATTAACTACATTGTATCACTTTGTTAAGTACTAGAGAAATTCTGTGGAGGGGCATGGTGAAACACTCTTACAATACTCCACTTTGGGAGGAAGCAATGAGATCGGCCAGCTATGGTTAATTTAGAAAAATTGTCTAAAAACAGAGGGGACTAAGGGAGAAACTCAATGGCAGAGTACTTGGGTAGAATAAGAGATGCCTTGGGTTCAATGCCTGGTACAATCAATAGGAGAAATACTACCTCATATCCAGTTGAGGAAGCAGAGTTGCCATCATTTTCCTTCTCTCTCTCACACACACCCAAGTAGGGGAGCATGTGGAAGTAGCTCAGTATTAAAAGCATTGCCTGGCAAGTTTGAGGGTTTGGATTTGCTTCCCTATAGGTAGAAAAGAGAGACCCTCAGGCAGTATAGGCTGTGTTTGGGAAGTGGGTACTCTGGTAGTGTAGGCAAGTAAACCGAGCACTAAGGAGAATGATGATACAGGACATGATGTTCAAAGCCAGCTGCCTGAACTACGCATAGCATGATCTGGTTTACAAAAATAAAAAAACAGCAAAACTGATAAAGCAAATTGCATATTGTTAATTGGGTTTGAGCACAATAGCAGGAATCTATCACAAAAAGGGTAGATAGTCATATGCATTTGGAAATGGTGTAGGAAAGGCGAGGGAAGCTGTATCACGGCCTAGGATCAATCCTGCCTCCTCCCTCACTGCAGCTATTTTGTTTTTTAAGACAGGGTTTCTCTGTATAATCCTGTCTACCATGGACCAAGCTGGTCTCCAACTCAGAGACCCTCTTGCCTTTGCCTCCAGAGTGATAGGATTGAAGACTAGGTGCATTTCATATTGGAGAGGACTAGTGCTAGTATACAATAAGCCAAAAAAATTTTCTGTTCAGATATATGAATAACCATCAGAAAAATGGGAAAAAGCGTGGGCAACATCTGGATCATAATCTGTAAGATTACTGATATACAAATGCCTGTAATCTCAGATGTTCAAGTAGAAGTAATTGACACCGAGGTTGAGGCCAACATGACTGTAACACAAGACTGTCTTAAAACAAAACACAAAGCTTTTTGTATTGGTTAATCTAGGGACTAGTATGCTAAGTGAAACAAACTACTCACTCTACTCCATCTTTATTCTAAAAATGGCAAAAACTATATAACGTGAAGTCACTTTGGTCACTACCAATGACAGTAACATGGGAGCTGATAGATGCCTAAAGATACTAGGACCATATGAGGGAGTGATGGAAATCTGTTTTAAGGGGTTGGAGAGATGGACATTAAAGAGCCCTGGCTGCTCTTTCCAAGGACCTGGGTTCATAGTACCTGTATGGTGGCTCATCTGTGACTCCAGTCCTGGAGGATTGAATACCCTCTTCCAACTTCAATAGGCACCAGACCTGCACTTGGCACAGACAAAACACCCAGGCACATAAAATACAATTAAAATAACCCTTTCTAACCAGGCCAGGAGTTGGTGGCGCATACCTTTAGTCCCAGCATTCGGGAGACAGAGGCAGATGGAGTTTGAGGCCATCCTGGTCTACAGAACTAGTCCCAGGACAGGCTCCAAAGTAATACAAAGAAACTCAGTTTCGAAAAACCAAAAAGAAAAGAAAACAAACAAACAAAAAACCCAACAACCCTTTCTTTGGGTTCTGTGGATTGGTTTGGGGCTTTGGGTAAGCTAAGCATGACTTCTGATGTATCATGATTTTCTTCTTAAACATGATCTGTGTTTTCTTTTTGGTTGGTATTTGAGACAGGGTTTCTTTGTGCATCCCTGGCTGTCCTGGAGCTAGTGCTGTAGACAACCGGCCGGTGTTGAACTCTCTGCCTCTGCCTCCCTAGTGCTGCACAACCACTGTGCAGCTAAAAAAAAAAAAAATTTTTAAAAAAGGAATTTAAGGAGGAAAGAAAAGACTACTAGGTACAAAATAGAAGTATAAAATTTATTTTATACCACCCACAAAGTTGTGTATAATCAGGAATGATAAAATTTGCAATAGCTTAAAAAAAAATACACACACACACACACGACAAAAAGATTTAAAATATATTTTCAATTACAGTATTCATTTATCCTTATTTAGTTATAATAAAAAAGAAAATTTATGCTTTCAACAAATGAAATAAGAAAAACAATTTCCACAAGTATTTTTACATTTATGATTTCAATACAGGTACATTTCAATGTATTTTGCTACATAAACATGAAATCATGTACAATTGCTGTGCACCAAAATTTAGCTTAATTAGATCTTTCAAGTAACATGCAATTCCAACTCCCAAGTATTCAAGTACTGCTAGCAAGCATTCCATTCTGTGCAGTGGACTCAGTATTGATAGTGGATTACAACCATCAGATTCCTACCCTTTGACATGAGGTGTTCTCCTTAACTGTTTTTCCCTCATATATGAAGAACTAAATTAAACATTTTTTGAAATCTTAACAGCATTTTCTATAATAAAAACTTCAATTAATGATATACAATAGGATGGCAATAGGTGAAGACCAAAATATTAGGTGGCAAGGCCCCAACTCAGGAAAATGACTATGTGCCTAGAGGAAGTTTAGCATGGCTACATATGGAAAAGAAGATGAATGAATGTTTCCCACCAACTGGTGATAAACATTCTGCTGTTTCTAATAAACCAAGCTAATGGCATGTGTTTTAATTTACACAATATGAGAGAAAATGATCAAACTAGAAATTCATGGATCACATAGCTTTCTCCTTAGGGAACACTTCATGATATCCATACATCACAATGCAAAAGCTGCCCATAGTTTTAGCTATAAAACCATTTCTGGAAAAATATTTCTCTTAAAGCACCTATCACAATGTTAGCTCCATAAAGGCTAAAAAAAAAAATAGGACCATAACTTGCAATAAAAATATCTAATCTTTCCTATGAGCTGTGTTTGTAAAGTCAAATATAGTCAGCTATTTCGTCATAGCACAAACAGATGCTGGGAAGGACTCGCCAGCGTAAGAGGAGGTCTCACTTGAATACTCAGTTACTTGGACTGCCTCCTCCACTTTGCACCCAAGAATGTATCACAATATTCAAAATATACTACTTCCATATAGAAGTTGGTAAAATACCCCATATAGGGAGAGTACTAGAAACTTTACAAACATATCCAGTATTGTTAACTTGCTAGGTTAAGGTCTATTTCCTCCAAAGATATATTTGGCTACAAACAAAGCAGAAGAAACACACACACTCAAACAAACCCAACCCAATCCAAACCAGCACAATCTAGAGACAATACAACCTGTTACAGATAGTAATTTTGCATAATTATAACAAAGGGCTAGGAACTAAAATTGTTCAGCTAGCACCATTTCCTTCAATAAACCTTCATTTCAGTATATTTAAACAAATATATTAAACTTTGATTTTAAGGGGCTTTAAAATTCTATTTAAAATACTACTTAGTGGAAAATTTCTCTTCCTATTAATAGTACAGGGAATCTCTATGCTTTTGATCACTGAATAAGGTGGCTCACACATGCAATCTCTACAGAGCACTTGGTCCTGGGATATATTGAATTTTCCAGGGGGGTGGGGCTATACCTATATTGTGAACCTACCTTAAACACACACACACAAACATTAACACAAAATATAAACCATAAGCCTAAGCTTTAATAAACAAATGAGAATGAGACCTTTAATAATATGTGAATGAAAACAGCTAGATAAACAATGGAAACAAAACTGTCTTATAATTTTTATATTTTCCTAATAGCTCTATTTAATAAAACCCCAATTCTGTTTTTCCTGCATAATTATATGAACCACTTAGCAGTTTAAGACCATTTCATATGTGGGCCGCTCACTGGTTAAGAGCACTTGTTACTCTCCCAGAGGACCTGGGTTAGATTTCCAGCACCAGGATGGCAGCTCTCAACAGTCTAACTCCAGTTTCCAGGGGACCCCTGGCTTCTATGGGCACAACACATATAGCACACACTTATAATGGAAGCAAATACCCATAAACATATCACTAATATATTCTTTGAATTGCTGTGTGACATAGAGTAAGCTACTGGCCGTTCTTGTTGCTTGCAGTTATTTATAAATGGGAACTGTTTCCTAAGCTTCGATGTTGGCGGATGGGGAAGCTTGTACAAAGCAGTCTGTAAGATAGGCTCTCATGTAGCTGAGGCTGGTGCTTCTACCATGAGCTGGAGTTAAAGGTGTGTGGACCACACTTAGGGAGAAATACGTTACTTTGTTAATGTCCTATTTATTTTCAAAGTACTATCTTGATGTGGGGCTGTAAGGTGTGAGCTGGTAGTATAAGATAAAACTACCTGACGGCACTCTACCAAATGGGGATGGAAAAGCTACCAGAGAATGGGCATATTTAATTACAATTAAGAAGTGTCTTTGATCCCAACAGAAAAGACACACTTGATCCTTTCTGCAGTATTGGGTATTGTGCCCAGGGTTCTTCCAGCATAGTAGGCAAGCACTGCATTTTGAGCTCTTTTCCCTGTCTGTGTTGATTTCCTATCATCCTGCATGCTAAAGCATAACACAGTTTAAGGCCAGCCTGAACTACATAATGAAATAATGTCTCAAAAAGGAAGGCAGAGGACCCAAATGGCAATTTGAATTCCAGAAAATCTTGGCTATTATTAAGATTGTATAGCAGCATGATTCCCTTCAAAAACAAAAAGCCAAGGTCAAGAATGGGATAGTAGTTGATAGTAGTTGATAGTAGTGCCAACTCAGCACATTCAAAGCCCTGGGTTCAGTTTACAGTATTATAGGAACCGGCTATGGAGTACTCAGAGAAACCTCTGTTAGATTCAACGCCAGGCTGGCCAGGGCTACATAACGAGACAGAGATTCAGAAGAAAAAGGAAAAGAAGAAGTTCTCAATATTTTCAGTCATAGTTCATGACTGGCTACACAAGACAAGACTCTTAAAAGCTCTACAATTAATACAGAAGCCTGTCCTAACATGCTCAGAAAAAACATGGACTGTGTCTGAATGGCCTTCCTGACCTCAGGATCGGCATTATTTACTTTCTAATACTGTGAGAAATACATTACACAAGCAAGTAATGGCTATACCACAGGGCTAAATATGCCACATTGAAGTGACAAAGCAGAGAAGAGTTAGGAGTGCTATGTGTAATGAACCAGCATTCCCATTTACAAAAATGGCCACATCACAATTCACGGCTGGCACTTAACTAGGTGAGGGGCAGGAAGGAATTGTGCAACCACAACTAGGGAGTATATACAAGAAAAATATGCTCTCCTCAGCACATTTTCACCATCCAGTCCTTAAGAAACTTGTAAGTATTCCAAACATTGGGTTCCAGGGAGACTGGCAAAGACAAGGACTGCCTTGTTTATGAGAAAGTTAATAGGCTAGTTTCATAGGTAACATCAGTAATTTCCCTGCACAAAGCCCAGGATATTGATAGTCAAGGGAATCTTGACCTAATTTTACCATGGCCTTTTTTGCTCTTGGAGAACTTGGTTTTTTTTTTTTTTTAAATAAAAACAAAACAAAACAAACAAACAAACAACAGAAGGATAGTCTGAAATAATACAGTACTCTGTTGGTGAGAAAATTAAAGTTTGTTTTGCACAGACCTCCTAAGAACAGAGGCTTCAAGCAAATATAAGCAGACAGGTGACATCTGCTTTGTGGGCATAGGGCCTAAGCTTCATTCTATTGCAGTGGGATTGCTAAGTGATCTCATGCATTGAGCGGTGTAATTGAAAACAACTTCATATTAAAGATCGCATACACCTACTCAGTTGGCACATTCCAGGTCAGTATGCCCACAACTGTTGGGAGATGTCATGAAATATTATCATAGCTTTGTCCCACATACTAATCTGGGGTTAGTTTTGCACATGCTATTGTGAAATGCTCATCAGAAGGAGTAAAAGTACTAGAAAGTTTAATGTGAATCAAGTCAGTTACACAAAGATATCCATAAAGGTATGTACTGCCGGTGAATGGGTTACTTACAGCTCTCACAAATGCAATGATTACTTTTGGGAGGTCATTTAAGATATGAACAGGTGGTAAAATTTTACCTTTATTAGGCCCAACAACAGTATTTCAATAAGATTTATGACAAGGTCTATTTGGACCTTGTACATAATTGGAAACAGGATATAGATATACATGAGACTGAAACAACACAAAACAACTTAAAGAGGGGTGGCACAGTTTTAATCCCAACAGAGGCAGGGGCAGGCAAATTTCTGTGAATTGTAGCTAGCCTGGTCTACTATGTGAGTTCCAGGACAGCCAGGACTACATAGACCCAATCTCGTAAAGCATCAGTTGGGCTGCCATGGAGGTTAGATATAACAATGTGTTCAATATTCACATTATGAATAGCCTTGAGCTTTACAAGCAAGGTAAAAAAAAAATTGTAATTGTACTAAAATAGAGATGAGTTTGATAACTGTCATCTCAAACCAATTTAAGACCATTCTTGAATCAGACATGGTGGCACACACCACACCTTTCATCCTAGCAAATACAGGTTCCAGGACAACCTGGTCTACAGAGCTAGTTCCAAGAAAGCTGGGGCTATTAAACAGAGAAAAATCTGTTCCGCCCCCCCCAAAAAAAACTTTCCTGTTTTTAAAAGCTAATTTGTTATTTTCTTGGAAAATAATTCCAAGCAGTCTTTATAATATTGAATCCTAGGTGATGATTCAAGGATCAAATTAAATCCAGAAGATTCAATTAAACATGCATTGGAGGGATGGATAGAGGAATGAATAAAGGCAGGGAGAGAAGATTTGTTTTCTATGAGCATGGCAAGAAAACAATTTCTAATGGGAGTTAAGCCCTAAAATCTCAAAGCTAACCTTTCAAAACAAGGAGTATATTCCTGATAATATGCACCAACAAATACCTTACTGAAGCAGCTGAACATCAATAAACACATTTATATATACTTAAACATGTAAGAAACCCTAAGCTAAAAATAGATGTTTATAAACAGCAATCTAAGGCACACAAATAAAGCAGGCCAACAAATTACCTTACTGTATATTATAGAAGAGCATAATCTACTTGCAAATGATGGAATGCTGATGGATACTTCCATATTTACAATCCCTTCTTTCTTTCCCTTAGTAAGAAACTTTGCACCATATATTATTTTAATAAGTTATTCTCTAGAAAGCATGGTGAAACTTGCACCAAGATTGTGATGGTAGTTGCAGGCTTCCTGTGGCATCTGAGAAGCACCATTATTTCTGTTCCAATCTGTTGAATGTCATAGCACCTGTGCATTTGGATTTCACTGAGTTTCCTAATTCTAGGTTTTTTATTTGGGGAATTTTTCTTGGTATATGAATCAATTAAACAATGGGAAGAACCTTGGAATACTGAAGTGACTTTCAAAACAAGGGATTACTACAGAAGTTTGAGTTGCCTTAACCCAAAAGGTTAAGATTAATATATAGTTAGGCTCTTAATGTGTCCTTGGGCTGGAATAATGGCAACAAGAGAGTTTTCCCCTCAATTATTTCTATAGGATATTTTCTTCTCATTTGGGAGGGAAATGTTACTTAACTGTTTTCTCATGTTGATTGAAACACCAGGAGCATTTGGTCTCAATTTGTCCCTTCTCCTTTTAAAAACATCTTTCATGGGTCATACATACACTTCAATCATGAGGACACTTCAGAATTCATACTTCAAAAGGTGAAGTTGATATTGGTGGTACTTTGTATTTTTAATTTTTTGGAGATCCAGTATTTCATAAGTCTTAGATCATTTGAATACAGGCTGTAGTTAACAGTATGGAACTCTACAATAACTGACTTCTCTGGTATGCAAATGTGCACACACAATACACAGTAGGACTCAGCTACCATACTATTTCAAGTTACTTTTCAAAATAGAAAGTGCTTTTCAAAATATATATTTACAGTTAATGAGCAACCTCCAACCACCACTAGAATAAAGAATTATTTTATATAAGAGAGTTATTTAAGAGGAAAAGCATTTCAAAGAAATGAGCAGACATGATAGCAATGATCAGAAGATGCTGGAAGGATGGCACCATGATACAATCATTCAGCTCATTACTACATGTGTTGATGTGGTTAAGCACCAGGAACAGTTTGTGTAGAGTTAACACTGTATCTTGGTTTTCACAACTTATTGCAGGAACCTGTTAAAATCCTCTTCATAGTAAACACTTAATTTGAAGCACCAAACTATGATTCTATCATGGTCAACACCTAATCAGGATTTATTTATGTATTTAAACTATAAAACTTTTTGCTGAAAATTTATACTTTCCACCAATTCTCAAAATATAGTCACAGTTAACTACCCCTATTTAACTTTTATCTCAGAATTAAAATGGGTGAAATGAAGATACAGTAAACACCAATGTGATTTTCTTTTGAACAGCACCGTAGAAATTACACACTGCACTAGCAAAGGCATTATGGGAGAAAAGCCTTCAGACCCAATGGTTATAGGGTCCCGCAATGTGAGTGAGAGCATAAGGGGATACAGTGACAACATTGTTGTGGGTTAAGGTCGGTGCAATACGAGAAGGAATTGTACGGTGTAAATTGGCTTCAAGGGATAAATCAGGACCCACCTTGACTACGGGCTTTTTTCTTTTTAAATCACGGGGTTTGCATTTAATCCTGCAAATACCAAAACCATGTTTGGGCAAATTCAGGTTTTTGTGCTGGTAGAATACAAGGGATGCACGTGTAGGATTGTTTCGGTTGGGTTTTTTCAGAGCGGTGGTGGCATGAACCTCTCCCCGGGCATATTCGATCAGCACAGAACCATGAGTAGCTGCTATCGCTACTCCACCAAAACTAGGATCGTAGTAGACCTCCTCACTGTCTGATAAAAATTCAGTCTGAGTGATGATAATCTCGTCGGAGGACAGGTCGTCTGAGAGAGCCTCGTCTGCTGCAGAGCGCTGCTCATCTGTCACCTGACAGGACTCCAGAGGGCATGACTGATTGGAAGTTAGCTGCTCAGATGGACTAGTCCGAGGCTCAGCATCAACAGGGGAATCTGCTATGGGGAGAGATGGGTGAGGAAGAGGAGCCACTTTACCAGGCCATTCAATTCCAACACATTCACCAGCAGTTGCATTAGCACCACTGTGTGTTCCACAAGGCATTGTGCAGTGGAGAATACTACTTGTATCTGGAAACCCACCTGAGGCCGCTTTATAATACATACAGGAAGCCCTTTCCACGGAGGAGGCCAATGAGTAGATTTTAGTGTTGTTTGAACATTTAAAAATAAAATGGGGCTTTGTTTTAATTTTAAAACTGGGTCACACTATCTCACTATTAGTTAATAAACAGAAAGTTACAACAAATGTGAAAAGAAACATAAGCTATTTTTCACTTGTCAGATGTTTAAATTATTTTTAAATGCTTTTATTGCCTCCTGGTTTTAGCTTTTGGGTAGGCAAGCGCTCACTTGACAGTAATTAGGCCTGTAGTAAGCAGTATCTTTCTACGTAGACTTGGCTGTTATGGCATTCACTAGGTAGACCTGTGGATTGAGATCCCTTTGTATGTAAGGGGGCATCAACACTTTTATGGAGTTGCCTAAGACCACTGAAATATAAGACACTTAACATTAGGATTCATAGAGTTGCAAAATCAATTATAAAGGAGGGATGATAACATTTTATGGTTGGGAGTCAGTAAAGGCAAGTAGCATGAGGAAGTCTGAGAACCACTGATGCTGACCATGCTCAGATATCTGGTTGTCTCTGCATCTCAACTGCCAGCCTTTTCAGCCTTTAAAAACGTCCTGTACACTGGACAACTGGCTGTGAAGTTAAGGACACTTGTTACTCTCCCAGAGAGCTAGGGTATGAATCCTAGCACCCACATGGAAGGTCCCAATTGTCTGTAACTCCAGACAATCTCTTCTGATCTCCTCAGGCACCAGGTGAGCAGGCAAAGTGCATGTCTGAAAGAGGGTCTTTATAATATGGGTTAGCAGCAATTTACAGAGTCCTGCTGTCTCAGTGCTTGGATTGCAAGCATACGTCAAAATACCCAGCCTTCTAATGTTAGAGCCATGCTAGGGAAGAGTCCCAGGAATTCCTGAAGACTAGTCAAGTATTTTGCCTTGGGGCTAAACCAAAGCCTATGTGCTGTTCATACAATTTTCTTTAAAAAAGCAGCCAGTGCTCTTAACCAGTGAGCCATCTTTCCTGTTGCTCATCATATTCATTTCAAAATTAAAGAAAACCCCTGAATATACATACTCCAATAACAGGAGCTATCAGAATTAAGTCTTTGTTAAGATTTTGAAGTCAGCTTGAAAACTCTACAAATTTAAGACAATAAATTAATACTGAGGTACTTTAAAAACAAAAGTCCAAGAACAAAGAGGAAAAAAATCTAAAAGGCAACATAAAACACATTACAATCATTCTGAGATGGAAAAAAATATAGTAAAAATTTTAAGAAGTGACTGTTGTATGCACTTATAACATCACACCCACTTCCAAAGTTAAGAATTATCAAGTCAATGATACTGGTGAGAAGCAATTCCCGTCTTAGGAAACAGGCCAAACTCCAGTAAGAAACCTTAGTCAATTAATTAGGCAGACAACACTGAAGGAATCTAAGGACAGTGGGGCTTCCTTTGGGGCCCTAATTAGGAACAAACCATATTTATTAAGCATGGCTGAAGAAAATTTAAAGTGGTTGCTTTCTGACTCAGGCTGAAAAACAGCAGCAAATGATCTTGCAGGTGTACCTTTTAGGAGGAGGAAAAAGGGAGATCTGTGTAAGAAAGGGCTAAGATAAGGTGGTAAAGGAGATAAGATATGAGGGAGAAATGAATAGGGACAAGGGAGAGGGGGAAAGGGTATTTGTCCCAAATGGACAAAGGAATGGCTCTGGGTAGAGAAGACAGACTTGGCACATAGCCAAAAGATGGATTATTGAGGTAAAGGGGGAAACTGAATGTTAGGATGAGGTGCATAATTTTAATTGGGCATGGTAATTAGATAAGCCAAAGGAGGCTTCTGAGCAACCTCTGAAACCATGTCTTGAAAAATAAAAAACCAGGTAGTGTTACTACAAGTTACTACCAATAAATAAATAAATAAATAAATAAAATAAAATAAAATAAAAGGCAGGGGTTGTTAGCTCTAATAGTATAAAGAGAACAGAAGAGCGACATAAATGTGAATGAAGACTAGGTGAGGATGGAAAACGTAGTCATTTCTGTTGTGCAAGATTATTAAAAAGTGTTACCTTTATTGCTTTCCTTTAATTCTGTGAAACTGTGATACTTTGTCTAAAACACCTGATTGGTCTAAGAAAGAGCTGAACAGCCAGAGATAGAATAAATAGCAGAAATCTAGGATCAAAAATAAAGAAGGAGCAAGAGAAGGAAGGAGAATGCTAGGGGCCAGACACCCAGCCAAACAGCCAGCCAGGCACAAGGGAAAGTAAGAGATATATAAGGTTTAAGCCAGAGGCAAGAGGTAGACTGAAGAGCTTCAATTAAGAAAAGATAAGGCTGAGCATGTATATGTAATAATAAGTCTCCATGTGACTTATTTGGGAACTGGGTGGCAGGTCCCCTAAAGAGCCCAAAAAGTAAACTGCCCCCAACTACACAAGTACACATTTGCATGCCTCTGTGTGTGTATAGGGGGTGTCCTCCCTCCCTCCTAAAAAAGCTGCAATACAAGCCTTTCTGGGGATGAAAGGTGTTCAGGGAACACCAGCTTGATGTAATTGGGGTAACAATGAGCCACACTTACTAGAAGAGTTCCTCTTCCTTTTGACTTCGTCAGCAGCTGGATTTATGTTGTGCTTCATCGGTGTGGTCCTCCTCTTCCCACATCGAGGAATAGGCTCATTGAAATGCAGTAGCTTCTTCATGGATGGCTTAATGAATTCTATGGCCCCAGTGCGGATTTTAGCTTCCATCCCCTCCCGGGAACCAAATTCATCAGTGTCTGCAAGCCGGTGTAGTGGAAGGACATGGAACTGCTCGTCCTGGGGATTATTCCTGTCTCGGGCATCTTTTCGAAGCAAAGTACAAACCTGGGGCACAGGGAGGAGGGAATACGCATGTGTCCACATTCATCCTATGCCAGCCATATGTGATGGTTTGAGTAAGAATGGTCCCACTTAAAATGATTATGAGGATTAAGGCTTGGACCTACAATTATTGTAATTAAAGGGTCTCTTTCTGATCAGGTAGGTTTCAGCGATTTCTCAAGCACCATGCTCTCTACTTAGACATGTACTAAGCAAGCTGAAAGCCCCAAATTAATTACTTTCTTTCATAAGAGTTGCCATGGTCAAAAAAAGGAGCTTCTATGGTCATGATGTATCTTCATAGCAACAGAACAGTGAAAGCCTGGTAACCGCCAGGCTTTGGTGGTACACATGGAGGCAGAGGATATCTGTGAGTTCCAGGCCAGCCTGGTTTGCCAAAGCAGTACAGAGAAACCCTGTCTCGAAAAGGAAAAGAGAAGGAAAAAAAAAAAAAAAAAGATAGCAGGTAACATAACAAATACCAAAGCCAATTTATTGCATGCAGTTCAGTTGTGTTTTGATTGACTGCAGTTGGCATATTAATCCTAACTAAATACAAGTCCACTGGCTTTTCACCTTTTAAGTAAAATATTTATATATTCTGACTTTCCTTTTCTTTAGAAAAATTATTTTTTTTGAGGCCCAGCCTGGCCTCCAACTCACTATAAAGCAAGGCAGATATTTCCACTTTTGTCTGATGAAGTAAACCCATTGGCCTTGCACAATAAGTTCTAGTGTTTGTGATTGTTTTTCCTTTTGTCCCTGTAAGTCTGTGTGTACATAGCTGCAGATGTTGGAGAACTCATGATGACTGTTGGATCAAAAGGAACTGAAGTTGTATTCCATCTGACCCTGGCACTTGCTGGGAACTAAACCATACAAGCAGGTACTCACTGCCACACTATTTATAAAGCCAGTAGTAGTCTGAAATGTAACTGGCACCCACAGTGAATAAAGAATGTCACTATTAGGAGGTTTGACATTTTTGGAGATGTTAAGTCTTTGCTGTGTCTCATTGTGGGAATAAACTTAGGATAGCTGATTGTGTCAATGTCACACTTCCTTTAGTCTGCACAAGCCATGCTTCCCACTATGATAATGGACTGAACCTCTGAGCCACCCCAATTGAATGTTTTTCTTCTAAGAGTTGCTGTGGTCATGGTTTACAGCTCTCTTAGAAACAAATAGCCCCTTCACCAGATTTTAAATTTATGTTTCCTTATGTACTTACTTGCTGACTTGCTGGTCCAACTAAATTTAAGTATATTCTTAACCTGATCTGCATAATGTTTCCCAGGCCAGTTTGTGAAAATACAAAATAAAATAGAGAACATTAAAAAGATATGCTTGGGCATGGTAGTTACAGCAGGCAGGAGGCAAAAGCATGCAGCTTTCTATGAGTTCTAGGTCAGTTTTTAACATGTAAACACAGATATATATGCCTAGCACAGTCTCAACCTCAGGACTAGCAGAAACATAACTGGGTTGATTTTATGTGTAGGTGGGCAGCATAAACTGTTTTAGTTTTTCATGACAGGGTTTCTCGGTGTAATATAGTTCTGTCTGTCCTGAAACTCACTCTGCAGAACAGGCTGGCCTTGCCTGCCTCTGATTCCCCAGTGCTGGGTTTAAAGGCATGTCATTATTTCTCATATACATACATACATACATACATACATACATACATACATACATACATACATGATGGGAGATGTTATTCTGTAAATATGTTTCTCATAGTGGTTAAATAATAGAGCCTGTGGCCAATAGGAAACAAGATAGGTGGGGCTAGGAGATCAGGAGGAGAAAAGAGGAAGTGGGAAGGAGGAGTCAAGATGTAGAGCATGGAAGAAGCAAGACGCCAGCCACAGCTCCCGGATAAGATGAGCCACGTCGAAATACTTAGATAAGTAGAAATGGGTTAATCATTAAGACAGAGCTAGCCCATAAACAATAATGGTAATTGGCCAACAGGATTGTATCAAATACGGACTCTCTTGAGTGTTATTTGGGGCTCACGTGGCGGCGGAACCATGGCGGCAGGACCGGGAGGCCGGCGGGGAGGAAAAACCTGCCATAACACATACATACATACATACATACATACATACATACATACATACATACATGAGAGAAAAGACAGAGAGAAAGAGAGTTGGAATGAAAGACTAGAAATTACAGTAATGTAAGAGGGAAAAAATAAAAAGTACACAAGGAAAAGAAGGGAAAAATACATTCCTATCACTGTTCCAGGAAAATCAGAGATATCCACTGATCGCTGCCTAAGATACAATAAAAATGAGCAAACCCTCATATCATTACCAATGGATGTGGCAACATAGGAGGGAAGAGGGTCCTAAGCACAGGCAGTTCCCAGTGTAGGGAGTTGAATAAGAACACCAAGCTACAGATATAACGTATATGGAGAGGACCTAGGGGAGACCCAAACAAGGTCCATTGGCACAGCAGTATCTGTGAGGCCCTATGAGCCCTGCGTAGTTGATTCTGTGGGCCATGTGGTCCTGTTTTAATCAACCCCTCTGGCTTCTAAATAAGATCTAGCCTCAGATGAACTGGAACTAACTATAGACCCACAATGGTATAAAACTTACAGAGAGATCCAAGTAACTTAGCTTCCAGATTGCTGGGAGGATTAAACGTATCTGTAACCATGTAGAACAAAGATTTTAAAATATTTTTAATACAATTATATTTTATGAGCACAGCTAGCTGGGCAGTGGTGGTCCAGGCTTTTAATTCCAACTTGGGAGGCAAAGGCAGGCCAGCCTGGTCTACAGAGTGAGCCTAGGAAATCCAAGGCTATATAGAAAAACCCTGTCTGGGTAAGATGGGGAGGGGTACCTGCTAAACCAAAGAGGATTTAAAGTACATACCACAGTGCTTCCATTAATCATGTTGTGATTATCCTTGTGAGAATGGGCACAGAAATCCATGCAACAGGTGACACCAGAAAAAGGACGGCCTTTCTTAGTACCAAGTCGACAGTCCGCAGCAACATCTTCATACTTCACCTTAAAAATTACAAAAGAAATGAATAAATCAGTATGGGTGGTGTTGTCTGCATGTGTCTGTATGTCACGTGTGTGGAATTCCAGAAGCTAGAAGAGAGTAACAAATGGAGTTAGGGACAGATTTTTACAACCTTGTTTGTGTTGTACACTGAACCTACATCCTCAAAAAAAAAAATCACCACAACATTCATTTATCTAGCCCAGATTTTTCTTCCTCCAGTGTATGGGTGTGTGTGTGTGCGCGTGTGCGCGCGTGTGTATACGTACATGTTATTAAGGGCTGGCAGACAAGATGCCTCAGGTGATAAAGGTGTATTGTGCTTTGGCTGTTGACTTGAATTACAAATAGAAATGGACCCTCAGCACAAAACAAACACAATGAATGTGCTAATCATATGTAGTGTTAGGAGTCTAAGAAGCAGAAAGTATTCCTTTATTAACTATGAGTAGCCAGAGTCTGAGACCAGGCTAGCCCTGAACTCAACTCAGATATATGTGTGCCTCTGAGTGCTAGGATTAAATGTGTTTGTCACTATACCGTGCTCAATATTTTTATTTTTTAAAATATATTAATTTTATGAGTATCCTGTCTGCATGGACATGTGTGTAGCTCACCATGTACATCCATTCATTGCCCATAGAAGCAAGAGGTCATGGGGTCCTCCCTGAAACTGTAGTTGGTCATGAGCAATCATGTTAGTGTTCTATAGAAGAACCCTACCTGGATTTTTCCATGGCAATGGTTGTGGCAAAGCCTGAGACAAGATGGTCTCTCTGCAGCCAAGAACATTTGGGATCTTTCCATGTAAAACAGGCTAACCTTGAACTCTGGAGGATTTCCAGACACTGGGATTAAAGTCATGAGCTGCCCCTTCCAGATCAGCAGATGCTCTAAACCCTGGGCCATCTTTTCTGTCCCACATTATTGATTTTGAAACATGGTACCTTGTAGATGATAATGGCCTCTCACCAAATTCTTTCTGTTGCCCATCAATTTTTAATCTCTGGCACTTCTGGAGAGCCAATGGGATAGCTGAGCACAGCCTCTAACTTAAAGCCCTCATTTGCCTATGGTTATAATTCAGTTATTGAGAACTGTTTTGACATACAAACTTAACATGTATATGCTTAAGGTCACTTGAAAGGTGTTTTTAAAAAACAGAAACAAATAAAAAATAAGAAGAAAAAAAAAAAACAGAAAACAAAAAAACATACCTGATTTTGGTAAGCAACTGGGGCCATCTGCTTATATATTGGAGCTAATTTGTCAGCCATTTTGTGTAAAATCCCTTCAATCTTCTTTTCCTATAATAAATCATCATAATTTTAAAACAATGTAAAGTGAGTCATTTCATAGTGTTGCTGACATATAATTCACTTATCATAATACAGTGTTTAGAATAAAAGATAATTCTGTAAATCATAACTACAAGAAGTTGTTATGGTCTAATTTTATCTTTTGAAATGGAAATTTTAACATAATGAACCTATATATATAGGAAAATAAACTCTAACACTCCTCTTGATATTTAGAATGAAAGGCATACCTATTACTTAGGAAAACTGGACACTTGAAATAAACACAGATGAGGTCCCTAAAGGAAGAGGTGAGGCACAGAAATATGTTTTCCAGGTTAAAGAACAATGTATACGAAGTATATAATGTATCTTGTCTTAGGAATTTCAAATAAGCATGACTGTGAGCTTAACCTAACAAAATGAAACATGCTTTCTCGGCAGCAACTGTGACTGACCAAGAGCTCATAAATTGTTGCTTCAAGTTAGTGCAATAGGAAAAACAAAACAAAACAAAAAAAATAGTCCTTTAGCCTTTGATTTTGAAATAAGATCTCAGTATGAAGCCTTGACTGGCAGCAGTCCTTAACAGGTATGATATACCATTAATTTTATTTAAATGTAGCAATATCGTGGTGGTAATGAATCCATGGTTCCTTTGACCTAACAAAATTCAAATATATCCCCTTACCCTAGTACCGACTTAGCCAGAACCACTCCTACAATTGGACTAGCTTTGAAAAGATGAATAGTAAATTCAACTAATTTCTGTACTCACCTGGGCCTTGTGTTCCAGAATCATCCATCTGGGTTTCAGAGGTCTCACATATCTTCTGCGTCTTATTTTGGATTTACGTAGTATTCCAGTAATTCTCTTATAGTAGTTCTATGGGTAGGAAACTTTCTTAGTCTTTACATGTTGACAAATGGTTTGTTCTACTCAGGCTGCCTGTTAAGTCCTAGGTTGCTCTGATAATGGTGTTGGAGAGCATGAAGACAGACTCACATTTGTATACATGAATTTATGTTTTAGTAATTCATGACTTTTAACAGCTAAAATTTTATTCTAAAAAAACATTTTAGGGACTATACATGGTTACATACTGTAGCTGATGAACTGAAGATTAAAAAGGAAACTCACATTTAATGGATAGTTTGGAGCAAGTTTGAATTTTCTTGGGTTTGGGCTTCTCCCAAATTTACAGCCGTTTAAATACATGCTCCATGAACAGCCAAAGGAGAAAGATGCTCCACATGTCTTTGGATTGAGGCCTTGACAGGTACAGGTACGCCTGGAAGATATTGGCGAAAATATTAGACATACAGACGGATGGATTAGGAGCAGGTTACAATACTTACCATTCTATCTAACCCTCTTCATTAAGACATGCTCTAGCCTCAAATCAATCCTCTTCACTCTGAATCCATTCTTGGTCCCTATTTAACTAAAGTTGTTGCTTCTAAATACAAGAAGACAACCAACAAATCTTCATGACTTAGAGATACTTGGGATAAATGGAAAGTTACATTTTGTCTAAAATGACATCTTTTAGCCAGGTGGTGGTGGCACACACCTATAGTCCCAGCACTTAGGAGTTAGAGGCAGGTAGAGCTCTGTGAGTTCAAGAACTAGTTCCAGGACAGGGTCCAAAACTACACATAGAAACTCCATCTCGAAAAACCAAAATAATAAATGACATCATTTTCCTTTGCATGAAACTGGTAATAGGAATATGATGCATAACTATGCAATCCCTGGCCATTTTAATGAAATGGCTTTGAGGATTAGAACAGGAATAAGGAATAGAAAGGCTGTTTGTTCAGGAACTTTATAACTAGAACACCTTGAGATGCTTCTCAGCTCTGGATTCAATTTAAAATCACCTTAAAATTCTATATAGAATTTATAGATATGAAAGTCAAGACAATATCATAAGACAATCTAGAGTAAGTGCAATCAGGAGCAAGGAGTTGTGCTGGCTCATTGTTTTCCCAGCAATCCCGACATCATAAAACCATGCATTCTTTAAGCCTAGTGTTTGTGAGGTTGACTAGGGGAAGATGAAGATGATAAATGTGATGTTAGCTACGAAATGAAATATGCCTCAAAAAAACCAATGTAGAATAATCACGGCACAAGGTCCTTCGTGAACTAGGAAAGAAGGATCAGTGGGATGGATGTGAGGAACTAAGCACCAAAGGAATTTAAATTTGGTAGACAAAAAATAATTCATATTAAGTTTAAATGATAAAAATATACACACTCAGCTATCCCATTCTTTTTACACCTTTGGGAAATAAGAACTTGAACAAAACATGATTACTATGTAAGACCATGCTATAAGGACAGCCAGGAGAATCATGAATCCTGGCTCTGTACTCTATGTTGACAGTCTGTCTCTAAAAAGGAAAAGGGGAAACTAGTCCTGTAGAAGAAAATAGGCTCAAAAATCATTACCTTACAATGGTATAAAGCTCAAAGGGCTAAGAGTGTTGATAGGCCATGCATAGATAATATTAGAGCCGCGTTCCATACAAATCAGCTAGGGTAAGAAGACTCCTTTTCAAAAGAGTGACACTACTTCATAGATATGGCATGGAGGGGGCACACAGGGTACATGGAGATCAGTGATAATGGAAGCCAAAGCAAGATTCCATTGACGTGACTTCTGTATGGGGAAGAGGCCTCAAATTCTAATGAGGAATGTTCCTCATAATACTAACATGGAGTTGGGTCACATATAGTAACAAATATAAGAATATTTTAGGTACTGAGAGTGTATATATGCATGATAGATGTTCCCATTAAGATGAACAAGGCTGTGGCTCAATCACAAGCGCAACCCCCCCCTCCAAAATAAAGTGCAAAGCAGAGAGTATCCTTAAGCACATTTAAAAAGAAAGAGGAGGAGAAAAAAAAAGACAAGGATCTCACTGTGCAGTCTGAGCTGCCCTCCAGCACAACCACACCCAGCAAAAGTTAGTCTTCCTTGATATCTGCCAGTTACATTTACCACATACAGCAGAGAAAGGAAAGTCAAGGCAGTTCAAAGACAATCTGATTACTTTTCGTTGAAGGTACATCTTCGGTCAGTGGGATGTCCGCTGTAGGATCTTAAGTTCTCTGTTATCTCATCGTACATTTGGTCAGCCACTGGTCCAGGGATGGCTTCCCAAATAACAATGCCCACAACTATCACAGCTGTCTGACAGTGGTGGCCTACACGTATCCGGGCCAAACAGAGAACCTTCTCATCATCATTGCTTCTTCTAAGTACCTGGAAAAGCAGAATATATTCATCTACACCAGTTAGACATTTGCAGATGTATTTATTTGTTATATATAAAGTGTTGTGCCTACATGTATGCCTCTACACCAGACCTCATTAATATGGTTGTGTTTGCTGGGAACTGAACTCAGGACATCTGGAAGAGCAGCCAGTGCTCTTAACACCGAGCCATTTCTCCAACCCCAGAAAGGGCTGTTAAAGTGGAGCCTCATATAGTCCAAGACTTAGTCTCATTGTAAAAAATAAAAAATGGATTTTTTTTTCTTTCCATCTTTATTCCTTCCTTCCCTCCTTTCTTTTTGGTTTTTTGAGACGGGTTACTCTGTAGTTTTGGAGGCTGTGCTGGAATTAGCTCTTGTAGATCAGGCTGGTCTCAAACCCACAGAGATCTGCCTGCCTCTGCCTCTAGAGTGCTGGGACTAAAGGAATGCGCCACCACTGCCCACCCAAAAAAAAAAGATTTTTTCAACTAAATCTCAAATGTATACTGTTTATCCATGAATGCCAAACGAGTGTCAGTTACATGCAGTTTTAGAAGACCATGTGAGCTCTGGGACCTGAACAAGGGGCCCTGGAAACAACTGATAATCATCAACTTTTGCACTGGAAAGGCTAGCATTCTGAGACAGACTCTTCCAATGGCCCGAAGTGCCTTGCTTGGTTGATTATTTCCCAAAAATCTGTGTGTAGAGACTGCAACTATGAGGGCACTATATGCCCAGGGAAACATCTTTAGGACATGTCTTATTTGAAGAAATCTATGATGAAAAACAAATTACACACATTATTAGTTAGCAGCTGTGTAAATTCTCAGAATGTTGAGGGCCAAAGAAATGTAGCTAACTAACATCGTCTTATCTGGTTTCACGCAAACCTTATGAAACCTGTGTTAACTTTTAAAAAGCTTCTACCATGTTAATACAGCAATTAAATAACCTAAGAAGAAGCTAGGTGACGGTAGTAGATAGAAAGAAAATAAAGAAAATAAAAAACACCTACCTCAGGAGAACATGAGCTTCAATGTAGAAAGTACAGACTTTTTGGCTAGGATATAGCTCAACTGATGATATACAGCTTGCCTTCCTTGCATGAGTCTCATGCAAGGTGTTTGTGTTCAGTCCCAAACACCACATAAACCCAGCACTGTTGAGCAGGGTAATGGCAGAAGTCTGCCATGATTCTTGCCTACACATCTAGTTTGAAGCCAGCCTGGGAAATATGAGACTTTGTCTCAAAGACTCTTAATAGTCTTTTCAATATTTGTTACCATCTTTATTTAGCTATGAGTCTGACAAGAAGACTGACAGCCAGCTGGATGTGCTGGGGCATAGTTTAATTAGAGTATCTAGAGGGCAGTAGGTCAGCCTGTTCTTCATAGGCATTCCAGGCCAGGAAGCACTATACAGTGAGCCTGACTCAAAAAACCAAACAGCAGAAGACTTGACAGCCGAAGATTGATGCATGAAACTCACATGGCGCAGAAAACTATCTATAGTTATCTTCTAGCCAACAAATATGTGCCATGAAATATGTACACCAATACCCAGCCAACCACTAATACACACTAATGAAAAACAAAAGCAATACATATATTTTAAGTATACATTATATTCATTTTCCTGTGTATTTGTGTGTGGGTGTGCACACGTACATGATAAAAATGCTGGACGAGCAAGGAGGTTCAACATGTATAGGAATTGAGTCCCCAGAACCAACAGTTAGGCTTCTGGTCTACAGAGTTCCTGGCCAGCCAATCAGACATACTGAGAAAGGGTTTAACATATTTGGAGGCCTATTACAGGAGCAAGGAGCTTCCTTTGCATGCAACAGGCCTACAAAAAGTTTGATCAAAAGTTTGATCCATTGTAGATCAAGAGACAAAAAGGGGATAAAGTAGTAAATAATAAAATAGAAGACCTTTCAATGTAACTATTCCACCCACACAAATAGCAGGAGAAACCTAAACAACAAGGCAGCCAGAGCTGTATGAGACTCTCAAAATTGAGTAAACAAAAATTAAATAAAATCTCCTTCTTTTACAACAGGATGTGTCACCTTGTAAACTGTGGGAGCCAAGTCTCTTCACAAATAGTGTTTCTTCATAAGCACTTACTCGGCCATTCATTCCCTATGCTCTGGAGCTCAGAATGTCTCAGGGATTACTGAGCAAGCCTGTTTACTATGCGAACATAAGGACCTGTGAGTTCAAACCCGCAACAAGCACTAAAATGTTGGATGTGGCCATGTATGTATCTCTCCAAACTGGGTATTGCAGACCAAGCAAGTGGATGAAATGGGAAGATCTGGTCCCTTGTCATGGAGGAAGATGTTAAGCACATACCTTTCATGTATTCACATTTACCCTCCCCACACATTAAGCCAAGATGTTTACTATGAATTATGAAACTATCATTCTTCAGAATATCTTACATTCTCTTTTATTTTTGGACTTTAGGTCTTGGCACACAGTGCAAGCTTGTCTATAACTTATGACCCTGTATTTTCATCCCAAAATCGGGATGAAAAGGGTACACCTCCACACTTAGCATTTTCTTTTTTCCATAGAGATCAGTACCAGAGATTTCCTCTGCACATAGAACTTAGCCTCTTGTTGGTTGAGAAAATGTCTACTGAGCACATTCTGAACCTATCTCAGTGATGCACACTGGAAGCACAAGTCCCAGCTCTGAAGTGGCTGGAGAGATGGCTCAGAGGTTAAGAGCACTGGCTGCTTTTCCAGATCAATCCCTAGCAACCACATGGTGGTTCATAACCATCTATAATGAGATCTGGCACCCTCTTCTGACATGCAGGCAGAACAGTGTATGCATAATAAACAAGTATTTTAAAACATGTTCCAGCATCAGCAACAAAATAAAAATTTTTAAGGATGGAATTTGGGGGCTGGGTTCGGCAGGAGGCTCTATAGCAATTGTCTGGCATATACAAAGTCTTGGATTCTATGTTATTCAACCAAAACTAAATATAGTTTTTAAAACTCTCTCTGGCCTTGGTGGTATGCTTGCCTTTAAAGCAAAGACCTCAGGTAGCTGTATCATTGAGTTTGGGTCAGCCTGATCCAGACTGTCAGTTGCATTTCAATCATTTTTATGGCATGAGTAAACCATGTTGTTGCTACATTTCTTTGTTGGTGGCTATTGGTTCCCAACCACTTTGACAATGACTCCTGCTAGATGGCTACATACAGATTTGTGGAAATCTATTCCTTTGAGAAGATATGTTGACACAGGTTATATTGTTATATATAGGCAGGTAGGTTCAACACTTTCCAAATGAAGAAACCATTCTAATTAATGGTGAATGAAGAAGTTACAATTTCTAAACCAAGTTTTCAACAAATTTAGTAGAGATGGGTAAGTCAGTGTATCCCAAGAACCCTGAAGAATTTTTCCTCTGCATCATACCCTTGTTAGGGTCAGGTGCACATTCACACTCTAACAAAAGTAAATTAAATGTGGCCATTAGAAAGAAAAAACTAAGCCAAACTAAAACCTAGTTTTTATACATTTGTTCATAGTTGCCAAGAAATGACAAAGTCCTTAACATTTTTCACAGGCAAATGCGCCTTCCTTGAGCCCTAGACAAAACTCAATAAGCCTGTGTCAAGAAATTTTTATACCATTATGTCTTGTCATGTTGGGGAAACCAACCATCAATGGACTAAATCAACATGTTGATCTATCTGTCCATCTCTACAGAAGTTTATCCACTATAGAAGTCTACCCAGCATCACTAAACTCCATCTCTAGCACCATCACAAGATCCCCTTATCACCTGTATTCAATTAGGTTGCAGTAGAGACCAGTAAGCAATTAGTACACAATACACATATTTTTAAATCCCATTTAGAGCCTAATAGGATTTCTTAGTAGGAAAGTGTGAGGGCCTGAGTTCAGGTCTATAGAACATATATGATGACACCAGGAGTAACTTCAAATGCCCATAATCTCTACACTGCAAGTATAGAAAGGAATATCTCTGGAGTTCAATTGCAAGCTCTAGGCCAATGGGAACCTGCCTCTGTATTAAAGAAATGACTCCATAGCATGTATATTCCTGTGTGTGCCCATGCACACATCATCACCTTTCATTCTTTTAAACAAGTAAATGGCTTTCTAAAACAGTACACTAGATATGTTAATATACCTTGTTAATTTAAAAAAGTAGGGAGTTAACTCCTGCTTAGCTGGGGCTGTTAACTCAGGGTTTCCTAACATTTGCCCTCTGACGGACCGTGTGGTGGTTTGGATGAGAATGGCCCCTGCCAAGTGGTGGGCACACGCCTTTAATCCTAGCACTGAGGAGGTAGGAACTACCCTCCAGGATGGGATGAAGATGGTCAGAATTGCTGGGTATTATCATATGTATCTTCTCCCCTGCACCCTCACCCCACCCTTTCGGTTTTTCGAGAAAGGTTTCTGTGTGTAGCTTTGGAGCCTGTCCTGGAACTATCACTTGTAGACCAGGCTGACCTCCAAACCCATAATACAGATTCTCCTGCCTCTGCCTCCTGAGTGCTGGGATTAAATAAAGTGCCACCACTGCCCAGCTCTATTACCTTATTTTTTCAGGTTACTTGCTTTTTTCTCTGGTAAGCAAGTCTCCTCCTCAAAAACTAATAAAACATTAACATCGAAGGGGTGTTTTGGGTGTCCCTCTACACAATTCATTTCCCATTCTTCTCCCTCACTCCACCTTGCATACATTAGGGTGACCTTAACTCCATAGGCTCCATCACCACGCCCATTCAACAAGAGTTCTTGAAGTGACCCTTTACAAAATCTCGTGAGTACTCAATGTGAATGTTCTAAGGTTAATGCAAAATAAAGGAGACAAGACCATTGCCAAAACACCATAAAACTGGGGTTAAGATGTGGAGATATATTATTTAAAAAAAAAAAAATTCTCCACTGGGCAGTGGTAGCACACACCTTTAAACCAAGTACATGGAGTTTCAGGCCAACCCGGTCTACAAAGTTGAGTTCCAGGGCTTAAAAAAAACATAAATGCTCAAGACCTACACAGACTCAATGCCCAGAGCAAATGTGTGACCCAAACTGTGCACTTAAACTTCTTCTTTCCTGATGAATGTGTTTAAACATCCTACCACAGAAATCCAAAACTTAGTAAAGACTTTCTCATCTTCCTGTGGACATACACGGCAAGTTTTCTAGTCTCCATTTTAGCCAAAACAAAATATTTTTATTGTAACCCATGGGGAAAACCCATGCTCCAAAAAATCAAGAAAGTATATTAGATTAGTGGTACTCACAGTCTTGACGATTGGGCAGCCACGGGAGCTCCTGCTCTCTTTTCCCACGTACTCTACCTTCTCAATCCGTATCGCCTTTCCCTTTTCACCGTACCTGAATATAGAACACAGTAGAGAGTGGGACCAATTAATGATAATATGTACATGAAACCTTCATATTTTCATCTCTGAATTCATTGAAGATATACATGATGATCAGTTAAAATGAAACAGTTATCATTTATGTTGGCTAAAAGCCATCTCCTATGTGGCAGATTGTTCTTGTACACAGTTCTATTGTCTTAAATAAAAATAGCCTGGCCTCCATACAAGTGTTGGGAAGTTAGGGTTAAAGCATTGTTGATGGTCATCTGTACAGTAATAGAAAAATGCATGTCCCTAATTTATCACTTCGGCTTGCTGAGTTAGGGCATATTACCAGGTCTCCGAACAGTTGGGAGGAAGAACTCAGGAGGAGAAGTCATACTGAGGACCTAAGAATCACCCGACTCACACTCCTGAACATCTTCATTCACCTCATGATCACCCCAAGACCTTTCCTCTGCATTGATCCAAGTCCATGGTGAAGAATGATTTTAGCAGGGAAACACATCTCCTCACCTAGTCTCCATGATCTCCCTGATAGCAGCAACACTTGGTCCTGCCCCCAGTTGTGTATAATATGGGCCTTTGTCTGATTGATCTGTGGAAGGAATAAGATTATTAGACCCAATTTTTCAAAATAGCATAGGGTTTTTTTCTTTCATTCACCCCCCCTCCAGTTTCAACTTTAAAGACTAAGACAACAGGTCCTGTCATTGGACTTGCCCCTGTTGCCACATTCCTAATTCTTCTAGGAGTCAAAGGAGAGAAGACAAAATTTAAGGGATCCTATTTCCTCTCACCTTTACCTTTTTATTAATATTACTAGAAAAGATTATAAAATAAGCTCTCAGTAGAGCCTCAACTAAGCAGCAAAGGATGATCATGAACTAACTCCTGATACCCCTGGTACTATGGCAAAGGTCTGGGATTACACCTGGCTTCTTGTTCAACCTTGGTAGTTTTCCATAGCAACTGTTAACAGAGGTTAACTTTAGGATCCTACATGGTGCAGGTAAAAGACAGCCCACCACATTTCCACAATTATGTTTTCTTTTTATAATGAAGACGTATGAGAAAGTTACTTATTGAGATTTTCTGCTCTATCCAAAGACAGACAACTTCAACATCTGCAAATAGGGAATAAGTTACAGGTAATTTATATATTAATACAACAGCTCTTAAGCAATCCCTAAATACTTTAAAATAACACTGAAATTTTATTAAGTTAAAAAATGGCTGTTCACACATTTGGGATGCTGAGGCATGATTAAGTCTGGACTAGAGTGAGTTTGAAGCCAGTCTCAACTACATGACAGCCTGTCTTAAAAACATGGGAGGTGACTGTAAAAGGTAAATCACTAGCAGAGATTAAAGGTACACACCTCCAACGCTAGTACCAGGGAAGGAAAACTAAAAGATGTCTTAGGGGTCAAGCCGGGCGTTGGTGGCACATGCCTTTAGTCCCAGCGCTCGGGAGGCAGAGGAAGGTGATTCTCTGAGTTAGAGGCCAGCCTGTCTACAGAGTGAATTCCAGAACAGCCAAGGCTACACAGAGAAACCCTGTTTCAAAAAACAAACAAACAAAAATATTGGCTACTGGAGACAACTGAGGTGGTCTACACTATTAATCGCTGAATTTGTGAGGATGGTGGATCTGTTTCCAAGATGGTCAGAGATACATAGTAAGATATTATGGTTTTGCTTTGTTTTTTGAATAATAATAATAATAATAATAATAACTCAAGTGTATAATAATAATAACAATAACAACAACGACTCAAGTGTTTAAAGACCCAAATTCTAAATGCTGTGTCCTAAAAGTGCCTCAGACTTTCTGAGGATAAGACCCAGTCCTAGTTTGTAGCCCAGACTATCCAACCGCCAATGACAAGCACCTCTGTGTTCACTTTGTTTTGAATTTGTAAAATTTGGAAATAGCAAGCAGGTTCAGTGTGGCCTGTTTATATTGTATATACTTTTTGTACTTACTGCATGTAGTTCCTCATGTTAGTTGTGGTCTTTCTTTTTGTATCAGACAAAAAAGGGGAATTGTAAGGTAAGTGTCACCACTGCCTGGCTCTATAGCTGTGGCTAGCTTTATTAGATCATAAACAATTTATCAGTACAATGGTATTTTTACAAGTCATTATTTTGGTTTGAGGGCATAGCTCAAATGTGCAATGTTTCCCCAGCACATACAGGGTGCAGCAAGCATTATAGCAAGCAAGGGAATATTTGCAATTTAGAAAATCAAAATAACAAAGCAAGGGATGAATGTAGGGCAACCCCAGTTGTTCTAGGTTTGCATGTTTGCATGTGCACCGGAGTGCACGTGCTCAAGAATGACTATAAGGTTTAGGCTCCCTGTGGATGCTGGGAATTGAATCTGTGTCATCTGAAAGATCACTGAATGTTTTTTTGGTTACACCAAACCATCTCACCAGCTCTTGTCCTGGCAAGATGCATGGAAGGACTTTATTTGGCTAGTGATTAAGAACAGGGAGGGGTGAACCTGGCAGTTATGGTACACCCCTTTAATCCCAGCACTCAGAAGGGAGAGTCAGTAGTATCTAGGTGAGGTTGAGATCAGCCTTGTCTACAAAACAGGCTCCAAAACCATACAGTGAAAATGTCTCAAAAAACAAACCAAAACATGACTGATTGTTGAGCAGCAGTGAGACATACTTTTAATCCCAGCACTTTGAACACAGACTTAGGTCAGCCTGATCTACCCAGGATGGCCAAGACTGTTACACAGAGAAACAAGGTGTCAACCCCTGCAGCCCTTAAAAGAACAGGGTTGCTTTCTGCGATGGCACAATCACTTTTTTTAGTTCTGTCAAGTATAAGTATTATGTGCATGTGTTATAGCTTTCATCTAGTGAAAGGGGGCCAGGAATACTATTAATTAGGTCTAACATGTCAATAATGCTAACTTGAACAAGCACCTGCCCAGAAATGGCTTACTTTGACACTAAGATCCTCACCTGCAATGATGCTAAAGAGTGACATCACAGTTTCTGTTTAAGAACAAACAAATACCACATAGAACAGCTCTTCTCAACCTTCCTAACACTGTGACCCCAACCATAATCACTTCATTGCTACTTAATAATTTTTGTTACCGTTATGATCATAATGTAAACCTGATATTTCAGATGCCCCAGTGACACCCTACAAAGGGGTCTGAAACCACAGGTTGACATCCACTGACCTATGATTAAAAAGTAAGGCACATTTTAATGTTCAAAATAAAAATATACAGGCCATTTTATGGAAATTCACTTTTCCCTTTGTAAAGATACAAAGAAATTTCTTTGTGTAATGTTAGATTTTAAAGGGAATGGCAGGTGGAGGATACATGCAGGCTGTACTTAAGACAGCTTGTCCTGTTTCATACTATCCCAGGTCAAATGTGAATGCTCTCCAATGCAGGAAGTGTGTGTGGGTGTTCATTCTGATTTTAGGACATGGTCTTTTACATGTGATGCTTGCCTTAAACTTGTTACAAATACAAAGATAATTCGCCTACCATTGCCTCCTGAATATACTGGCAATGCAGCCACTGTTTAGTATCAAAGCCAGAATTTCATTCTTTCAAGATAACTAATTACATTCCATCTCCAGCTCGGAGCTGTCATTACAATTCACTCTCAAAACTCCACTCACTTCTAGTATGAAAGATACTCATCACATTTGGTTTAATGCAAATCTTTCGTTTGGGCCATCCATGACAAGAAACAGTTATAATAACTAAAACTGCATTGGAGAAATTTAATCCGTCTATATCACAAACTTCAAGAAGCCAGACAAATGTCAAGAACACAATCTGTACCATCTCCCTGTCATTGTTTTATTTTTATTTCACTACTGGTCCTTGGCTCTCCTGGAGTCAGCGTACAAGTCTTATTGAGCAAATTTCTCAAAAAAGAATGATCAGTAACCTTTACACCATCAGGGATTGATGTTTTATAAATGTAGAACCTTTTTAAATCAGAAAAGGAAAAATCTACCTGCCAGTGGCAGCTAAGGCCTGGAATGGCAGCATTCAGAAGGCAGTGGCATGTGGATCTTCCTAAGCTTGCGGAAAAGCTTTCTTTATTTAACTTTATGTATGTACATGTTTTCCATGTATGTATGTATGTATGTATGTGTGTGTGTGTGTGTGTGTGTGTGTGTATGTATGTGTATGTATGTATGTACCTGTGTGTACCGCGGCATGACTATTGCCCTGGAGGTCAAAGGACATTGGATTTCCTGAAAACCTTTATGACTGGTTGTGAGCAAGGTGTTGGTGCTGAAAACTGAACCTGGGTGTTCTGCAAGAACGAGTACTCTTATTAACCTCTGAGACAGTTCTTCCAGCTCCTGCAGTTTTTAAAAGATGAGTGTCTCTGTGGGTAAGAGCTTTTCAATGCTGCGTTGTTTCTCTCACCCTGTTTTTTTGTTTGTTTTGTTTTATGAGGCAAGCTCTTGCTACAAAGGCCAGGCTAAGCTTAAAACCCTTCTGTCAGCCAGGCAGAGGTGGTCCACACCTTTAGTCACAGCATTTGGGATCTGTATGAGTCTAAGGCCAGCCTGGTCTACAGAGTTGCAGGACAAACAGGACTATTACACAGAGAAACCCTGTCTTGAAAAACCAGAGAGCCTCCATGGCTTCTGTGCACTCAGGGGGCAGACGTGTGCCAAGTGCTTCACCCCCGAGACACCTCAGTTACCCAACAAAATCTTTAAACAAAACACAGAAGCTGTGGATATTTTCTATCTGCAACTGTATGCTTTTAAATTCTATATGTGAATATTTGATTTCACAAGAAAAAAATTGCAGTTTGCAATTTTTTTTAAATATAGATAAAACAAGTAGCAAACATAATTAAGCACAAAGGCATTCTTAGTCATGAAAATGAACTGCTTTAAAACTGTTCTCCACTTGAAAAAAGTTAACTTTTTTTTTCCAGTTTCAGTTGAAACTTCCATTTTTGTAAATAAAGTAAAGTAAAACGTCAACAGAATCACAGGAAAATACTTGGTGCATCTTAGCAAGATTAGAAAGGACCAAAGACAATAAACACAAATGAGCACTCACCTTTACACTCACAGGCTGGCTCTTCCACCTCAGAGTTCTTCTCAGGTAACAGCAATTTTGCAGGTTCCCTAAGGCAGTTCCTGATGGTCTTATTCAATTCTGCCTGTGTTCTGTGTGTGGTGGAGTCACCCAATCGTCTATGGCTTGGTTTTTTTGGTCTCCAATCTTCATTCACAACTGTAATTCCATTGGAACTTGACACATTCCATTTCCTGGGGATGGACAGTAGGTCTCGAAAGGGTGTCTCAGGAGAGGTACCAGGCAATGTTGGTGGTATCTGATGCACCAGGCTCTCTTGAGCGCCTAGGTGAAACTGTGTTTTATCAGCACCAGGCATGTTAGCACAAGGGTTAAATGGAGGGGAAGACTGGGGCAGAGGGTGAGCGTTCTCAGTGACATTCACCCTAGTCTCTACCTGAGATACATCTGCCAGATCTGTAAATGCCTGCCTGCTGGATTCTGTCTGTACAGGGCATGATGGTTCAACTTTCACTTCCTCCTTTGCCAATTCAGAGTGTCTTGTGAATTTTATCTGTGTCACAGGAGGAAATAGCGTATTGTGTTGTAAGGATGTGTTACTATGAGCCACCGGTGTTAATATTTGGTCAAAGACAGGAATATTTCCCATTATGACAGGAACATCATGTGGACCGGACTGGCCAAATCTTTGAAATTTGGATGACATCCAAATGTCATGCATTTTACTATACTGAGTTGCAAGCTGCTCTTGCTTCTTCTGATCATTTTGTTGAGAGCTAAGGACTGGGGGTTCCTTTTTCTGTTTGTCTGTTCTGGGGGTTGCTTTTGCTTTTTTCCGGGTCTTGTTCTTTGGCTTTGCTGGCGGTATGCTAGGTTTGTTTTGTATACTTGAAGGTGGTTTCTGTTGTGCTATGCCTTTCTCCTGACTATGTTTCTGCTGTGTAGTCTTGGCAGCAAGGCTCCGCAGTGGACTTTCAGAGTTCTCACTCTCTGGGTATGTGAGGTTGTAATTAATTGTGGATGCAAGCTGGGTTAACTGTGCTGCGACGTCCTCCTCAATTTGACTGTAGGGTGCATCGTGACATGATGGATCACGGTTTACTGCCAGATAGCAGTTTTCCGGATTATGACTTTTTACGGGCAATAGATTAGTAATCTTGGAACTATGAAGGGTAGATCTGCCTCCAGCAGTGTATTTCCTACTGACTACAGGTGAACTGGAATGTTGATGTGACCTTATAAGTGCTTGGTTAGTAGATGAACTATCCAACAATCTGAGCATTGTGTTCTGGCCATTGAAGAACACAGTGGCCTGGTGCTGAGGACATTTCTTTTGTGAGTTTAAGTCCTGGGTGTCTTTCCTCACAGAACTAAGGATAGCCTTGCAACTATTAAGCAGACTAGCTGTTCTCTCTTCTGTCTCTTCATCCTTTTCTGACTTGGATGGCGAGGAATTCTCTGATGGAGCCTCTGAGAGCTGAGTTAGGGCCTCGATGGCTACCACTTGTTCCAGTGTCAATCTCCTGTCTTTCATTAGTGATAAAAGACTTGGCTGAACTGGAGAGTCACTTTTAGATTCTTTACTAGGTGCTTTCTCAGGGGTTTGGGGTTGACTACCAGCACTGTGTGTATCAGGGTGATTATTGAAGATGGTGGATTCTGCACCAGATCCGTAGTTCAAGACAGGCTTCTGGAAGAGCAAGATGTCATTTGTCTCCTTGAGTTGATCAAAACTTCCACCAGAAATGATGGAGCTCACGGCATCATTGCAGTTTGAGGGGTCTGTCGGCAATTTAGAGGAATTTTTTTCCAATACCTTGCTAATTTCTTGAAGACCCAATTTGTTGATCAGAAGGTTTGTGTCTGCAGGTAAACAGTGTACATTTTTCATGACGTCTCTTATGGTCTGTGCAAACACTGGGGAAGGTTTGGTTTCTTGCCTGTCATCTTCAGAGGGCTGGGAATTTTCAACCTCAGTTAAATTTGCATCGGGGTCTACCTTGACCTGACCTGATAAGTGGGCTTTCTTGGTTGGCGTCCACTGCCCCACCTCAATTCCTGTCATGCTTCCTGTATTCTTCCCTACATTTTCAAGGGGATATGTGATCAAATCCAATCTCTGCCCTTCTTCCCCATGACCACATTGGCTGTATTCCATGGACTCTGGCTCGGGGCCATTTACTGGTTTGTTGTTATAGTCTTTCTGTAAAGCAAGCACAAAAATGTCTCCCATTACCTGATGAAATAAGCCAACTACTTCATGGCCTCTTTGCTATGTCTTTGTTCATAACCTTTTGCTACGTATCCAAGCAAACTTGGAATTTATGGCCAGGCTCCTGACACACAGTGTCAGTACTTGGATTACAACAGGTGAGAGCAGCTATGCCCAGCTGGAAATCAACAACTTAACTTTAATAGCACTTAAAATGAGCTTATAGATATGGCTTCAAACACATTTGTTCGGTTCTGGACCTAGTATCCCTAGTCTGCATCCTCCTAACACCCACTCCCATTTAAAGCACACATAGCAGTTCACTCCTGTAATCCCAGAGAGTCAGAGGCATGAAAGCAAACCTGTGTTTGGTCTATAAGACTGATAGGCTGTCCAGAGTTACATAAAGACACCCCAGTCAATCAAGCAATCAATCAAAAGCAGTACATTTGTTCAGTGGTCAACATTTAGCAACGGATATGTGGGGTTCAGTTCAATACCCAGCATCACAAAAAATGGGAGGATGTGGTACAAATCTTAAGTGAACATTGTGTTGAATTTTCCCTGTAACTACATCACTGGCAATCACTCAGACTGCAAACCATCATTCTTAATATTCACACCAAGTCTTCTTTGACTGTCTTCCTGTCACTGACAAAGATGCTTTGTCATTCTGTTCATTAAGTTAAGTGCAAGTGTAGTTCACTGATTTAACTGCTGTGTAGTAATTCATACAGTGAATAATATACTTCACCCATGACATTACTAGGTATGGAGATATCGCTTATTTTTAAATTGCATATTCTAAAAATTTTTTATTTGGTAAAAAGACATGCATACACACAGGGTGGTTGAGTTGTGAAGTGTGTGCTGCATGACTATTTAGCTTTAGCAGTTTTAGGAAATGTTCCCACCAGCAATTAGTTCCAAATATTGTACATTAGAATTAGCAATTTGCATACTGTATTTATGCATATGTCTGCATTAATGCTTTCAAAAATAAGTAATTTGCTTATTTCATATTTATCTATTTTCTGTGTGTCTGGATGTATAGATGACCACCCTGTGTGCAGGAGCCTGTCCAGGGCAGAAGGGGGTATCAGAATGCCTGGAAGTGGAATTACAGGGTTCTGTGACTGCTCAGAAATTAAACTGGGATCCACTGAGCCAGTCCAACTTATTCATCTCTTAATCTCAGTGTAACTTATACAGAAGCTCAATTTTTGTCAAAATCAGATGAAAAATAGAATTGTCATATGTAAAAGATTCATGCACATGTATATAGTACTGGAGGATCAGCCAAGGCTATATAGTTCAGTGTGGCATTGAAGTTCCCAGGCATACTTGAGGACGTATGGACCAGTGCTTCCTGAATGCTGGGTGAAGGCTCTACTACTGACCTATACCCGTAGCCATCCAAACATCATTCTTACTAATCTTTTTTGGTTTGTTTGGAGGTGTGGACCCAGCTCCCTCTTCTGGCTGCTCCCATCATCAGATAAGCAGGCAGCACACAAACATGCAAGCAAGATTCTTACACCCACAAATAAAGATGAAAACTGACAAATCTTGAAGAAGAAAAAAAAAAAGACATTAAAAGCAACAGTAGTTCCCCAACGGGGACTGAGAATACAGTTCATTTGTGCTCCTGCCCCTGGTTTCATTCAGAGCTTTTAAGGCTGCATTGTTTTCCATAAAGAACACAAACCATTTCCTTTTCAAGAGGTAAAAAGGTAACACCTTACAAGGGATTCTACATATTATATTCAGAGAACTTTCCATCTGCTTGGCCTGCAACCAGAAGTCAAGGGAATTAAAAACCCACAGAAGGCACTAGAGGCTCAGTGGTTAAAGTGTAGTGACCCTGCAGGCCTCATGGTCCAGTCCCAGCTCAACTGCATGGAAATCCACTTCCAGGAGGAATCGGAATGCCTCAATGCCTTTGGCACTCACATGCACATTCCCACACAGACACAAATACAAATTAAAAACAACATGCACACCTTTAATCCCGGCACTAACTAAGCAGAAGCCGGCAGATCTCTGAGTTGAAAGCGAGCCTAGTCTTCAGAGTACGTTCCAGAACAGAGTACGTTACAGAGAAACCCTGTCTGGCGGTCTAACCAAGGGCTGGAGTGCTCCCCATGAACGAACCCTATTGTTCCTCGGTAGCCTGGTGGCTCATCAGGCCTAGTGACTGTCAAACCTGGTGGCTCCTGCACATGTGCGCCTAAAATGAGTCACCCTGGAGATGGCAGGACACCTTTCTATTCCAGTGTTTAATTCTTACGTAGCCAAAACAAATCCATTTTTAGTTTGGGGTGGAAAGCCGTTGTTTATAGGAACAAACAAAAACAGTCCTAAGAAGAAACAAGAGCAGGTCCAGGAAGAAGAATTAAAACTCCTCTAACATATTATGAGTTAAGGATTGCCTCGAAAATATAGAAATGACACATGTCTTTAATCTCAGTACAGAGAAGGCAGAGACAGGCAGATCAGTGAATTAAAATAAAGGCCAGCATGACCTACTGAGTTCCAGGACAGGTTCCAAACCCTGTCTCGAAAAAAATAGAACATGCTTATACATATGCATACATACATACGTACGTATGTACGTACTACATGGAAAGTACTTCATTAAACAAAACAATTCCTGAGCTGTGTCCTCAGCCATCCTACTGACCTACCTATTAATGCAAATTCCTTTATAGCAAGCCTGGTTCACAAGTAAATGCAATAAAAAGAAGGAATGAAAGAAAGCTAAATCACAAGAGATGCTTAAACATCATCCACCCCTGTTTATTGTGGCTCTAGTCACAGTAGCCAAGGTATAGGACACCACTATGTGCTGATGTTCAATGTGGCATGTATACCCAGTGGTATTCATCCTAAGAAGGCTACTATCAATATTTACTAAATTTAAGTCATTCTGTCATGGATGCCTGGAACTTAATACAATACTAGTGTTCATATAACTATACTATGAAATTATATAATCTCTGATGTTCAAAGCATTTCATCATAGGCCATAATTAATGTTGAGACATGCTCCTTTAGGACAATTTATTTTATTTACAAACCAAACAAAAAACAGAAAAACATAACCAAATGAGGCAAATTCTAATCATGCCTACTTGCGTAACACATCAACAATGTGAGCAAGGTTCAAGGTCACCATGAACTACACTGGGTTTAAAGAGAGCCAGGGATACCTGGCTTCAAACATCCCAGATTTCATGTACACCCTGAAGTCTCGGGATACTTCCCAGTCTGTACCACCTCACTGCCCCATCCAACATTTTATTAGGTACCCTAGTGCCAACAGGATCAGGTGAACAGTCTATATATTTATTTTGCTTCCCAGAACTAGGATGGAACCCTGGGGTTTCCACCATTTGGAAACAAGCCCCCAAATCTTATTATTTCCCTTTTAAATGACTCCTCAGGGTTTCGTGATTTTTGTCCTCGGACAAGTCTTATTTACACTTGTTCCCATTCCTTGTGCCATTCACCACATGCTCCCCCTGGCATTGTCCAGTGTTACTTGAAATTCCATCCTGAAGGTCACCAAATAACTAAGGCAGGACCCTACAGGAACCTGAAGATTGGGTCTTTCCATGTAGTATCAAATCTCCAGCCAGTTAATTGTTATTACTGCTTTCTAAGAACAGAAATTCCTCAAAAGAGACTTCACTGTGAACACTGGCACCAAGTGTTGATAAGATTCTTAACAGAAAGACTAGTGCTTTCTAGAGCCCAGGTTTCCCCTTGTTTTGAAGCCTTAGGTTCATCTACCACATGACAGCAGAAGGAAGATTGAGGCATAAGATTGGCAGAAGTTTATTAAGATCTTCCTGGAATATAATACTGTCACAAAAATTCAAAAAACAAACCCACAAAGCACAAGTTTGCGATCTATTGCTCTGGACAGGAGAAAAGGATAGCTACTAGTTCAAGGACAGCCTGGTCTCCACAGGCAACCCCAGACTACCAGGGATTATTCAGACAGATAAGACCAAGCCTTAAAAAGACCAGAGTGAAAGAAAAACTAATGGGGCTGGAGAGATGGCTCGTCACTGGCTTCCCTCCCAGCGGGAGGGAATCAGAAAGAACAGACCAGACACTAAAATGAAACACCCGACATAAATTAACCTCGAAATGAGGTATCCTTTAATATTATGCTCAGGATGATCTAGACTTGAGCACATCCTGGGCTACAAAGTCAGACCATGTTCAAAAATGCTGGGCTGGCCTGCTGTAATCACATCACTAGGGAGGTAGACAGGAAGATCAGAACAACCTCAGTAGAGTGGCCTACAGGACAAATCAAAGCAGGATGCTGAATTCCATGAATTCTCGTGACGAGTTTCTCACCAAAACCTTGACATTATATAATCAGAACCTATGCAGGCTAACACATAGTTCAGGATGCTGCTCTTCTTATAGCTCCATTAAATACTATGGGGCTGGAGAGATAGATGGCTCAGCAGCTAAGAGCACAGGTTGCTCTTCCAGAGGATCGGGGTTGAATTCCCAGCACCCAAATGCCCGCTCACAACTGTGTAACTCCAGTTCCACAGAAGCACATGCTAGACCAGGCTGGCATTTGAACTCAGAGATCACCCTGCCTCTGCCTCCCAAGTGCTGGAATTAAAGGCATGTGCCACCACTACCTGGATTAAAAAAAAAAAAAATCTTTTGTTTTCCTGAGAAAGAATTTCTCTGTGTAACAGCTCTAGCTGTCCTATAACTCGCTCTTTATACCAGGGTGGCCTTCTCCTCTGCCTTACCAGAGAGAGAGAGAGAGAGAGAGAGAGAGAGAGAGAGAGAGAGAGAGAGAGAGAGAGAGGGATGATGTTACACTAATAGAAGTCACTCCTCTAAGGCCTCTTGGTATTTTATTTGTAAACTGACTCAGGTTCAGGTACATTACATCAGCTTGAGAAAGAGCTGTCTTATAAATAATAAAGCTGATTAAGCTATTGTCAAAGGATATCCAGGAAGAAGGTTCAACTGCATAGAAGCCTTACCAAGATGTTTGTATGGCAATATACCCTAGGGGAGCAATTGCCTGGCATTTGTTTGTTTAAAACTCACAGGCCCAGGATTCAATGCACCCAGGTGCCGTTGCTTGCACCTGTAATGCCAGTCTTCTTCTGGAGGCAAAGGGGGATTTCTGTGTGTTCAAGGACAGCCAGGGGATACATAGAAAGAAACCCTGTCTCGAGAAAACAAATACCCTAAAATCAAAGCGGAAAAGCTGATTAACTAGTAAATGAGTTATACACTACAAGCCATGAAAAAGGAAGTACTGAGAATACTCACACATACATGTAACGAAATACATATACATGTAATGAAATACAATGCTAACACTAAACACAATTATACTAATGGCTGGAAAGACAGTTCCTTGGTTAAAGATGATGGTCCCAAAGTATGAGGACGGAAGTTTTATCCCAGAACACTCCTTTTGGCGGGGGAGGCGCTACTAAAAAATATCCTCTGATCTCCACATGGCGCATGAGAATATGTAAGCCAGCATGTATGCATGCTTACACACAAAATAAATAACAAAACAAATCCACGAAAGAAGATATCCCTCCCCCCCAAAAAAAAAAACAAACAAACAAAAAAACAGATTCATGGGTTCTTTGCAGATGTACACTTTGTAGTGGCTGTGGAAAGAGGCTGAAATTCTGGAAAAGTGAGGCAGGAAAGAGGAAGGTGCGATTAAGGTTACTCTGGGCCTGTTGGTGAAATCCACCTTCCCCTTCTCAGTGTTGTCCTGGAACTGGCTTTGTAGATCATGGTTGACCTTGAACTCAGAGAGTTTCAGCCTCTACCACACCCACACCCCCAGTGCTGGGATTAAAGGCAATGTGCATTCTCATTGGCCTAATCCCAGTATGATGGCAGACACCTGTAGCAAGCACAATTTAAAGAAATGCTGGCTCTTTGTTTTAAGAGACTAGCAGGTCTATGGTAATAAGCCAATAAGAGTCTGTCTCAAAGGGAATCAGGATGTTGAGGTCTGCCTGTTTTATATGGTCAGTCAGAAGCCAGAAGTATTATATAAAACTCTCTAAGCACACACTGGGTTAAGGATCAAAATGATGTAGCTATGCTTAGAATTAAAGGCAAAAGCTGCCAGGCCCACTGTGCAGCAACTGAAACTCATTATTGCTGGTGGAAACTCATAATCTTGCCATGACTCAGCAATCAACTTCCACTTATCCAGAAAAAAAGGAAGCATATGTTCTGTCCCTCAACCTTAAAATAAAATCTTCACAGTGCATTCTCCATAGTATGGAAAGAAACAATTCAACTGTCAATCAAAAGGGCATAATAGATAAACACAACATAGTAAATTTAACAATGGACACTGCCCAGGAACAAAAGGGGACAAACGTAGTATTAAAAAAAAGAAAAAAGAGTGAAGGAAGAACAGACACTGTCAGTGGATTAGGAATGAGTTATTAAAATATGGCAACAAAGGCTGGAGAGGTGGCTCAAACCATCTCCAACCCCAGCCCCAGGAGATGACACCTTCTTTGGGCCTCCAAAGGCACTGAGCACACTCGTGGTACACACATCCAGAAAGGCAAAACACTCATACACACTTAACAAAAAAGAGCTTAGGCCACAGCCAGGCATGTGTTCACGTGTCTTAAATCACAGCATTCTGAAGGCAGAAGCAGCCAGCTCGAAGTTTGAGACTAGCTAGGTCTTTGAAAAACTGTTTAACAACTTCAAAAGGTAAATGGCATAAAATGTAATTTTAAAGACTGGTTTAGAGGAAAGGTGTGATAGTAAACACCTTTATTCCCATCAGAATTCAGAAGAAATTAAATCCCTAGGAACTGGAGTTAAAGGTGGTTGTGAACCCGCTGACAAAGGAAACTCTTAACCAATGAGACATCTCTCTAGTCCCTTGTATGGGTTTTGCTTGTTTGTTGAGAGTCTTGCCATATACCAAGCTGGACTTGAAAATCATATCTTTCTGTCCCATCTTTCCAACTGCTGGATTTATATAGAGACAAGATTTATATGATTCCTTTATATGAAATATAAGAGGCGAATACATAAGACAGAAATAGATTAATTAGAATGACCACCGAGGGTTGAGGCAGATGTAAGACCTGGACAGTGAAAGCCAAGGTGATATGGTAATGGAAATATCTTTAAATTGATTGTAATGCTAAATATACATTTATGAATATAGCAAAAGCAGGATTGTTTTCAAAATATATGATATAGAAATTATATTCTAACAAAGCAATTGCCTAGTAAGTAGGCTTCCAGCAGGAGGAGCTTTAAAAAGACAGTGCATACCTATAATGTCATAAGGCAACAGATGCAAAATCAGGAGTCTAAAATCATTCTTCACCCAATAGCAAAATTGGAGCCAACCCAGGCAACCTGAGACCCTTCCAACAAAACACTGGTGTATAAGGTAATCCCACTCAGTGCCTGGGAGTCTAAGGCCAAGATGAATTCCAAATTTGAGACCAGCCTAGGCAACAGCGATTTCCAAACTGTGTGGGCTAGAGAGACCATGTGTTGAAACAGCACTAATGGTGTTTCTGTTCATCAATTTACTGACCCACTTAAACAACAATTATTATCAGCAAGTGAAGAAGCACATGTTTGATGGTTTCAAACACATGACTGATGTTTCCGATGCACATTCAAGAAAATTGATTGGACATTATAATTACAACTTGAATGTTTTATGGTATGTAATATGTACTTGAAAAAGGTCATTTCACATGCACAAAGACCTTTAATCCCAGAATTTGGGAGGCAGATACAGGCAGCAGAGGCAGAAGATCTGGGTTCAGAGATGGAGGCCAGCTAGGCCTATACAGGAAGTTCCAGGACAGCCAGGCCTGTTATACAGAGAAACCTGTCT
This sequence comes from Cricetiscus sungorus, assembly GCA_030556225.1. Classification (NCBI taxonomy): domain Eukaryota; kingdom Metazoa; phylum Chordata; class Mammalia; order Rodentia; family Cricetidae; genus Cricetiscus; species Cricetiscus sungorus. Next base: position 68,350,340 of record JANBXA010000600.1, on the reverse strand, counting down.
GCCCCCCCCCCACCCACCAAAAGAGTATGAAGATTCAATGTATCATAGAAAAAAAACCCCAAATATATTCAACTATAATTTGGCAATTAAAATAAAATTCAAATAGCAATGACACCTAATGTCATCTATATGAATACACCTGCTTTGAAAACGCCCATACTTGCCAGGCTGTGGTGGCATACACCTTCAATCCCAGCGCTCAGGATGCCCAGGCAGTAATCTGAGTTTAGCACCAGCCTGCTCTATATAGTGAGTTCCAGGACACCCAAGTCAACAATACACAGAAAAACCCCGTCTCAAAAACACAGAAATTTCCACATAATATCTAAGACCAAGGACATGAAAACAGGAAACATTGTGGAAAATTTACCTTTTAATTATATTGTTTTGACATCTTTCAAGATTAGTTTTTGTCTTTTGTTTTGCTTTGAAATAGTGTCACTATTTATGCTAGGTTTAATCTTCTGGTCTGAGACTCCAAAATTCTAGAATTACATATGAAAACCTGAAAAAATATCATACAAAGTGTTCCTTTAGTCTGGCATGTATGTAATCCTCATATTTGGGGATTAGATCCATCCATCCAGAGGCTGAGAAAGGAGGTTCAGAGCTTCCAGGCCAGGATAGATTTCATGAAGGGACACACAAAGGGGGAAAAAATGGACACTTTCTCCTAGATCCAAGGACCAAGAACAGAAACACATCAGGTCTATTACCAAAGAAAACACAACACCCAGCTAAGAGGACATGGGCATGAACTTTGAAAGATATTTTTACATATTTAAAGTGTGTGTGTGTGTGTGTGTGAGAGAGAGAGAGAGAGAGAGAGAGAGAGAGAGAGAGAGAGAGAGAGAGAGAGAGAGAGAGAGAGAGAGAGAGAGAGAGAGAGACTGTCTGAGTGGTGCACATCTTCAATCCCAGCACTCAGATGGCAGAGGGCAGCCCGACAGAGGAAGATCGGAGTCACAAAGTGCAACCTTTCCTTGTCCTTACAGAACCTAAGGCCTTGCCTGTGCTATCATTGAGCTAACTTGCCAACCAATCATAAGCTTTGGGCTTGGCAAACCAATACACTTCTGAGAAGGATCCTAAGGTATTTCACATGTTTGTTTGTTTCCTGTGTCTGCCAGAGGGAAACTTGATGCACTTACTTTGTTATCTTGACCAGAGGCAAATCTTTCCCTCAGAGCTCCCACCACCCAGGTCTGGAGAAGTGGCTGGTAAGGCTGAAGGGTAGTCTCATTTCCCAAGCTGGGATTCTTTCGTGTGTTCTGCATTACAGGTAAGATAAGGTAGCAAGGGCGAGTAGGGGTAACAAAAGGCAGATAAAGGAAGAATGAAGTCTGCTTCACATTCCAGACTGTTGCGGCTGTGGTAACCTAACTGTAGCTTCACAGCTACAGTCATCTGCAAATTAACTAGAGCCACAAGCTAAGTGGGTGAGTGGGTGACTCATGCCTGTTAATTCTAGGTTTAGAGGATGTAGCAGCAGTGGTGAGACCAGATGGGAGGCCACCTCGGCCTCTGACCCTGTCTCAGAAGTAAGTATTTCCAGGCATGATGGCATCTGTCCCCTCCAAATCCAGGTAGATCTATGGTCTGTATAGTGAGCTCTAGGGCTACGTCAAGATCCTATCACAAACAAACAAAAATAATGAAGGTACAAACCTATAGCTTTGAGCTTCCTAGATGATCATTCTACCACTTAGCTAAAACCATGCCCTATTATCCATTCTTCAAAACTGAAGCTATTTGCCATTTCTATTCCTGAAGAACAATATTCTGTCTCCCATGCCCTATTATCCATTCTTCAAAACTGAAGCTATTTGCCATTTCTATTCCTGAAGAACAATATTCTGTCTCCCTGCCCCCCTTATAGCTGTTTATTCCATTTCTAACTATTTCAAAATTTCCTAGGAGCTCACAAGCTTGAACCTTACCCACAGGCATACTTTCAACCAAAAATATAAAATGAAGTGGAAGATGCTGGAGAGATGGCTCAGAGGTTAAGAATACTGACTATTCTTCCAGGTCTTGAGTTCAATTCCCAGCAATTACATGGTGGCTCACAACCATCAGTCATGAGATTTGGTTGCCTATTCTGACATGAAGGCAGAACATTGTACATATAATAAAATCTTTAAAAAAAAAAAATCTAGTGAGATGGTTCAGAGGATGGGCACACTGGCTCAAGGGACACATGGCCTGAGCTCAGGCCCTGGGAATATGTAGAGGGCACTGACTCAAGTAATCATCTGGCGTCTATGAAAACAAAACAAAAAAAGAAAAAAAAAAAGAAAAATGATGGAGAAAAAAGCTCCATCATTTAGTACACAGAACAATAATGAAATGATTGGAGATGCACAGAACTAGCAAATAAGAATTCAGTCTAGGAAAGGGCAGAATGAGAATGAGAGAGAGAGAGAGAGAGAGAGAGAGAGAGAGAGAGAGAGAGAGAGAGATAGATACTGGGACTGAGGAACAGAAATACTAGAATGTACCAACAATGTGTTAAGGACAGACTCTGACCCAGACAATAGCCATGGTCCTTTATCACCTATGATACAACAACAATGATGAAGATGAAATATTATCACTGAGTCAGGAGATGGTGGCACATGCCTTTTAATACCAGCTCTTGGGAGGCAGGCATGTGAATCTTTGTGAGTTTGAGGCCAGCCTGGTCTACGAAGTGAGTTCTAGAATGACAAGGCTACACAGAGAAATGCTGTTTAGAAAACCCAACAAGCTATTCCAAGAAGTACATGTTAGTTCACATTTCTAATCTTAACAGTCGAATGGCCAAGGTGGAAGAATTGTGGGAGGAAGAGGAGTCTCAACTACTAGGACTGGCTGGAATTACTATGAAAACTATCAAGAGACAGGACAGAGATGGATCAGAAAATGATTCCTACAAGCTGCTCTAAGACCTCCAAGTTGGCACACAGCCACCAATCCCTACAAATACATAAATAAATGTAATTTTAAAAAGATAAATGCCAAAGACATTCTACTACATCTTTATAATTGAAAACAAAGTCAAGCCAATAGACTAAATGCTTAACAAACACTTATTAAAATTATGTGTCTCACAGTTGAATTACTTTCATAAATATGTGGGGAACTATGTACTAAGGAAGGTGAGCTCAAGTATCAGCACTACCAGAAAAATACAGGACTGGGAGATGGTTAAGTCCCTAAGGTGCTTATTGTGCTAGCATGTCTGTAACAATAGCACTGGGAGACATGTGGCTTAGAGACAGGCTGACTCTTAGAGCTCACTGGCTGGCCAGACCAGCCAATCTGTGAGCTCCCAGGTTCAATGCCTCAAAGAGCAGAGGGGGAAATGGGGTGGGGAGTAAGACACTGAACACAGAAATCTGTGCTACAGACACAGACACGCTTTTTGGACAAAGAATGACAGCTATTTTGTTTTGGGACAGTCTGAATTTAGATTTTCTATTATCCATTTGCCCCCACTTGCCTTGTATTTACTCCAGTTCTCTGCAATAATTCCTAGAAACCACAGGCTCTCAGGAGGTTGCCAGACGGGCCTCAACCTCAGAGCAATCATTCTCTCCTTGCCTCTCAAGGGCTGGGATTACAGGTGCAAGCCAGTACACAGTTGAGCCTGCACCTTAGATTATTAGAGATTTTCACAATGCAGTGGTAAACAAATGGTTACATATGGGCAGGTCCACCCAGAATCCAGCCTTGAAGTTGGTCTGATCATTTCTAAGCAAAATGGTTTGTTACAGTTCTAGGTATGCAAACCAGAAACCCCTGTGTGCCTGTGAATGAATGTTGCTGCACACCACATGGCTTAAACTGTGCTAGGCTGACCACATTGAAATCACACACACACAACCCAATTCTTGTGTTGAAATTATTCTCTCCTAGCCATGTGTGTATATATGTGTGTGTGTGTGTGTGTGTGTGTGAGAGAGAGAGAGAGAGAGAGAGACAGAGAGAGAGAGAGACAGAGAGAGAGAGAGAGAGAGAGAGAGAGAGAGAGAGAGAGAGAGAGAGAGAGAGAGAGAGAGAATTTCATAAGTCTCATGTAATTCGGACTAACATAGAATTCAATATGTAACAGGATAATCTGGAACCTGCTTTTCCTACCTCCACCTTCTCAGTGGTGGGATTAGAGTCCTAGTATTACAGATGTGTGCCACCACATTTGTTTTGTGAGGTAATGGAAATGGAACCAAGGTTTTGTTCACACACTTAAGCAACAAGTATTCTACAGACTGAAATACATCCCCGAGCAACTCTTGATTTGTTGGAGATAAGGTCTCAACTATGTAGAGCAGGCTGGCTTCCTCCTGTGTTTAATCTCCACAATGGTGGGGTTACTATCATGTCCAGATTAACTGCCATTTCTTTTTTTAAAATAGATTTCAGAGATAGAATTACTATTGGTTTGGTTTTGTTTGTTTTGTTGCTTTTGTTTGTTTGCTTTTGTTTTTTGAGACTGGTTTTCTCTGTGTAACAGTCCTGGCTGCCCTAGAACTAACTCTATAGACCAGGCTGGCCTTGAATTTACCGAGATCTGCCCCCTGGGATGGACTGCCACTGCCTGGCTAGCTAATATTTGGGAGGGGGTGGGGGGAAAGACAGGGTTTCTTTGTGTAGCTTCGGGGCCTGTCCTGGAACGAACTCTCAAGAGATCCACCTGCCTCAGAGATTTGCCTGTTGTGATTAAAGGTTTGTGCCATCACTGCCAGTTTCTTATGGAAACTCCCCAGACTTCCCTCCCAATGAATCCTAACATGTAGAAGTCTGAGATTTTGTACTCATAACTGTGAGTTCTATGTAGAAAAATTTTCCTACAACAGAGAACAAGGTTATCATGTCACGTGGTATGATTACATGGTGGAAAGTCTGGTCACACACCCCACATTCTTCTTTACCTTTCATTCTTTTATTCATCTTTGGTGATTGAGACAGGGTATCGCTGTGTAATGCTTGCTGTCCTGGTCGGCCCTCTGAGTTCTGGAATCAAAGGAGTGTGGCACCAATAACAACCATCACCCCCCACTCTGACACCATATGTCTTTTAAAAATGTTAACAATGAGCTGCAGAGATGGCTCAGTGGTCAGGAGCATGGGCTGCTCTTTCAAAAGAGCCAAGTTCAATTCCCAGCAACCATATGGGGAGCTCATAACTGGCTGTAACTCCAGTTCCAGGGAATCTACAGACATACTAGCAATGAACGGAAAATAAATAAAATCATTTTTAAAAATTTTAATTCACATGGTGCTGGTTAATGCACCTGGTTAATCATTCAGAAGGCAAAGGCAGAAGGATCTCTGACTAATGGCCAACCTGGTATACAGAGAGTTCCAGGACAGCAAAGTCTAAACAAAGAAACCCTATCTTGGAAAAAACAAAAAACTAAACTGTTACAAATAACTAAGTATAGGAAATCCTTAGCTGTTATCATAATCTTACACTTAGAGTAGATTAAAACATTTAAAAATATAAAGGTATCAAATCTATGTAATGTAGCCTTAGAACACATAGTAACAATTGAAAAGTGAAGGAAATAGTATGTCTCAAAGATACAACTGATAATTCTGTAACCACCCAGCATCCTGTTTCAAAACACCATGAAACAAAAACCTAAAAAGCACCAGGTCTTACTTTTCTTTTCTCCCAAGTAATGAGTACAATTTATAATTTATTCACTTCAGTTTTTTTTTTGTTTTGTTTTGTTTTGGTTTTTTTTTTTTTTGCCTTTAATCTCCTAATTGTGGCAGGTAACACATTGGACTGTGTGTGTGTGTGTGTGTGTGTGTGTGAGTGTGTGTGTGTGTGTGTGTGTGTGTGTGTGTGTGTGTGTGTGCGCGCGCGAGCTCTCACTACACACATATTACTTAGAAAGAAGCCTTTAGGGAATATTCAAATGACTCCAGGGATTACTTCTAAATATTCTGAAAATTGTGCCATTCAAGACCATGCATTCATGTATGCAAAAAGATATATGATATATGAGTGCCCTGTCTTCCACTAGTGTAAAGCAAGCCCAATGTCTTCTTCCTCCCAACCCCCATTCTTGTTTTTCCTTATCAGCATCATCAAGGAAGGAGGGTTGATACAAGATCATGTCTTTAGAAGCTGCCAATGCAGACAGCTTTCTGGTTTAATATTCATTGACATTGCTGTATGTATTCTCTCAGTTATTTCAAATAATGGGAGTACTTTAATAATGTTTTATAACCAGGCACTGGAAAATGTCTCCTGGTGATGAAGGAACAGGATCCAAGTGAAGACTTATGTGCATCCTTCCCAGAATACCCACATGGTTTGAGAAACTGGCATAGGCTTGACTTCAGCCTACCTCACCTCTGCCGCTTTTTAAAAAACCATAACTTCACAAATATGTAATGTGCTTTGACCACATCCCCCTTTATTAGCCTCATTTACTACCCTCCCCATCTCACTATATATGGATCCCTAGACAGCTTTTGGAAGTGGAGTCCAGGGGTTGAATTCTCCTTCCCACATGCTGGGATTGCAGCTATAAACCACCACTGGCTCAAAATGTATTGGTCACGACTGGCTTAAACCTCCATGGGTTGATGATTGTAGACATACATCACCATATGAGAAGGAAAAAAAAAACCTTGGGAAGATGGGGCTGGACGGATGGCTCCCAAAAGCACTTGTCCCTGTTTCAGAGGACCTGGGTCAATCCCAGGATCCACATGGTGGCTCACAAATCAATATTCCACAGGAGATCTCTTCTCACCTCTATAGCAATATGCACAAGCAGTGCATGCAGACACATACCTTTAATTCCAGCACTCATGAAGGAGAGGAGACGGGAGGCTCTCTGAGTAGCAAATTCTAGACCATCCAAGGCTACATAGTAAAACACTGCCTATGGGGAGCTAGGAAGGAAGAGTGGGAGGGAAACAAGAAAGAATAATAGGAGGGTGAATGTAATCAACATATACTACGTTCACGTATGAAAAGATAAGGAGGCCCTATGGAGATGTCCCAGTTGGCAAACTCCTTCCTAGACAAACATGAGGACCAGCGCTCAAGTCAACACCACTTGTTTAAAAAAAATAAAGTCTCCACAGTGCTGGGAGGTGAAGGTAGGAGGATGCCTGGGGCTTGGTTGAGGTTCAATGAGAGACCTTGTCTGAAAATAAACTGTAAAAGAATTGAGAAAGACAGGAACTTCTGGCCTATGCAGATGTATGTACATGTACATAATAGAGAATCATAATGCATTATGTATAATTAACATGCCAAGAACATTTGGGGGGGGCAATGAACATTTTAAAAGACCAATATACATTAATAGAAAAAAAAAGTAATGAAACCCAACTAGATCAAAGCCAGACATGGTTGTGTACACCTTTAATCTCAGCACTTGGGAGGCAGATGGATCTTTGTGAGTTCCAGGCAAACCTGCTGTACAGAGTGAAGCCTTGTCTCCAGAAAGAAAGAAAGAAAGAAAGAAAGAAAGAAAGAAAGAAAGAAAGAAAGAAAGAAAGAAAGAAAGAAAGGAAGAAAGGAAGAAAGGAAGAAAGAAAGGAAGAGTGAGGGGGAGAGGTGGGGAAGGAGATGAGATAATGCAAATTTAGCCCTGTTCTGATCAGGATGTAATGCACACATTCATTTGTTTCTTCCATCATCAGGTTCCAAATCTAACTGCCTCCTAGACAGATGTATGATAGTGATTGGGGGGAGTAATCAGTCATTTGTCCCATCCTTTATGGTAAGGACACTGGGATATTTCAGTGTCTAAGGGGTCAGACAGGTCTTTGACACAATACCATTTTTGCAAATAGGACACATGACCAATCCCACCTACGGAGTCCATCACTGAGCCACTGAATAGGGTCCAGTCAAACAGAACCTTTGAGATACACTACCCTTAAACCCTGGATAACATGCCAAAGAAAGCCTGAGTTATGAGGCTATTTCCTCTAGTTGAATTTTACACATCCATGATTAAAATCTGAATTTCTTCTACTATGACACAGAAAAACAAAATTTAAGATTTATTTCCATCTGTGTGTATACATAGACACATGACAGGATAGTAAAAAAGTGAATAAGATTCAAAATTCGCCGTACAAGAAAAAATCTAAAATAAATGAATAAAAGACTTAGGTCCTAACTTAATAGCTCATGCCTTTAATCCCAACACTCACAGGCAGGTGAATCTCTTTGAGTTCTGGTCTACAGAGCAACAGTCAAGACTACAGAGAAAATTAGGCTCCATAAAGAAAAAAAGAACAAATTTTCAAACCCCAACATTAAACACATTCAGTTTAGCCAGAAATATTGTCTCATGTTAGAGATTCTAGCATTTAGCATCTGGAGTTTGAAATAAGTGTGGGTAACATAGCAGTTTCCATGCCATGTGGCACAGCAAAAATAGAAAAAGCCAATAAAATGGATAGAATGACTGAAGGAAGAGCTGGTTCCGTAGTTAAGGGCACTCAACTCAACTAGTTTCACCCATTCCAAGTGACACTTGATGCTTAGAGATCTGAAGTCCTCTTCTGAACTCTTGGTTACCTGCACTCATTTGAACACACACACAAATATACAATAATAATAATAACAATAACAACAACAACAACAATAATAATAATAATAATAATAATTCATTTTCCAGCTGGGTGGTGATGGTGCACACCTTTACTCCCAGTACTTAGGAGGCAGAGGCAGGTAGATCTGAGGGCAGCCTGGTCTACAAATAAACTGTTTCAAGCCCTGTCCCCACACTCCAAAGAAACATTTTCATTCTAGTAAAAATATATACTGGTGTTGTTGTTTTTTATGCCAATCTCTACTATTCTTCAACAGACACCAACTATGTTCAACAGACACCAACTATGGATGGCTAGTAAGCAAGAATTCAGTCCTTCCTGGGTCAAAAGAAATTAGGCCACCCACAGACACTTACTTTAAAAAATAAGTGCCCCCCAAAAGAAATAAAAAGATCCAAGTCTGCTGCATGAGTCCCCAAAGAAATACGTGCTTTGTTTACTTGACAGATAACAGGTGACAGACACACATAGATTAACAAAACAGAATTAAATGACCTCCCACTGCCTAGTAAGGGTGGAACTTAGTTAGAGAACAGAATTAGTTCTGAATACAGTCTGCACAGGCAGGCACGCATGCATGCGTGCGTGCGTCATCCTTACCCATTTCATGAGCAATTTACAACATCAACACTAAATCCCTACTTTATGGTTTTAAGACAGAGTCCCAGCACTGGGGAGATAGAGGAGGACAGATCTCTTGAGTTTGAGGACAGCCTGGGCTACAGAGTTCCAGACAGCTAAAGTTGGCAGAGAAACCTTTTTTCAAAAAAGACAGGGTCTCTCAAACAACCCAGGCTAACCTCAAACTTACCTGTGTAGCTGAGGCTGGCCCTGAGTGCTTCCACCTCCAAAGTGCTAGCATTACAGATGTGCAACCACCACAACCCAATAACATATTCACTTGAACAATTTAATGCCTGACATGGACACCCACAACAAGAGTGATTAAAGTCAGTGACAGTCTATAGTTGGGATGTATAATAGGTTATGGGTGGATGGAAGAAAAAGATGTTTAATGCACTAACAAACAACAACCTACCAGATCTGTCCAGGACTCACACTGCACTCATTCCACAGAGCCTACCACTTTGCTGACTCTGTGGTCAATTTCTAGTAAGCACTTCTCCTTTGATGAATAATGTTGTGCCCTTTCTGCATGCACACAGGAAACAGAAACCTCAAGGTGGTCAGTAAAACCAGCAAGCCAGGCAATGTCTGGCTGTTAGTGCCAGCATTTCCAATGGACACAACAGGGCAGCCAATGAGATCAGAATATGCCACAATTCAGCATGCCGAGGGCTAAAACTTTATCTGCAAACAGGAAGCTATGATTATTTAAGCCCCTTTACATTAAACATACAGAATAATTCTATAGACCAGTGGTTTTACTGCTTAAATATTTCCTCTACAAATTAAAAGGCTTGCTAACATTTATGGTATTGCTGTATAGCACTTGAAATCTTAAACCTGTAAGCAATTTGCTAGACAAATGCTAGCCTTGGACTTCTCGTGAGACCATAGGCTTTTAAATTAACTCTTCCAAATACCATGGACAAAGCTGCAAACAGATTCTGAGATAACAACCAAATCAGGTTATAGCTGAACTCTCAGCATGCAATCTATATAGATGCTAATTCCTTAAAATCTAAGGCAGCCAAAAGTAAGGATGACATAGGGAGCACCTCACATTGAGCAATTAGAGTGTAGCTATAAGGTGTCCATGCACTAAGGACATTCCCCATCCCACACTTTGGGGGGGGGGGGTTACAATAGTATTTTCCGGTTGTTTAAAAAGAAATGAATCCTGTCACCTCTCTATCATAGAGCTGAAAGTCCACAGGGGCAAAACCACAGATGCAGGTGGGTACAAAAAGAGCTCACTTTTTCTTCTGTGCAAGACTTGTAAGAAGCTGAGATAAAAGATGCTAATGTGGGCAAGGGGAAAGGGGGGAGGGGGAGGGAGAAGGAGACTTTGGTTGAGTGAAAATCACTGACAACCTGGGAGAATCCACATCCACTATACTGCAAATGCACCCTCAGGTGACAGAAAAATACTATATGAAATGGAAAAAAAGATAGTATCATTTAATCAACAGCTGATTACCTTTGAAACTTTGGGCTTCTTTTCCCTCTGGGGCCTCTGGTTTTCTTTTGTAACCTAAAATTAAAAAAATTGAAATATGAGCCTCCATTAAAATATGTGATACACACACACACACACACACACACACACACACACACATCAGCTCCCCCCATCCCCAAAAAAATTTTTGCAACTTCTCTGTAAAAACTACTACCATCAACATATTAGTCAGTCAGTCCCTTAGCTCATGTAAAATGTATACTTTAAGTCACTGGGGAAAAAGAAAAAAAAAACAAAAAAACAACAACAACCTTGCATAAATAAAGATGGAGGGAAATGCCCCTTTTCCCCCTAAAAGTCTTTCCTAATTAGCCTCTGCATTCTTCACGGCGAAGCCCACGAGGTAGCCATCTTGCCTGCTTCTGCAGAGGAAGCCTCCACAGAGAGCAGTTCTGCAAACTGCTTTTGGTATCATTATCATGGTGTTTAAAGGCAGCCCTGGCCTGCCAGCACTGTAGACGTGCTGGGCAAGCCTTTAGCAAAAACAGCCCCACAAAAGAGTGCAGCCAATGGCAAGGCAGAGCTTAGAGACTCCAAAGTGATCTTCGCAGCCTAGCACTATCCCAGACAAAGGATCTCCTGTGAGGCTGGGCTCTCACCACAGGACACAGGCAGCCACAAGCTGCGACATGGAGTTCTCTGCAGAGGATCTGGTCGCCGCCACCGAAATCACAGGAGGCTTCTGCAAGAGACAATGTTCCCAAATCCCCCAGGTCGCCACCATCGGATCGATGGCGGAGTCTCCCTGAGCAGGAACCTCTGGGTGGCACCAGGGCAAGTTGGTGCAAGGAGGGGCGCGCTGCTCTGTACCACCGGGCAGGAGATAGAACTGAGCCTAAGGGGGCATCGGGGCGCACAGCAACCGTGGAAGGTATTGTGCATTTTTACTTTATAAGGCAAGACTAAATATTGGCGATATTGAAGGCAGGGAGGTTAAGTGAGGACAGCGCAGGCTCAGCTGTTGGGCTGCGTGTCTCATTCTTGGGAACCACACCTCAGTGCAGCCGGCGCTTGGCCCAGAAACAACGATTTGATTTCTGTCAATAAATGTCCAACCACAACATTGTCCAACAACAACAACAAAAATATCGGCCACTTAGAAGAGAAACAGGACAGGATGTGAACAGTAAAGGGGGTGGCGTTATCAAGATACACTTGCCACTCTCTGGCTGATTACACAGATGGAAGACTGTGAGCTGGTGACCTTCAGTGCCCGAAGAAATTTGTAGCAGACACCAACCGGAACCTTTGGGGGAAAGGGGCGTTTCTGGCTCTTCTCCCAAAATCAATTGCAACCAAGCCTCTCTCTCCAGAGCGGCCAGCTAGGTTCCCAGGTGGAGCCTGCCTGCAACCACCCACTTCCCCAGGGGCTGAACCTGAGCCAGGGGTGACCATACCACCAACCCCCTCAACCGTGTGCAAGCACGCACACATCTACATATGCGAGCCCGCGCATACACGCGCGCAAACACACGCACCTAGACTGCACACCATCTCAGTAGGTGGTAGCCATTAGACTGGCAGCACATGACATGACACCTGTCAGACACTAGGAAAGGCGGGACCAAGAGCAGTCTCCCTCCTGTTAGCTCCCTTGCTCCTGCTTCTTGGAACAGCTGAAAATACTATAGTGGCAGAGGACCAGAGTGGCTTGGCAAATTGAGCTGGTCCCAAGGTCACTGCCAAAAGGCTGTACAGGGACAGATCACACACAGTCCCATCCCAGCCACCTTGACAACTGCACAGATCTTGGGAAGCAAGCCTAAGCTCCTGCCTCCTGGGGCCAAAGTTTCTGCAGTACATTTGCAGGATTGGCAGGATAGCTTGCCTTGCTTCGAGGCCAAAAATGGGTTTTCCACTTGCAGTTGGATTCTGAACACAGATTCCCACAACCAGAAATTCAGAATTGAGTGAGGGCCAGAAGGACTGTGTTTCATCACCCTCCTTCTGAGGCTCTGAGGCTGCCATGAAAACTCATGTTCCTTGTTCACCAGTTGTTTTCCTGTTTGTTTGTTTATGCTGTGGCCTGAACCCAGGGACTCTTGCATGTTAAAGCAAATGCTCTACTAATGAGCTACATACTCCCCTGTTCCCAGGTTTCCCACTCAACCTTCCTCCCAAGTGCCCTGCCATCCACAAATTTTAACTAATTCACAGATTGGGGGGGGCGGCGGACCTACTGAAGCTAAACATGGGGACAACACTTTTGACTATCAACTCTGGAAGCCAAGGCAGGAGTTTCAGCTAGAATGAGGCCATCTTCAAATAATAATACAAGAACAGTAACATGCCCATCCAGAGCAAACTGAGACAGGAGCAGTACAATGAGTTCAAGGTCAGCCTGAGACACATAGCAAATACCAGGTCAGTCTTAGTTGTATATAGCAAGATTTTATCAGGAAGGAAGGAAGGGAGGAGAAAACAAGAAAAAGGTGCACACCCTACTCACGGTGTTCAGTTTTTTGTTAAACCAAGGGATTCTGACCTAACCATAACACCAATGCCAAAATAGCAAGCACTCAAAATAGCAAGCTGAGGAAAAGGATGTAGTGACACACACCTATTATCAATCCCAGTGCTGGGGAGGCGGAGGCAGAGGAGGCAAGGCAGCCAAGGCTAAGCAGAGAAACTCTGCTGGGGGAGGGGGGGGAGGGGTTTGGGATGGGGACTCTGAGGAGGCCAAGCAACCATGAAGCAGGTGAAAATGCATGGCCAGGCTGGAGAACTCAAGTCAACACATACATACTCATCATTTAGCTGAAGTTTCAAAAGTTCAATCTTGAGGACATCAGTTTCTTTTTTCCTTTACATCATTAAGCATTTATTTGCATGCATGTGTTTGTATGGACACATACTCCATGTTATGAAGTTCAAAGGACTAGTTTTGGAGTTAATTGTCTCCTTTCTCTATTAGTGGTCCCAGAGGTCAATTTAATTCAGGCTTGAATCTTCCTTTACCCTCTGAACCACCTCAAGGGTCCTATGTATTTTCCAAGGAACTACCAGAGCCTGCTGCCATCAGCAATGCCACTGCAGAAGACCATACACCAATCACTCAGGACAGCCCATGCCTTTACTAGACAGAGTGCCCTGCCTTCCTCCTAGGACTTGTTATGTCATCCCTTCCACATATGAATACAACTTGTAAAAAGTAGTGTCTTTCCCACTGATTGCTCCATATTAAGCAAGTCACCACGACACATTATATATATTTTAAGTGAATGTATTAACTGTGATGCCCACAAAATAATTCATGCTTAGTGAGTAGGTAGAGATTCTTGTGAATCCATACAACATTGCATTTGGTGACTTAAGGGAATGTGGAAACATGCACTGTTCTGAAAAATTAGTTAATAAATAGAGGCATAAAATGCCCAGAGCCCTGACTCCCAGTATCAAACCTCTGGGGTAGGATAAAGGTGCAGAGGCTCAAGCTGTCTATTCCCATGGCAACCTGTTCCACTGCTGGCATCCTGAAGATTTGATCGTTCAGTTTAGAGCTTAGATAACAATGGGGCTTTTGTTTTGTTTTGTTTTTTGGCTTCTTGAGACAGGGTTTCTCTGTGTGACAGTCCTGGCTGTCCTGGAACTCACTCTGTAGACCAGGCTGGCCTCTGCCTCCCAAGTGCTGGGATTAAAAGCATGGTGACCACCGCCCAGCTAACACAAATCTATCTTGGATTCTACACTAATGCCATGGCACATTCACATATATACATACATTACATATATAATAAATGAATATTGAATGAAGATTCCAGAGAGCCACCCCCATATCATTATTTAGAGTTAGTTGGAAGGCAAATGAGAACCTAAAACACTAAGTGTCTGAGCTTTGGGAGCCAGATATGGTGGTACCACCTTGTGGTTCCAGCAGGGAGATCTCTCTGAGTCAGAAACCAGCCAGGTCTGCAGAGTGAATTCTAGGACAGCCAGGACTACACAGAGAAAAAAAAAATTTTTTTTTTTTTTTTTTGCTGTTTTGTGCTGGGCCAACTGTAATAGCTTATCACTTTAAATCTCCTAACTTGAGATAGCAAGTTTCAGGACAGACATAGCTGCATTATGTGACCTTTGTCTCAACATGTCCTCATACCCCCAATACATCCAAAAAAGAATTGTTTCTCAGCGGGAGAAGCAAATGTGAACAGAAATAAGCTCAGAATGGTTGGTTCAGACCAATACTCTCAACATCAGGAGGTTATAGGCTTGCAAATTTGAAGTCATCCTTTGCTACATAATGAATGGAGGGGCTTACCTAAGCTAAAAGAGACCATGTTTGTAAATCACAAACCCCAATATATGTAATGCTGAGCCTATATTTTATAGTGGAAGCCCCAACTCTTACCCCAGGCAGGTCTAGAACAGGAGACCAGGAAAGAAAGCTTGCTGCTCTTGGACCTGAGTTTGTTTCCTTGCTATCTACTGTAGGCTGCTCCAACCATACACCTGTTACTCAGCACTAGGACATCAGGACATCTGATGTCCCCTCCTCTTCTGGCCTCCAGGCACCCAAACACAGGTGGTATACTCAGCCTCTCTCTCTCTCTCTCTCTCTCACACACACACACACACACACACACACACACACACACACACACAAAATAACAGTAGTAATATATATATTGAAATAAAATAATTCAAAGCACTCATGAGCTTGATTGGCCAACCTGGGCTACATAGCTAAAAACTTTAAAATAAAAACCCTCCATTTCTGGACCTGGAAGGGTGATTGTTTAGGATTTTGCAATGCAAAACCTGCAGGGATAGATAGCTTGTAGGTGTCAGGAGCAGAAGGGCTTGCCTGAACAAGAAAATAAATCGGCTATTTTGCCACAGGCCACCTTAAAAGGCAATTGGTGTCTTGGTAGACAATGTTGGAGTACATGTATGCAGTTCACATGTTGAGGTCTGGGGTCAAAAGTCAAGAACAAACACCCAGCAGTGCTGATCCCAACCTTACAAGCACTTAACAGTACAACAGACTTGATGCAGAAAACAAATTTTTTGTTTGTTTGTTTGTTTTCTTGAGTCAGGGTTTCTCTGTATTGTTTTGGAGCCTGTCCTGGAACTTGCTCTGTAGACCAGGCTGACCTCAAACTCAGAGATCTGCCTGCCTCTGCCTCTGGAATGCTAGGATTAAAATTGATGCAGTTTTTTTTTTAATTGCCTTATTTCCATCAGAAACACCTGTTTAAAACAAAAACAAAAAACAGCCAGGAGGTGGTGGTGCATACCTTTGATCCCAGCACTTGGGAGGCAAACTGATCTCTGAGTTCCAGGCCAGCCTGCTCTACAGTGTGAGTTCCAGGGCAGGCTCCAAACCTAGAAGAAATCCTATCTCAAAAAAAAAAAAACAAAAACCAAAAAAATTTGAACAGTATTTTATGTATGTGCTCTATTCAAATGTGTGTGTGTGTGTGTGTGTGTATCACATGTTTCTCGGGCATGTGGAAATCAGAAATAGGGTATCAGATTACCCTGAAAACTGAAATTAGTGGTGGCTGTGGTCTGTCTTGTGGTTGATTGGAACCCACGTTCCCTACAAGACTAGGGGCTGCACTGAGCGATGGCTCAAGTCCTCCAATGCTGTTAACATGGATATTACATATTTGTTAACGAGACAAAACAAAACAAACACAGGACCCAATATTCACTATATACATACAGTTCCATACTATAATCACCACTCCCTCCTATTTCTTGAGACATGAGGCTGGCTCTGAACTCAAAGATATGCTAGACTCGTGTTTTGGGGGCAGGGGATAATGTGGTCTTATGCAAGATAAGTATGTCCTTGGAAGTCTCCATGCTCCATTGGTGCCATTTTTAAATTGAGCACCCCTGACTTGTAGCCAGTGTCATTGTCATTTTGAATCATGGCAGCCATCCATAATTAATAAGTGCAAGTGAACAATATAATGAGCAATTTAAACCCAATGTTCTTTGTCCATGCCAGGAAGTCGAGGTGTAGGCATTTAATCCTAGCACTGGGCCAAGTAGAAGCAGCGGCCAGGGCCACACACACAGAGAAATACTAAGGGGGGGGGGGGTCTGTGTCCTTAGAAACTCCCAGATAAATCTGGTATCAAGACTACATGCTCCAGGCTCCACAGTGAATCCTGAGTGAATCCTGAGCACCACCCTACCACCCTACCCACACACAGGATTTCTTTTTAAAGGAAGAAAAAAGCCACTCGCAGGAAGTAGCTGTAATCTTAGCACTGGGGAGGCAGACATTAACAGACTAGCCAGTCTAAGGAATAGTGAGGAAGACATTCCTGTTGACCTCTGTCATCTATACAAGCTTGCACATACAAATTCAGTGAAACAAGGTTAGTTTTATACCTGAAAGGAATTTGGGATTACAAAGTATCTCCTTCAATGACTGTCCCTCAACCAAGCTACTGCTGGGCACTGCTCTTCCTGCCCTCACAACCTGCTAATCACCCCAGCTCAGTGAGATGGCGGATAAAATGAACAGAGCTCCCAAACCACATCCTGATTCCACATCAGCTACAGCCTTAGGCAAATCATCTGGCCTCTTACTTCAGTAGCTGGAGGCAGAAAGTCTTGCAGAGGACTGCTGTAAAATTAAAGTGAGTCAAATGTTTAATGCAACCTTGAAGACCTAATAAATACTAAATGCACAAATTATCAGTCTGTTCCAACACACCAATATTGCCAGCTTTTGACAGGACATACTTGTAATCCCAGAACTTCAGAGGCTAAAATGAGAGCTAGTTCCAGGTCAGCCAGGAATACAGTGAGGCCCTTTTCCAAAACAAAACAAAACAAACAAACACAGAAACCAATATTCACTATATACATACAGTTCCATACTATAATCACCAAATTCAACCAACATATATAGGGCAGCCATCTCTTCTGGGTTCTGGTAACCACCAGGCACTATAGAGAAAGGAATGAAGAAGGATTAAAAAAAATCCTAGCCCCACAAACCTGCCACTGAAGTGAGCACATGGGGCAAAGAGCATTTATGAGTTCATATATATATGTGTATATATAACACATATATATATGGGTTATATCCTGGATGAAAAAACAAAGCAACCAGAACTGTATAGATTAAATTAAAAAAAAAAAAAAAAACTAACAATTTTAAAGCTAGCTGTTTGAGTCGCCATTGCCTAACACACACAACATCGTGGTTTTTGATGTCAACAAAACCCAGGACAACAAATGACAGAGAAACCTTTTGTACTTTAGTTTTTCAGTTTTTGTTGTTCTTGCTGGGGACTGAACACAGGGTCTTGTGAATTACTGGTTAATAATTAAGCATTGCAGCCCCTCAGAAGCTTTTGTGCTTCCAAAAATGACAGTAAGTAGGCTTAGTCTGTATCTCAATAGTAGAGCAGTCACTACATGCCCAAGGAGGACCTGAATTCATTTGCTAGCACCAAGGATATGAGTGCACACGCACACGCACAAACACACACCTATCAAAACCCACATCCCAAGAAAAATTACACTTCCCACTTTCTAGAACATAAGGACTCTTGGCATTCAATAAAAAGGAGAACTCAATTTTTAACGTGAAGAAGGCAAGTCTGTGTATCTAACTCGGGGATAGATTCAGTTACCCAGGGTGGTCCTGAAGTCATGAGCCTAACTGATCCTGTCACCAATCCTCCCGAGTACTAAGATTACAGTCAAGTCAAGTCACCAAGTTCAACAAGAAAGCACTTCAAAGGCAGGGGAAAAGATCACAGCATAAGGAAATGTGACACCATTAATTGTCATGTTAAACAAAATTGCCATGTGAAACAAAATTCTAGTGAAAGCCAGGCACTGGGTATACCCTATTGACAGAGCTGTTCAGGAAGCTCACAAGCCTTGGCAATGCTATGGGACTCAGCATTGAAAATACTAAAGAAAATGACATACTGTGCTGTAGAGGTCAGATACACAATCCGATGAGATTGCAGATGGCTTGGGGGTAATGGGTGCTTGCTTGCTACCAAGCTGAAAAACACAAGTTCAGTCCCCAGGACCCACAAGGTGAAGACTCATTGGAAAGTTGTCCTATGACTTCTACATATGGGCTGTGATGCTCAGAACATGCTGTGCTATATGGTATCTCCTCTCCCTCCCTCTTCCTCTCTCTCTCATACACACACTTAAAATGTTTACATTTGTTAATGAGACTGAAGAAATTAAAACTGTCATTATATGTCCTGTGAAATCCTTCATAAACCTCTGCAGTAAATTAGCATTTGTTAGTTTCAGTTATCCCCACTAGAAAAAAGCCAGACATACTTTCCCTGCTACCGGGAATTGAGCTGCAGGTGTAGGTAGCAGTTAACAGAGTGTGTCTAACCTACATAAATCTCCAGGTTCCAGCTGCAGCAACACATGTTGGCACACATCTGTAATCCCAGGATTACAGAGGTAGAGACAGAAGGAAGAATGCGAAATTTATAGTCCTTGACTGCATGGAAAAATTTGAGGCCAACTTGAAGTATTTGAGACCCTATCTGAGAATAACCTATTCTTGCACCTGCATCTGGCCCAAAGCCAACTCATGCTTTCCCATTCCTTTTCCAGTTTAGAGTGTTGCAAACCAAAATCTAAATATGGTTAAAAAGTTGTATGGGTTCATTTTTGTTCTTCCTTGATTTGTTTCCAGGCAGGGTCTCCTATAGCCCAGGTTAGCTTTCTATATAGTCAGGGATGACTTTGATTGAACTCCTATCTCCACTTCCCAGGAGCTGGGTTTACAGCCTGAAATCAGTAAAACTGAGCACAATTTAAAGCAATGTTTTAGCCCACACCTTTAGACTCAGCACTTGGGGAGACAAAGGCAGTCCATCTAGTTGGAGGCAGCCCAGTCTAAAGAGTTCCAGGACAAGGTTTCACAAAGAAAACCCAGCTCAAAAACTTTTAAGGGTTGGTGGTGGTGCATGCCTTTAATCCCAGCACTTGGGAGGCAGAGGCAGACAAATCTCTGTGAGTTTGATACCAGCCTGGTTTGCAGAGCTAGTTTCAGGACAGGTTCCAAAGCCACAAAGAAACCCTGTCTCAAAAAACAATAACAAACAAACAAACAAAAAAGTATTTTTAGCTGGGTGGTGGTGGCACACGCCTTTAATCCCAGCACTCTGGAGGCAGAGGCAGGCTGATCTCTGTGAGTTCGAGACCAGCCTGGTTTGCAGAGCTAGTTTCAGGACAGGTTCCAAAGCCACAAAGAAACCCTGTCTCAAAAAACAATAACAAACAAACAAAAAAAAGTATTTTTAGCTGGGTGGTGGTGGCACACGCCTTTAATCCCAGCACTCAGGAGGCAGAGGCAGGCGGATCTTTATGAGTTCAAGGCCAGCCTGGTTTACAGAGTGAGTCCAGGACAGCCTCCAAAGCTACACAGAAATGGCTCAGAGGTTCATCGTAGTTGCTGCACTTGCAGAGAGGACCTGGCTTCCATCATTGGCATCCACATGGTGGCTCATGGCTCTCTGTAACTGCAGTTCTAGGGGATCGAAAGCCCTCTTCTGACCCGTGGACAACACTTATATACATGCAGGCAAACACTCCCATGCAGAAAAAGTCAAACTTTTTATAAATTATTTTAATTTCTGGTACCCAGGAAACAAATCTTGCAAATTAGCTCTCTAAGAAGAGACTCACACACAAAGGCAAGAATTATTTGCTGCGTGTATGCACTGTATACATCATCCCCAGTCCTGCACTCTGGTTTTCTCCTGTCTTGATCTCACTTTTGCTCTTTAACAAAATAGGTTTGCATATGATATAACATAAAAGCAAGCTGTAGAGCAAAATATCTAATACACAGGGACAAAAAAATGGCTGTCTCAATAGAAACCAAGAGAATTCTGTTTCACCTTGGAACAAAGCAGCTAATGTGCAATGCTCAGGCAGAATTTCTTCTGCACAGATGGGAAGATCTGGTGAGTCCCCTGCTGCTTCTGAGATCCACGCTACTGTGTGAGTGTGAGCATGTGTGAAGGCCAGAGGTCAAGTTAGCCTAAGCTGTTCCTCAGGAGCCATCTACCTTGTTTTTTTGAAACAGGGTCTCTCAGTGAAAACAGGAGCTCACCCATTTGGCTACACTGGCCATATGCTGCCGAAAACCCATCATAAAAGGAACACTACTTATTTTCTCTTTGTTTCTCCTCCCCTCCCCCCCCCCCCCCCCCCCCGTCCCTCTTCCTCTCTCCCTGTCACTGTTTCTTGGTGGTGCTGGGATTAAAAGGTGGCTGGATCTCAAGGCAAGGAGGATGCTGTTAGATTCAGGCCAACCTGTGCAGCACAGTGACACATTGTCTCATAAAACATAGCAAAGAGAGCATCACCTTACCCCATGGGAAATTGGGAAGAAGAGGCAGGAAAATCAGTAGTTAAAGGCCAGTCTTCCATAATAGTAAGTTTGAGGCCAGTCTTTGTCTCAAAACAAGTTATGACTTCTTGAAATTTATTGCATTTATATACTGGAGCTTGGTGGTGCTGGCAGGTCACACCTTTAATCCCAGCACTAGGTAGGCAGAGTCAGACGGGTCTCTGAGTTCAAAGCCAGCCTGGTCCATAGAGCTAGTCCCAGGACCACCAAGGCTACATACACAGAGAAACCCTGTTGCAAAACAAAACAAAAAACATTTACTGATAGGATGGCCTGCACATAATGGTGCAAAAATGCACATCAAGAGGACCTGGATTTTCTCCCTCTACCATATGGTTCCCAGGGATAGCATGAAATTGTCATGAGCACCTTAATGATCTGTCTCTTTGGTCCCCATAACAATCTTCTAACATTGCAATAATATTTTTATCATTGAGATAGTAGTTCCTAGCTGCAGTTCTCCACTAAAACCAACTAACTACACTTTGATAAACACCTGGCTTGGGATCTGGAGCAGTAAAGAGTGTATTCACACTGTCAGCACAGTCTTATGCCAGAATGCAATGGCTGGAGGTCCTGCTGTGCTAATTTTGAGATAATCTGGGCATTAAATAGATGGGACTGAGGCATATGAATCATTGGGAGAATACATGTTTAGCATGCAAACAGCCATATATATTAAATGATGCTAAGAGACTACTGTTCATCTGATATAATAAAAGTCCAGGAGGCCAGCCAAGCATAGTACACACAATAAGCATTTCAGAAGCAAAGGCAGGAATTTGGTGCTAGAGAGATAGCTCAGTGGTTAAGGACTGGCTGCTCTTCCAAAGGATCTGGGTTCAATTCCTAGTACCCTTATGACAGTTCACAACTGTCTGTAACTCCAGTTCTAGGGAATCCAACACCCTCACAGACATATATATATGCAGGCAAAACACCAAAGCACATAAAATAAATTATGAAAATAAAGAAAAGAAGCGGGCAGTGGTGGTACATGCCTTTGACCCCAGCACTTGGGGGCAGATTACTGATTGCTGTGAGCGCCAGACCAGCCTGGTCAATAAAGAGGGTTCCAGGACAGACGCCAAAGCTACATAGACCCTGTCTGTCTAGAAGAAGATTGTGTTTATGTGGGTCGCATAGCTACTGTGCCACATTCATGCAGGGGTGCTCAGAACCTGGGGCAGGAATGTGGGCAGTCCCTAACTAACTACCTAACGCAGGATGAGAGATTACGGTAATCCTCACCTAGCTACATACAAACTTTGCTACCAATCTCAACAGGGAAAAAAAAAATTTAGGAAGCAGGAAAGGGTAGTGAGCATGCTTAGCTTCAGTCCCCAGCATCACTACACCACAAGATATCATTCACAAGTTCTTATAGAGAGATGTCAGGGAAATGGGGGAGGGAGGTATGCTCCATCAAGCCCTAAAAACTACCCCCAACCCCATGGCTGCTCCCTCACCTGTACCCGTGTGGTGGCGTCTGGCTTCTTCTTGAGCACCTCACACTTCCTCTTCTTACAGATCTGGTGGCTGTTCTTTCTGTTCTTGCAGTAGGTACACTCTCCACAATTGGTCTTCTGCTGGCAGGGCTCACAGACCCCACAAGGCTTGCGTTTCTTCTTCTCCACAGTTGGTGGTGTAGATTTACATGAAGAGGCACTGGCCTGTGACACTGGTGTAGACATCCCTGTGGCTTTGACATCAGCTGCACTAGCCATGTTGGCCTGAGAAATCATCCCTCCTTCCGATTTGCTGGGAGCATCCTGAGAGCACTGGGTTAGGTCCAATGGAGCATTCTGGAGTCCATTCTCGGAGGCAACTATAAACCCTGTGTTAGCTGGAAAAGGGTTTACACAAGGTTTCCCATCTTGTTTACTGCTTACAGCTTTTACTGGAGGTATTGAGCTTAACTCGGCATTTGGTGGGAGTTGGGGAGCAAGTCCTGAGTCCAAAGTTAAAATTGGTATAGCACCTTGGACCTCAAGCCCACACGAGGCATAGCTGTGGTGCTCAGGCCCAGGAGGAGTACTATAGATAGCAACTGTGTTTGAAGGGTTAGGAAGGAAGGTAGTCAGGTTTGAGGAAGTACCCATACCCACATTCATAGTTTCTTGTTGGTTTACTAAAGCAATAGCACCAAGATCCTCTGGTGAGTCTGAGACCTTGTCCAGGGCCTCACCAGGAACTAAGTTAGCACCAGGAAGCTCCCACTGAGGTGGGAGAGTACTGAAACCCTGTCCTAGGACAGAAGTGGCACCCAGAAACTGACCTGGGCAGCACCCAGCTTGATCTGGGTTACTTTTGAGGGTTTCTTCTTGGGGTTTAGCACCAACAATATCTGGCTGTGAGCCTGCCAAGAGGAATTTTATCAGAGCTGTGGGATATATAGACCCATCAAGAGACATGCAATTCTTAAGATCCAGTTCTGGTAGGATCTTAAGATTGGAGGTGGGAAAGCCACTATGTTCACTTCCCATTGGAATGGGAGAAGGTTCTGGTAGCTTACGACAGTCTACTTGTGACCCCAAGTCTTCAAGCTGATTGCTGCTTTTATTCTGAGAGGTGGCTTCAGGAGTTGTTGTTTGAGGCAAAGGAACACGCTCTTGAGGGGAGGCGCTGACACCATCTGATGTCTGAGGAGAGAGAAGTCCTTCACAGTGTGTCCCTTCGGGTGGCCCAGAAAGAGTGTCTGTTGCCGGACTCCCATATGCCGAAGGACAGCTTTGGGACTCTTCTACCCTTTGAGGCCAACACTGGGCTTTCTCTTGGATCTCATCTTCAACTAAACACAAGCTCTCTTCACCAATGAGGTTCTCTGTGTCTGGGGACATGATGGGGTCTTGGCTGGGGACTGAATCATTTTCTGAGTGCTCTACCACCGTGTCATCCTGGGTATTAAGATTACACTGCTGGTTCGAAACACTCTTAGAAGGTGGCACTTTCTTAGGTATGGGTGTTACTACTGGGCACTGGGAGAGTCGCCTGCTTAGAGAGGTCCTTCGGAGAGCCATTGTAAACCCCTTGCAAGTTAAAGACTCTGGATTCTGAAAAAGGTCTTGGGTCCTATCCTCATTCATTCGGGCTGCTCCAGCTCTGGTTATAAGGCTTCTGGAGGGTGTGAAGGTTTTGTCTTCTGTTTCTTTTTTACCATCTCTTCTTTGAATTAATTGCTTCAGTTTACCAGGGTTCGTCTTATGCTTATGCTTAGCAACCCGCTTTAATGTCTTCTTCAGGCTGCTTTCCTTTTTGTGTAGATCCACCCTGACAGATTTGGAAGGCTTTGCATGGCTGGACCGAGGCATGGCTATAGCGTAGGAAAAGATGCAAGGAAGCAGGACACAGACTCATGGGTCCTTTGCAAAGTCTTCCTTCAGAAGAGACTCTGGAGCTGTTGCCAAGCTCGAGCACATAAGGTTTTAGTCTAAAACAACAACAACAAGAACTGTTATTATTACTAGCCCTTTGTGCTCTACTAGAAAGATATTTGCTAATACATTAATAATTTAAGAAACAGAATGTTAGCTGGGAGGTGGTGGCACAACTTTAAACCCAGCACTGGGGCGGCATAGGCAGGCAGATCTCTGTGTGAGTTCGAGGCCAGCCTGCTCTACAAGAGCTAGTTCCAGGACAGCCTCCAAAGCCACAAAGAAACACTGTCTCAAAAAATCAAAAAATCAAAAAATAAATAAATAAATAAATAAATAAATAAATAAATAAATAAAAATCAAGAAACAGAATGAATATGTACTGCCAAATATACAGATAGTATCTGGCTGCACAGAGTGGTGCAAATTTATATTCACAGCATTTGAGACACTGAGTTGCAGTATATCCTGGGTAGCAGTATTAGATTCTCAAAAAAGAAAAGAAAAAGAAAAACTAAGATGGCTTGCTTATGCAGAGGATCTGGTCTCATTTTCCAGATACCTCGTGGCAGGACTGAAATTTCAGTCCTGGGGCATCTGATGCCCTCTTCTGGCATCTTGGGCACCAGGCATGTATCTTGGTGCACTGTCACTTGCTACCAACTACATACAGGGGCCAACACCATTTTTTTTGTTTTGTTTTGTCCTTGTTTTTATGTAGCTTTGTCTGTCCTGAATGAAACTCAGCCTGTAGACCAGGCTGGCCTCAAACTTAGAGATCCATCCTGCCTCTGCCTCCCAAGCACTGGAATTAAAGACTTACACCACCACCACCCAGCTTGGCTTCTTTACTTCTTAAATAATTTTAAGTCGGGTGGTAGTGGTGCACACCTTTAGTCCCAACACTCGGGAGGCAGAGGCAGGTGGATTTCTGTGAGTTCGAGGCCATCCAAGTCTTCAGAGCGAGTTTCAGGACAGGCTCCAAAGCTATACAGAGAAACCCTGTCTGGGGGGTGGGGAATTAAAAATAAAATAATTGCTTTTGTAACTATGTATGTGCATGAAAGTTTACCTGCATGTGCCACCACCACCTGGCAAAAAACAAAAACAATAAGCCAGGTTGTGGTGAACACCTAGTGCCCGGGAGGCAGAGGCAGGCAAGTCTCTTTGAGGCCAGCCTGGTCTACAGAGCAAATTCCAGGACAACCAGGGCTACACCGAGGAAAAAAAAAGAAAGAAAAAGAAAACAAACCATAGGGAGGGAGCCAGATGAACTTTAGTGTACTCATCTTGCAGGTAACCTTACATCCATAGGGGGGCCTGTAACTCAGGCTCCAGAGGTTCAAAACTCCTGTGCTCTGATAACACCTGTACTCACATACACACATCCTCAGATATGGTGTGAGAACTATCCTCGGGGAGCCAAGAATTATCCTATTAACTGTTTCCATTATGAAATGACATCCTCTCCAATCTCTACAATTTTAACAGTGTCAGGTATGTATTTTAATCTTCCATCAAGACCAAAAACATATAGCAGCATATAAGCTAGGAAATGGAAAGAAAATTAAAATTCTTGTATGTGGGCCAGTAATTGCGATAAGCCAGAGGATATCCTGGTATCTGCTTTTGAAGGAAGTTTACAATACAAGTTGATCTTGTCAGTTCTCTATTTTTAATTGAAGTGCTTAAAAACTCAGTGTAGTTAAATTACTGCTCAAGCTTTATCTCTCTCTCTCTCTCTCTCTCTCTCTCTCTCTCTCTCTCTCTCTCTCTCACACACACACACACACACACACACACACACAGAGAGAGAGAGAGAGAGAGAGAGAACAAATGCTGAAGAAATGAGCTGTGAAGGTAGATTTGAAGATGAGGTCTTTTCACAACTGAACAGTTTTCTTTTTTTTTGAAAGAGGTCAGTGACCCCTAAAATCCCAACTATAGATGAAGAAGCCAGTGACTAAACAGGCAGGCAGGCAAGCTTCAGAGACAATCAGAAGAAAACATGGGCCCCTTGAACTTTACCACCATGAAGTCACTGATGCAATGTAACCTTTTGTAATAAACTTTAACAAAGTGTCTCCAAGGGAAGGATTCTTTTTGAATACTGTGAGGGAGAGCCCCCCTCAAATATAATGTAGCCATATTAAGTTGGTCTGTAGTATTGATTAATTATAAAATATGCCCTAAAGTTAACTTTTTAATTTAATGAACATTTTTCCTGGTGTGCTGGCGCATGGCCTTTAATCCCAGCACTTGGGAAGCAACAGGGAGGCTCAGAGGCCAGCCTGGTCTACAAAATGAGTTCCAGAACAGTCAGGGCAACACCAAGAAAATTCATCTTGAAATATAAATACATTCATTCAGTATTAAAAACCAAGCCAAGAAGTGACACACACCTTTAATCCCAGCACTGGAGAGGCAGACAAGCAGATTGGTGAGTTCCAAGCAAGCCTGAGCTACAAAGCAAGTTCCAGGCCAGCCAGGTCATCCCCAAACAAACAACAAAATAAATGTGGTGGATGTCCACATCCCAGCACTAACCAGAGGCAGGTAGGCCAACCTACACAGCATAGATAGTAGACTCACAAGAATGAAAGCCCT
This sequence comes from Cricetiscus sungorus, assembly GCA_030556225.1. Lineage (NCBI taxonomy): Eukaryota > Metazoa > Chordata > Mammalia > Rodentia > Cricetidae > Cricetiscus > Cricetiscus sungorus. The sequence goes on along the minus strand of JANBXA010000600.1, from coordinate 68,323,261 downwards.
GTGTATAAACATTGGGAAGCAGAGGACTCTTTTGAGTTAAAAAAAAAAAAAAAAAAAAAAAAAGGCCTTACATGTGGTACATGCCACTAATCCCAGTATTTGTTTGGTGGAAGCTGGAAGAAGGGTCATGTTCAAGGCTGTCCTCAGCTATTTGGGGGGTATAGTTTAGAAACTAGCCTGAGCTACCCATTTTGTTTTTTTGAGAGATGGTCAGCTGCTCTTCCAGAGGCCCTGAATTCAACTCCCAGCAACCATAGTGAATCACAACCATAGGATCTGATGCCCTCTCTGGCATGCACAAATATATGCAGACAGAACACTCATGCATAAAATAAAGAAAGGAAGCTAAGTTGCATTTAGGATCGCAGTACAGGTCTGTGATCAACTACTTGAGGGCCTGAGGCACATTAGGAAATGCATGACCCAGAGTGAGTTTCATGCGAGCCTGTCCAGATGAGACCCTGTAGTCTCACAATAAAAGGAAAATGGGCTGGGAATGCAGCTCAGTGGTAGAGAGCTTACCTATCATGTCTGAAGCCTAGGTTTAATCCTCAGAAGTTTCAGTATTTTATAATGTTTTATTCAACCCTCCGAATATATCCAAGTATCTCAATGCAATATAGCATTATCTAGGAAAACAGACCTGGTGCCCCTTTTAATAAACATACATATTAAGGTTTAAGAAGGGGACCATGTATAATTAATAACATTCATCGGGGTGGGGGCAGTGCATGCCTTTAATCCCAGCACTCAGAAGCAGAGTCAGGTGGATCTCTAAGTTTGAGGGCCAGTCTAGTCTACAGAAGTAGTTCAGGAATATCCAGGGTTACCCAGAGAAACTGTCTCAAAAGAACCAAACAAATCTCTGAGACAACAAACATATTGGAGTCTGGGTTGGAAAAATCAAGACCTGGAACATGCAAGACAAGTACTCTACCACCCAAGACAACAACAGTCTTGCTAAGTGGTAAACTTGGTCAAGAACTTATAATCCTTCTCAAAGCCTCACCCAAGCTGAGGTTGGGGGTATGCCTAATTAGTCAACAGATAAGATTAAAACGTTGCCTCAGTATGATGTGGATTTTATGACTTTCCCTAAGAACTCAAGATTATTATAATTTTCTTGCAATATTTTTTAAAAAAAGAATCATCAGGGCAGAGAGAATGGCTCAGGCAGGTAAAATTTCTAGAAGCCAAGGCTGAGAAACTTAGTTTGATTACCAGAATGCCTACAGCCTGTCCTGTCTTCAACAAGCACTGATGCACACATAAACAATTTTTTCAAACAATTTTTTTAAATAAAAGTATGAAAGCAAAGGAAAAAAAAAACACCATATAAGTATTTATGGGGTGGGTGCTGCACACCTTTAATCGCAGCACTTGGGAGACAGAGGCAGGTAGATCTTTGAGTTAGAGGCCAGCCTGGTCTACAGAGCCAGTTCCAGGACAGCCAGAGATGTTACACAGAAACACCCTCTTTCTGGACCTCTGGAAGTCCCCTGGGCAGGCAGTGGCTGCAGAACGGATGCAACCATTGAGCTACAGTTAATTTGAAATTATACTGCAATCCTTCCTGCTACCAGCAGTGGTCAAAAGCATCATTTGCATTCCTAGAGCTACTTGCAAACTGATTTCCGGCTCAAAGAACTTAAAGGCTTTTTCACTTGACCAAAAACAACTAAAAAAAAAAAAAACAAAAAAACCCTTAAAAACTGTTTTTTAAAAGTTGCCACTGGGCTTAGTTTTCCCCACAGCTAAATTCTACATAGAAAGGAAGGAGGGGCCAGCGACTGCTGGCGGTTCCTAGACAGTTCGCTACCACAGGAAATGTGAGCGCAAGGGGCACTTGGAGAAGCGGCTCAGGGAAATGCAGCAGAAAGCCAGCAGATGCAGCCTCCTTCCATATGTAAAACACCCTTGCAGCCCCACAGAGATGGGGGGGGGGTGTCTTTGCCAAATAGAACCAAAGGGGAAGAGAAAATGGAGGTAGAAAGGCCCTTCAAAAAGCAAAAGACACAATGAAAGTAAGAAACATTATTTTATATATTTTAAAAGGTGAAAAGAGAAATTTAAATGTAGCGGGCTGGTCATGGCACATGCCTTTAACCCCTGCGTCAAGGTGGCAGAAGCAGGCGGATCTCTAAGTTTGAGGCCAGCCTCGTCTGCAGAGTGAGTTCCAGGACAGCCATGGCTACAGAGAAATATCAAAGAAAGAAAAAGAAAAGAAATCCAAATGACTGAGCGATGCCAAGAATTCACAGGCGAGAAGAACCGGGACAGGGTAGGGGGAGACAAGGACAATCAAATGACCTACAGGTTTAAAAAAAAAAAAAAAAAAAGGGACGAGGGGGAAGGAAGGATGTGTCCAGACGGTGGGGGAGGGGAAACAAACTAGATAAGAGAGATTGCAGAAGGAAGAGACAAAAGGGTAAGGAGGTCGTATCCAAACCTGGCCCACCCTCCTGGGGAAGCGGGCCGACAGCAATAGTTAACTCATTAAAATGTTAAAGAATCGACTTTCGCAGCTCTAACTCTAGCCTACTAATCTGCAAAGAAAAATGCTCCCTGTTCCTCCAAATGTTTTAAAATTGAAATCATAATTTCAAGACAGAGAAAACAGGACCCCAATTACAGTTGCTTAATTGGGGGAAATCTGCACTCACTGCAAAGAACGCAGGAGGCTGAGCGGGGCTGGGGAGTGGGGGGGGGGATCAACTGACTGAAATCCTCTCTAAGCACCAAACAGATATTCCGGTGGATAGTGCATATCTGTGATCCCAATATTCAGGATGCTAAAGCTCGGGATGTCACAGGTTCGAGGTCAGCTCTTGTAAGATTCAAGCCAGCCTTGAGTAGCGTGAAACCTCAAATTCTTTAAAATCATAACCCATACCCAGGTAACCACAAAACCCCTATCAGCTGAATTTTGAGTTTTTTAATTAAATAGTATTGGTTGATCAACGCCGCTTCTAGTTAAGCATCCTTTCCGAATTGTCCTGGCCTAAAGAAACTAATGCCTTTAAGGGGGACGGGGGTTGCCTCCCCAATCCATCTGGGTGAGTGCGCGGCTCCCTCACCAAACCAACACCACATACAGATCTTTTCCTCGCCCCGATAACTGACAAGTTGCAAACACTTACTAACCTGGCCATCAAGGTGCTAAAATGCAGTTTATTTGAGGCCCATAGGGGGCTACGGCGAGAGGCTTAAGCGACCCACTCACTCAGGTTGGTCAGTTCACTTGTAAGAGTCCGGAGCGCGCGGCGCGGCTTGGAGGTGAGGGGATGTGCTGGGAATCCTTGTTCCAGCATTATGTTGGAGACACTTTAATTTAGTGGGTCGGAAAAGTGGCCCAAAAAAGTGGATTCCCAGTTCAAAAAGTAGAGCTGGAGCGGGACAGTTCTTTTCTGACATGTTACTGTGGGAGACCCTGGAGGCGAGGGAGGGTGAGAGAAACGGAAGTTGCTTTTCGCTTTGAGACGGGGTCTCACAACGTAGCCAGGGCTTGCCTAGAACTCGCTATGTATACCAGGCTGGCCTGAAATTTAGGGGAATCGGCCAGCGTTCGCCTCCCAAATGCTGAGATTTCCAAAGGCATGCGCAGCACTGAGAAAGGGAGATTTTCTTCCCTGCCCCGCGGAGTGGGCGGAGGTCCCTCAGCCCTGAAGCAAGGACCCGGAGCTCACGTGCAGCACGACCGGTCTCAGGCACTCACTCGCTCGCTGCCGCTACACCCTGGGTTCCCTCTCCAAGATCCCAGACCCAGTGGCACTCCCAAAACTTTCTGAAAGTCGCTGGCAACACATCCTCTCCCTTCCTCAGTTCTTGCTTCTCAGCCACTCATCTCCCAGACAAACCTTCCCAAACCTCCAGGTCCCTGCAGCCCCAAAGCGCTCCCCAGCAGTCCCCTGTCGCTAGCGTTCCTACCGCAGTCCTCCGCGGAGGATGGGGAGGGATCTCGAACGCGGGACACACTTTCTCCACGCGACAGCTCGCACGCCCCACTAACTTTCTCTACTCTTGTCTCTTCTCTGGCTGAGACACCCGACTTTCTTAAAGTGCCTAGCTCTGAGAACACCCGCTCAGGAACCTCCGGGAGGCCAAGTTGCGCTCCCCCTCTAGCTGATCCCGAGACTGGGGTGGTCCCCATGAGAACCCGTCCGGACGGCGGTTAAGCTTCTGGGGTGATCAGTAAGGTCCCCGTCGGGAGCATTGTTAGCTACCCGCCACAAAATACCCGGAGCGGCCCGGGATAGGTGGTCGTGGCGCGGAGACGGCCCACACGAGTCATCACTGGGCATCAGTGAGTGCGGACTCCCAGCTCGACAGAGATCCGCCCCCCGAGCCCCCATCACGCTTGAGTTTTAGCGCCCTCTCCCCACAACCAAGCCCTCAGCGGCCGCCCCGGCTCACACCAGGCGGCCTCTGGATCCTAGGGCAGCGTGGTTCTCCCCTACTCCCAGCCTGCACCAGCCCTGGGCAAACTTTCCTCCACACAACTTAGGAGCCTGGGACTCCAGCGTGTGCCGGGGAGTGCAGGCCGAGGCTGGACACTTACCTTCCGACTCGGTCGCGGCACAAGCACCCGGGGTGAGCAGCTGCGACCCCCAAAGTCCGCGGCGGAGAGGCAGGTAGAGGCGCATGACTAAGGAGGGGAGAGGGTTTCCACGGCGACTGCAGACCCCGGAGTTGACGCTCTAGTTGCAGCGTGCACAAAGTAGTGTAAGGAGCGGAGTGCACGGCTGCTCCCCGCCGGGCTAACTCCCGAGAGTAGCGGTGTCTCCCCTGGACAGACCTCAAGTAGTGTAGCTGGGGCTCAGCTTTGGCTGGACCCTGCACCACTGAGCGAGAGGCAAAACGCGAGCTGGATTCTCCCAAACCGGAGTGGGACTCCTCTCGACCCTTCCTCCTCCAATCTGTCACTTCCTCCCCTCTCACAAAATTCTGTTCACACTCCCTCCCCCTTTTCTTAGGTCAATGGAGAGTGTTGAAATCTACTAGTTCTCGCCGCTTTCCTGATTAATGGGACTCTCTAGTCTCGATTAAAAAAAAAAAAAAAGGATCTCTAAAATTAATTAATCCAAGCAAAAAATTTTGATCATCCAGGTGAGAGGTATCATCCTGGAGCTTTGACTGGGTCTGAGGTAACAAGCACACTTCAGCACCAAAGAAAAGCCAGATGACAAACTTGACTGGATGCCTTCCACATCGTTATTTTTATTAGTCAACTGGCCATGGACTTTATTCGTGATCATAATCCCGCCATAGAAAAGGAAATGAAGGTACAGTGTAGTCAGAGGGAAATTTCTGCCATGGGGAATTGCTTAGACTTGCCACCAAAACCGAGTCAACTAGGCACATCACTGTGAGATAGCTGACACTTCCAAAGTCCTAAAACAAGTGAATCCAAGATTTCGTAGTCAGCTCTCACCGAAAGTTTGTTCCTAGAAAAGTACAAAAAAAAAAAAAAAAAAAAAAAAGCCTACAAGGGACCTGCTCTGTTGCCTGCTGTTGAGGAGTGAGGAGGAGAATTGGGACTTATTATTGAAGACCTTATCTGCCAGCCAGAGATGACTGGTTCAATGTCCTCTTGAAGATGCTCAAGTCTTACATAAAATACTATACTACTGGGCACATAATTACAGAGGTCCTCCCAGGGCATTCTCCTAGATGTTATTTTACTTTTGCTATGGCCTGCCTCTACATAGGATTCTTCTAGCTGAGCCTCCAGATTAGTTCAGGTTACAGAAGTAACATTTCCCATGTTCTCCCTTGTAGATTTTTGAGACAGAGTTTCACTATGCAAACTTATATACAGATTGGTCTGGAGAGAAACGTCTCTATGCCTAAAATTAAAGTGCTAGGATTAATTATAAAGTGCCACGATTTAAAGGCATGCACTAATGTCTGGCATTTACATTATCATTACTGTTACTATTATTATTATAAGGCTAAATGATACCAAGTCTAGCCACCTACACAGTTGTAGGAATTAAACTGGAATCATATCATACTTGCAAGGCAGTAATGTTACTGATCTATCCCTGCTCCCTCCCAATTGTTACAGACCACATCTGCCATCCTGGCTTTATGAGGTACTAGAAGACATTCTGCCAAATGTGCAGCATTCTGAGCCCAATTCATAGGTTCCACTGTGTAGTGCTGGTTTGCCTGAACTCCATTTACAGACCAAGCTGGCCTTGCTTTTATTGATCCAGCGAGCCCTGTTTCCCACTTGCTACCAAGTATTAAATAACTCCCCTCTTAGGTACAGTGTGCAGTTCCACTGTGGGATTTTTTTCTCTTTTGCGGTATGGTAGGCATGTTGGGCAAGTACTCTAGCACTAAGCCCCTTTCCCAGTTGTAAATCATGTTGTTTTGTTAAAACTTTTACATTCTTAAAAATTCTACATTGGTTTACTTATTTGGGAGAATGTTAGTGCTTAAGCAGTGGAGGTCATTTCACACCACACCATTGGTTTCAGCAATGGAACTCAGGTCAGCCTTGGCAAGCACGGGTCCCTTATTTTCTTTGAGCCTCTGCAATAGCCCTGGCTGGTTGATTTTAATGACATGGTTTCACTCTGTATCCCAGTTTTTCCTGAAACTCACTATCTTCTCCAATTGCTCTGGAATCTGCAGAAATCTTCCTGGGATTACAGGCATGAGCAGCCACATTTCTATCTTAAATCACAATTTTGGACCAGTGAGGATGGTTCACTGGGCAAAGGCACTTTCCACCTTCTTTGGTTTGGTTTTTGTTGTTTGAGAAAGGCTTTCTGTGTAGCCCTGGTTGTTCTGAACTCAGGTTGTACATCAGGATGGCCTCTGCCTCCTGAGTGCGGGGATAAAGACATATGCTACCAAGACCCACTTTCTTCATTTTTATTTATTCTGTGCATTTGGAGGTCAAAACAAATGAGATCCAGGGATTGAACTCAGATCTTCAGGCTTCCCAGCAGGAGCCATCTTGATGGCTACACACACACACACACACACACACACACACACACACACACACACACTCCTAAAAAACAAATTTTCATTGCAATATCCTAGTTTTTCACTTGTTTCTGAAAGGTAAAAATAGAGGGGCCTGCCCACCACCCATCTCAAGATTTAGTAATTTGCTAGGAAACCCACAGGGAAGGGTGAAGATCCTCAGCTGGAGGGACAGATGCAAAGGGTGGTTGGAAGCCTGAGGAGTCAGTCAGAAAGCTTCCTGCTCTCTCTGGGCAGACCGCCTTCCCCATCTCCCTCACTGCAGAAGCTCAGAGAAAATCTTGAAGTTCAAAGTTTTTGAAGGGTACCAATCCCCCCTCCTGTTCCAGGAAGTTGGTAGAAAGGACTAAAGGTTCAAATCCAGCAACCTGCCGCTCCTCTGCAAACTATTCCTTCCCAGGGGCTATGGGTGCTCCTCCTTGAAGCTCTTCTTTAACATAAACACCCTACTGATTAACATGATTGCTCAGAATAACTAAAGACACTCCTTTTGCTCAGGAAACTCCTGCAGGTAACAGGATCTGAAACTAAACCACACTGGCATAATCCTAAAAACATGTTTTCTCTTTCAGGTTCCAAAATCACAAGAGGTGGGAAAAGTGAGTGGGGATGTGACTCATGTCTTAAGTCTCCTAGGTCCTGAGTTCCTTCTATCCTTGACTGGGTAGCAAGTTTGAGGCTAGCCTGGGTTAAATGAGACAGTTTTTTAGAGAAAGCAGCTATGGGTGATATTTAACTGACTGACACCATAAGAGTGAGAAGGCTCAGTAGATTCATGGCATTGTGCCTCAGTTTCCCTGAAGCTGACCATTGGGTGGGGGAGAGCAAAATATGGAACGCTTCATGAATTTTGGGGTTATCCTTGCACAGGATCCATGCTAATTTCTTTAGATTGCCCCAAAGACAGCAAGACACCAAGTTATACATACTTATGCCGTGCCAGATGTGTTAGTGCATGCTTTTAATCCACGGAGACAGAAGCGGGAATATCTCTGTGAGCCTCTTGGTCTGCACAGAAATTTTCAAGCCAGCAAAGCTATGAGGCTGCATCTGGATTAAAACTTTTGGGTTTACCGGTTGGTGATGTTGAACACTTTTAGTCCCAGTACTCAGGAGACTGAGGCAGGCAGATCTCTGTAAGTGCCAGCCTAGTCTACAAAGCCAGGCTCCAAAGCTACACAGATAAACCCTATCTCTCAGAGAGAGAGAGAGAGAGAGAGAGAGAGAGAGAGAGAGAGAGAGAGAGAGAGAGAGAGAGAGAGAGAGAGAGAGGGAGAGGAGTATTTGGATATAAACATGAAGTTCATTGCTTGCCTAGCATTCAAAAGGCTGTCAGTTCACCATACATGAAAAGTAATAAGGTAGGGAGGTATCATGGCTCACACCTGTATTCTCAGCAGTTAGAAGGCCAACAGAGGATTATAATCAATTTGAAGTCAGCTTAGTGTAGAAAGCAAGCCCTTGTCTCAAACCTAAATAAATAAGGGTCAAGTTGCTTGCTGCTAAGCCTGATGACCTGAGTTGCATTCCTAGAATCCACACATGATGGAGGGAGAGAACCCACTTTTCCTCTGAGCTCCACCCCACCCCCACACATAATCGTATGATTTTTCTTAAATGAGTAAAAAGAGCCAGGCAGCAGTGACCTTTAATCCCAGCACCCAGGAGGCAGAGGCAGGCAGCTCTCTCTAAATTGGAGGTCAGCCTGATCTTCAGAGTAAGTTCCAGGGCAGCCAGGACTGTTTCACAGGGAAACCCTATGTGTGTGTTGGGGGTTGGGGTGGGGGTTATGTAAAAGAACTGGTCTTGTAGGTGCATGCTTGTACTTCTAGTATTTAAGGAGATGGAAGCAGTAGGAACAGATTCGAGATCGTCCCTAGCTGTTTGAGGCTAGTGTGGGAGACACACACTGATGTCTAAAAAGAACAATAATACTAACACATGTACTGAATAGGAATGCACATGAGATTTCATGAGATGGAGAGATGGACGAGAGCATTCCTTGCCCTTCCTGAGGACCTGCTATTATTTCCAGCAACTACATGGTGGCTCACAGCTATCCTTAACTCCCAAAAGGCAATCAAATGGGTTTCTTGTTTGTTTCCCCCTCTTCAAAGCTAATAAGGTCGGCTTCACCTGAAGTTCCTCTCTTCACACTGGGCAAGCTCTCTACCAATGGCTTCTTCCTAGGTCTCCTTGCCTGCACTTTATAACTGTTTATTGTCTTGAAACCTTGAGCCAGTTTCTGGGACACTTTATTTAAACACTTCTTTTGTTTCCTTGAGCCAAGGTCTCACTATGTACTTCTGGTTGGCTTAGACTTCTCTATGTAAACCAAGATGGCCGCAAACTGGGTGATCCCCCTGCTTCTGCCTCCTGAGTGCTCCGTGGGTTTAAAGACATGAATCACAATGCCCAGCCCACTTAAAAACAGTCCTTAACCCAGTAATAAATAAGAATTCTTCTCCTCTTTATGGTCTCTTTAACCCCCTTCTCATTTATTTTCTTCTCTTCTATTTATCCTTCCCAGCTTTTTTCTTGTTTATCTGAATATTTGTCTGTCTGTATTAAGGATTGAACCTAGGGCCTTGTGCATGCAAGATGAGCATTTTACCACTGAGCTAGCTCCAGACTTCTATCTATAAATCTTTTATGACCTCAAGTCCATGTGCCCGTGTTTGTCCAGTCCTTACTGTCAATTTGAACTTCAACTTTGGGGTCTGATGAGATATCAAAGCACATAAATATTCTTGGTGCCAAGCCAGACTGCTTGAACCTCATCCCCAGAATCCACAGGGCAAAAGAGAATTAACTCCTAGAGCTGCCCTCTGAACTTCACACATACCCCTGGGTATATAGCAGTGTGCTTGTGAGAGCAACTTACCACACCAACACATAAATGAATGTAACAAACTGTAACATTAGCTAGGCATGGTGGTATACTCTTTTTTGATCCAGAGACAGAAGCAAGTGTATTGCTGAGTTCAAGGCCAACTTGGCCTATAGAGGAGTTCCGGGAGTGCCAAGGTTGCCTCAAAAACAAACAAACTTCAACTATGTCACTCCAAGAATTTTTGTCCTTTTGAGACAGGGTTTTCTCTCTGTGTAGCTTTGGAGCCTGTCCTGGAACTCACTCACTCTGTAGACCAAGCTGGCCTCAAACTCACAAAGATCCACCTGCCTCCCCCTCCTGATTAGAAGAATTAAAGGTGTGAGCCACCACAGCCTGGCCCAACAATTTTCTTAAGGTTTGGTTTTGTTTTTTTGTTTTTTGGTTTTTTTGTTTTGTTTTGTTTTGGTTTTGGTTTTTTTTACTTCTAATTTTTATGTATTTGTTTTATGTGAGTGAATATCTTACCTGAATGTATGAATGTGCAGCACATGTGTACCTGGTGCCCACAGAGGCCAAAGAAAACATCCAATCCCCTGTAACTAGAGTTAGAGATGATTGTGAGTCACAGCTATCTCTGCAGCATATTGTTTAAAGTTTTCAAAGATTAATCTGTTTCTGGTGCTAGGAAGATGGCTAAGCCGCTAAGAGTACTGGCTGTTCTTCCAAAGGAGCTGGGTTCAATTCCCAGAACCCACATGGTAGCTCACAACTCTCTGTAACTTCAGTGATCTGACACCCTCACACAGATATACATGCAGGCAATACCAATACACAAAAGAAAATTAAAAGTAAATAAATAATATAAAAGATTAGTTTGTTCTATTTTATTTATATGAGTATGTATGAATACCATGTGTGTGCCTGGTGCCCATGGAGCTCAGAAATAGACATCAGATACTGTGGAACTGGATTATAGATGATTGTGAGCCACCGTGTGGGTGCTAGGATCTGAACCCAGGTCCTCTGCAAGAGTGACTAGAGCTCTTAAGGACTATGCAATCACACTGAGCCATCTCTCCAGCCTGATTTGTTTTTGTTTTGTTTCTTTTGGACAGGGTCTTGCGTTGCTCAAACTAGCTTTGAACTCACTATACAACCCAAGATGATCTTTCTTTTTGGGGGGGGGTAGTTTTTTTGAGACAGGGTTTGGAGCCTGTCCTGGAACTAGCTCTTGTAGACCAGGCTGGCCTCGAAGTCACAGAGATCCACCTGCCTCTGCTTCACGAGTGCTGGGATTAAAGGTGGCCACCTGGCCCTGAGATGATCTTTTGTTTTGATTTATTTTGTTTTTCAAGACAGGGTTTCTTGCAGACCAGGCTGACCTCAAACTCAGAGATCTACCCAAATAATCTTCGGCTCTAATCACTCCTGCCTCCAACTCCTGAGCAAAGGAATGACAGGTCAACCTGTAATTTCAGCACTGGGGAGGCAGAGGCAAGTGGATTTCTGTGAGTTCGAAGCCAGCCTGATATACAAAGTGAGTTCCAGGACAGCCACAGCTTTTACACAGAGAACCCTGTTTCAAACAAACAAACAAGGACTGACAGATCACTTGCTTTTCTTTCTCCAAATGCTATTTACATGTATATCAATTGGTCATCTGCTTTAGGGCTACCTCAAAGTACATCTCCATTCCACGGTCTCTTAAAGCATCTCCTTTGGGGCTGGGTGTGGTAGGGCAGGGCAGAGTTCCAGGCCAAAGAGAGAAAGGAAGGAAGAAACTGAAAGTGCTGAACACATATCTATGGTCCAAGTAACTAGGAACTGGAAGCAGGCAGAACAATCCTGAGTTTCAGGCCAGCCTGAGCGACATTGAAAGCAGCAGTCTAGCCAGGGCTACACAGTGGGACCATCTCAAAATAAAACTAAACAGTAACAACAGCAATAAGACCCAAAACATAAAGAAAGGAACATAGGATGTTAGGAAGGAAAAATGGTGTTTTGTTGGGGGAATAGAGAAATTGGAAAGAAAAATCTGGAGGGGGAAGGGGATGAATTTGATACAAAAACATTATATGCACTTATGAATATTACATTTAACAAAATAAAATATGGGACCAGTGAGAGGGCTCAGTGAATAAGTAAATGTAGCAGCTGCCAAGCCTGACTACCTGATTAGATCTCCATATCCCACATAGGGGAAGGTCAGAGTGCCTGCAAGTCTTATACATACACAAGCTAAATAAATTCCAACAGATGATACCATGGTGATGCTTTTATCCTAGGTGTCAACATTAAGTAAACATAATTAAATATAAACAATTTTAAGCCAGGTTGTGATGGCAAACACTTTAATCCCAGCACTTGGGAAGCAGAAGCAGTGTAGAGCAAGTTCCAGGACTGCCAGAGGTATACAGAGAAACCCTGTCTGGAAATAAATAAATAAACAAACAAAATTAAATATATATATTTATATATATATATTTGTATACACACACAAACAGTTTTATTCCTGCTGGACTGTGTGATAACAGCTATTGTTGAATGCAATCATTTCCCTCTCCTAAAATAGAAACCAGTGTTTCATGTGTACCATGGTGGCATTCTACCACATCCCCAGGCTCTGAGAGTCATCTTTACATTGAATACTAGGGATGGCTGGGTGGTGGTGGCCCAAGCCTTTGATCCCAGCCCTTAGGAGGCAGAGGCAGGTGGATCGTGGTGTGTTTGAGGCCAGTCAGGACTACAGAGCTAGTTCCAGGACAGCCTCCAAAAGGTACAGAGAAACCCTGTCTCAAAGAAAGGAAGGAAGGAAGGAAGGAAGGAAGGAAGGAAGGAAGGAAGGAAGGAAGGAAGGAGAGAACTCAGTTGTATCTCAGTTGGTTAAGTGCTTGCTTAGCATGCACAGTGCTGCCCTGGGTCTGTCTGCTGTACTACATAAATCCAAACATGGTGTTCAAGCTTTGTCATTCAAACACTCAGGAAGCAAAGAGGAAGACCAGGGGTTTAAGGGTTGGATAGGTAGCAAATTAAAGGTCAGTCTGGCCTGTATGAGACTATATCAATAATAATAATAAGAATGAGAAAGAGGAGGAGGAGGAGAAGGAGGAGGAGGAAAAGGAGAAGGAGGAGGAAGAGGAGGAGGAGGAGAAGAAGAAGAAGAAGTCACATTGTAGTCATGGATGACCTGTCATCTCAGAAGTTCAGAGTCAGAGATATGAGCTTAAGAAGTTCATGGTCATGCTTTGCATATGCCAGTGAACCCTGCTGTTTCTTCCTGCAGCCATGGTCAATCCCACCGAGTTCTTCGACATCAAGGCTGATGGTGAGCCCTTTGAGCTATTTGCAGACAAAGTTCCAAAGACAGCAGAAAACTTTCATGCTCTGAGCACTGGAGAGAAAGGATTTGGATACAAGAGTTCCTCCTTCACAGAATTATCCCCAGATAATTCATGTGCCAGGGTGGTGATTTCACAGGACATAATGGCACTGGAGACAGGTCCATCTACAGAGAGAAATGTGAGGATGAGAACTTCATCCTGAAGCATACAGGTCCTGGCATCTTGTCCATGGCAAATGCTTGACCAAACACAAATGGTTCCCAGTTTTTTATATGCACCGCTAAGACTGAGTGTCTGGATGGCAAGCATGTGGTCTCTGGGAAGGAGAAAGAAGGGATGAACATTGTGGAAGACATGGAGCATTTCAGGTCCAAGAATAGCAAGATCAGCAAGAAGATCACCATTTCCAGCTGTGGACAACCATACTTCTTTTGATTTGCGGGCTTCTTACCCACCAGACCATTCCTTCTGAAGCTCAGGAGAGCATCCCCCACCCCATCACCCCATCTACTCACAATGCCCTGTAATCTCTGTTCTCACTGAAATTCTTTGGGTACCATATTTTCCTCCTTCCCCTCCAAGTCTGTAGCTCAATTGCAGAGTTAAGTTTATGATTATGACTAAAAACTAAGAACTGCTACAAAAAAAGTTCATGGTCACTCTTGATACAAAGGGAATATGAAGGCCAGCCTGGGCCACAATAAACCTTCTCAAGGAGGGGAGTCTTCAAGAAAACACTTGATACTGCATCCATTTAAATGTACATTATTTTTAAAATTCTTGGGGGCCAGGAGTGATGGCACACAAACTTTATTATCAACACCTGGGAGGCAGAGGCGTTTGGATGTCTGCAAGTTCAAGGCCAGTGTGGTATACTGTTACTGCTCTAATTGTTGGCATGAACCTAGGAGACTGTAGTTTAAAAATAGGTGAATTAAACCCTGATGCAATAGCTTTATTTAAGGCATCAGACAATTTGTACCTTGAGGGTATTCTGAGAGCCGGACAAGATCACATGAGTTTAGGGTGTATACATTCAGAACAACTCCCGTTTGGAAACATTTAGAATAATAGTGGATAAAATGTTAGGTTATCTAAAGTAAAACCCACTCCTATTTACTACACCAGGGAGGAGCATGACAATAAATTCCAGGACCAACCCATGTTTTGAAGGAATAGAGATTACAAGATTATTGTTTTATTTACTTGGAGTTTTCAAAGCTCTTAGTAATTCTCATTCATGGGCAATGTCAAGAGACCCACCTGCCTCTGCCTCCCGAGTGCTGGGATTAAATATGAGCACCACCACACCTGGTTTCCATATGTGGTTTTGATTCCAGGAGTTTTTGACAAAAGCTAATTGTCCTTTGATGCACAAATATCCTGTAAGTAAGCAAACTGTGAACACAATAGAGTCAGGCAAGGAGATCATTATTATACTATGCCATCAGGAAGGAGGATTCATTCCTTCTAACACTTTAGCTATTCATCGTCAGCCATATCCTTCATTGTAAGAGAGTAAGCCTAGGTTACTACCTAGGTTACTACTAGCCATGTGAAATGTATGAAGAACTTCATGCTGTAATGGTTCAACTTCAAAACTTAAATTACCTCCAAAATCTTGTAGACTATGTATTTACTCTGGGACATGTGTAAACAAAATTACCTGACCTTATTTATATAAAATTTAATGCCGCTGGGCAGTGATGGCACACACCTTTAATCTCAGCACTTGGGAGGCAAAGGCAGGTGGATCTCTGAGTTCAAGGCCAGCCTGGTCTACAGAGTGAGTTCTAGGACATCCTCTAAAGCCATACAGAGAAATCCTGTCTCAAGAAAAAAAACAAAACAAAACAAAACAAAAACAAAAATAAATAAATAAATAAATAAATAGAATTTAATGTCAAAATTTTCCAAAATATGCTATTGTTGAGGTCTCAGGTTATTATTTAACCAAATCCTAGGCCTAAGAGAACTAGGCCTAGATCTTGTCAAGCCATTATCCTGTGGGTTGATGGTGGGAAGTAATGTGATTATGGACATGCCATAGAACTGACTGATTATAATTATACCACTGACTATTATCCCAGGAGCAGAAACAAATCCCCCCCATGAGGACCACAATCAATTAACATACAATCATGAAGTTGAATGATTTTTCTTCCCATTCTGTATCTGTGTCAAAGAACAGGGATATGTTTGTAATTTTCAGAAGAAATAGTAATACAGCTAGGTGATAACATGTACCTGGGAGGGTGGAACCTAAAAATAAAATAGACCAGGACTAAAGTCTCCTGCAATAGCCATCTTTATTCAGGACACCAGGCAATCATGTGGTTGTCACTCAAAAGCACTTCAAGGCCGTAGGCTGGGGAAGGTCAGGTCCCAGGAAACAGAACAACTTGACTCTCACAGTAAATGGAAACCTACTTTTAAAAAATATAGCACCCCAGGCACATGAATTTAGTCCCATCACTTGGAAAGCAGAGGCAGGCGGAGTCTGCGTGAGTTCAAGGCCAGCCTGGTCTACAGAGTGAGTTCCAGGACAGGCTCCAAAGCTACAGAGAAACCCGTTCTTGAAAAAGGAAAATAAATAAATAAAATAAAAATATAGCATAGTGGCTTCTGCCTTCAAAATGGAGTCAGGTGGGTTCCTGACTGCCTCCCTCCTGAGGAGATTGGAGGCCCTGTCTAAACAGCCTTTCCGTAGTAACTCCCCTCTGGCCAGACAGAAATTCCCGAACAGTGTTGTTTCTGGGGACATTGCCACAACAGCAAAGTTTATTGATGCTAGGGCTGCCACAATTGGTGTGGCTGGATCAGGGGCTGGCATTGGAATAGTGCTTGGTAGCCCGATCGTTGGCTATGCTGAGGAACCCTTCTCTCAAGCAGCAGCTCTAGGCTTTGCCCTGTCTAAGGCCATGGGTTCTTCTGTTTGTCACTTTCTTCATCCTTCTGTGACCCCATGAAAGCCTGCATGAAGTTACCCGTCCTGCTGCTTTGACTCCATGCCAGTCCTGATGCTGGAGTGTGCTAACCTTTACCATTGAACAACACTTCTCTAAAAAAAAAAAAAAAAAAGAATTCAGCTGGGAAGAGTTGCACATGCCTTTAATTAGTTATTGTAGCTGGAAATACAGCTCAGTTGGTAGAGTGCTTGCCCAGAATTCATGAAAGCCTGGACTCTATTCCCAGCACTGCATAAAACAGGATATGGCCACATATCACAGCCTTTGGGAGGCAGAGACAGGTCAAACTCTGTGAATTTGAGTCCAGTCTGGTGCACAGGAGAACACGGTGAGACGCTGTTCCAAGTTTTTTTTTTTTTCTTTTCAGATTTATTTACTTTATGTGTATGAGTGTTTTGACCTTCTGTAAGTTTGTATACGGCATATGTGTTTGGTGTCCAAGAGCGAATTGAGTTCCCTGGAACTGGAGTTACAGATGGTTGTGAGCCATTGTGTGGGTGATGAGAACTGAATCCTGATCTTTTGCAAGAATAGTAAGTGCTCTTAACTATGTCTTCAGCCCCTTTAAAATTTGTTTATTTGGTGGGGCAGTTCTAGCTCATGCCTTTAATCATAGCACTCAAGAGACAGGTGGATGTCTGTGAATTCAAGACCAGCCTGGTTTACAGAGTGAGTTCCAGGATAGCCAGGACTATTATATAGAGAAACCTTGTTTTGGAAAACAAAACAAAGCAAAATTTTATTTCCTGAAAGCAAGATCTTATATGTTTCTCAAGTTTGCCTCAAAACCCAAACTTGTCAAACTCCTCATCCTTTTCCTTGCCTTTCTGAACCTTGAATTTACAGGTTTGTGACACCAAATCTTGTTGATATATATATTTTTTAATCCTGATGTGTATTGGAAGGTAACCTTGAAAACTCCAGATTCTGTCAGGTGTGGTGGCACATACCTTTAATTCTAGCGTTTGAAAGTCAGAGGCAGGCAAATCTCTGTGAATTGGAGGCCAACCTGGTCTACATAGTGAGTTCCAGACTAATGTGGGCTACACAGGGAGAACCTGTTTCAAATAAACAAAAACCCCCAAATGAACCAAACAACTTCTGATTCTCCTTCCTCAGCCTCTGAAGAGGGCCTAGCATGTCTGTTTCCTTTCTAACTAGCTTTGTTTCCTGTTCCCAACAGCATCATCCCCAACACACTTTTTTAAAAAGTTGGAGACTCACTATATTCAACCTAGCTGGTCTAGAACTCACTGTGTAGATCAGGTTCTAATTCACAGAGATCTACCTGACTCTACCTGCAGAATGCTAAGATTAAAAGCGTGCTCTACTACATTAAACCTGGCCCTATCAGCCCTTTGCTTGGACCACTGGAAATTTTCTTAACCAACTTACCAGGTGTTAGGTCTGTCAGTGTCTGCCTTCCCCATCATGCTCTCTGATTAATTTTTCCAACTATAGCTATCACCAGCTTCTCATTATCCACAATATTAAGTGTCAACTTGCCAGCCAAGATTAAAACTGTGATGTTTTAAAACTTGATCTATATCTTTAACAGAAGTGGTTACTGTAGCTGGAGATATTGCTCTATTGGAAGAGTGCTTGCTTAGCATTTGTAAAGACCTGGATTCCATTCCCAGCAATGCAGAAAAAAAGGATGTGGTGGCAAATGCCTGTAACCCCAACATTTGGGAGGTAAAGACATGAGAATCAGAAGTTTAGCTGGGCAGTGGTGGTGCTTTGGAGCCTGTCCTGGAACTTGTTCTGTAGACCAGGCTGGCCTTGAATTCACAAAGATCTGCCTGCCTCTGCCTTCCAAGTGCTGGGATTAAAGGTGTGGTACACCAACCACCATGTCCATCTTGGCCTGGAACTCTTTATGTAGACCAGGCTGGACTCAAAAACACAGGAATTCAACTGTATCTTTGGATGGTCAGAATGAGTCACCATGTCCAGCTGCACCCCCACTTTTATCTTTTGTGTAATGTTTTTTTATTAGTTTCACATGCAATGCATCCCTTGACAAAACAAATAATTTGAGAAACGGGACTATTATCCTCTCTTTCAGCCCATGAATACTGTTTTCTAGATGTTCTAGAAAGATGATTACTCTTTCTGTGTGTCCATCATCTGCTTGGTGTGGCAGCACACATCTGTACCAGCAAGGAAGCCAGTGTGTCTAATGGTGCCCTAACTATTGTCCTACAGTGGGTATTCACTTATATAGAATATAGGCTTGCTCTCTGAATCTTTTTGGAATTTGAGACAGGGTCTCTTTCTGGTATAGCCCAGGATCGCTGAAGTACATGCCACCATGTCCAGTTATATTGGTGCTGAGGATCATGTTAGAGTTTGCTGAATTTTAGGTAGCTTAGCTATATCCCCAAGCTCTTATTCTTATACTTCCACTAACAGAGTTTTACTCTGTAGCCCAGGCTGACCTTGAAGGAATCATGTAGAGCAGGGTAGCTTCATACTTTTCTTGCCTCGTCTCTCCAGTGCAGTCATCACAGGAATGAGTCGCCATTTTAGGTCTGTAGGATCAGTAAGATGGCACAGTGGAATAAGGGAAATTTATACTAACCCTGGAGACCCAAGAGTTCAATCCTAGGGGACACATGGTAGAAGGAGAAAAGAAACCTACTACACAAGTTCTTTTGTGACCTCCACACCAGAGCTCCCCCCAACCACAACATAAATGAACATTTACTTTTTAAAATTGCATTAGCTGTTATGTCAAGAACTGACAGTAGAGGGCGAGAGAAAGCAGGGAAACAAACTGGGTTTGTGGTTTTTCTAGTTTGTGAACAGAATACAAAGTTCCTGATTGCTGAATGAATGGTATACTTAAGAAAGAAGATAAGTGGTTTCAATGTGGATAACCTAAATGCCAGTTAGAAATTCTGATGGACAAAGCAATACAGAGAAACCCTTGAAAAAAAAAATTCTGATGGATTAAAGTATCTGCTGCCTAGCATTTGCTAAGCTCTGAGTTCAATAGATTCCACTGCCCTCTCTGTCTCTGTCTCTCTGACTCTCTGTCTCTGTCTTTCTTTCTCTCTCTCTCTCTCTCTCTCTCTCTCTCTCTCTCTCTCTCTCTCTCACACACACACACACACACACACACACATACACACACGAGAGAGAGAGAGAGAGAGAGACAGAGACAGAGACAGAAACAGAGACAGAGACACACACAGAGAGACAGACAGATAGAGAGCACC
The DNA here is from genome assembly GCA_030556225.1 of Cricetiscus sungorus. NCBI lineage: Eukaryota > Metazoa > Chordata > Mammalia > Rodentia > Cricetidae > Cricetiscus > Cricetiscus sungorus. Next base: position 68,303,892 of record JANBXA010000600.1, on the reverse strand, counting down.
TCAGGAGTGGTGGTGAAATCCTGTATTCTTTGCACATTGAGGGGCTTGAGGAAGAAGTATCTCAGATCAAGACCAGTCTGAGTTACATTTAGTTTTTAGTACTGATATGATAAAACATGAAGGACCAAATGTTATGACAAAGCTCTAGGGGAAACTTGGTGGATTCCATGGCAGGGGAGGGTGGCCATGGTGGGGGACAAACATGCCAGGCAGACAGAGCTTAGCGAGAAGTTTCATTAGAAAGGGGAGGGGCGGGGGAGAGTGAAGAGACACAGAGAGAGAAGACAGAAAAGAAGAAGAGGGAGACAGGAAAAGTCCTGTCTGCTCCGGGGGAACAGCAGGAAACAGAGGGGAAGACAGTGTGAGTGGGCAGGATTTTTTTTTAAAGGGGTTTTTTATACCTGCATGCAGACTAGTAGTTATCAAATCCTTCCCCAAATAAGATGACCTTCCCCAAATAAAGGACAGGTCTTTGATAGAGTGTATAGGAATGGCTGCACCATCCTGCTAGAACCTTCAAGCAAGCCAAGCCTACACAGTGGGGCCCTAAGAAGTCAGAGATAGAGGAAGGAAGAGAGAAAAGCAGGAAAAATAAAAGAGAAAGGTAGAGAGTTTGTGAACATAGTGGGTTAGATGGGAATAAACCAGCACATTTCTGAGGATTTATTGTTTGTGTGTCAGATAGTGAGGGATATGACTGGTGGAAGAGAGGAGTGGATCAGAAAACTCAGTAAGGCTGAGCTGCTTGTGTTAATGCCCGGTGCACTATGTACGCACACATTGATTCAGCGGTGGTATGGGTGGAGTGGAAGCTTCCTGGAAAATTGTAGTTGAATGAGACACTGCCAGGGCAGGGCTGATTTGGTAGGAGATAGGCCTAAGTTCAGAGATTCTTAGAAAGAACAGGGAACCAGTAGTTAGGTTCTAGAAAGGATAATTTTAGCGAAGTCAGAGGGTGGTTCCAGGGGCTGTTAAAAGCCAAAGACCACTAGAGGCCAGCAGCTGAGAACTTTCTGAGGTAGTTTTTATTTGTTTTGTTGGTGTTGTCTCTTTTCTTTAGGGGCATTTCATGTAGCCCAACTTAGTTTTCTACATAGTTTCACATAACTGAGGATGGCCTTAAAATCCCCATCATCCAGCTTCCACCTTTGGAGTGATAAGATAATAGGAAAGTACCATTAGACTCAGTGTAACAACTTTATTTTTGAGACAGGGTTACTTTGTGTATCCCTGACTGTTGTTCTTTTGATACAGCTGCTGTGATGCAGCTGCTATGGCCTAAGAAACACAAACACGAGATTGAGCGCCCACGTGGAGTTTATTGAGAGAGGGGAGAGGAAAGCGGGGAGAGAGAGAGATAAAGGGGGCCCCAGAGAGAGCGAGAGAGGGAAGCAAGAGAGAGGGAGATGAGAGGGACAAGAGAGGGACAAGAGAGGGACAAGAGAGAGCAAGAGAGAGCAAGAGAGAGAGGTGCACTTGGCGCGCTTGCTTTAAAAGGGGAGCTTGCGCATGCGTAACCCAGTCTCTGAGGCCAGGTAGCTTGGGCAGCGGGGCTTGCGCAGGAGTAACCCAGCCTCCGCCCAGCCAGGTAAGGCCTGACGTAGTGATTACGCGTCCCGCCCATTAGAGGCGGGGCCCAGACTGCCAAGCCTCAACACTGACTGTCCTAGAACTAGCTCTGTAGAGCAGGCTGGCCTTGAACTCACAGAGATCTGCATGCCTCTGCCTCCTAAGTGCTGGGATTAAAGATGTAAGCCACCACTGCCTGGCATGGCTACTTTATTTATTTTTAGATTTTATTTTCTATGTATATAAGTTTTCTATCTGCATGCATATCTTTATGCCAGAAGAGGGCATCAGATCTTACTAGATATGGTTGTGAGCCACCATGTGGGTGCTGGGAATTGAAGACAAGACCTCTGGAAGAGCAGCTAATGCTCTTAACCACTGAGCCATCTCTCCAGCTTATTTATCTATTTATAAGGGCGTGTGCCACCAACGCCAAGCCTGGCTACTTTATTTTTAAATATTTATTTCATATATATTTATTTGGTATATGTTTTACCTGGATATATATGTACTACATGCATGGTGTTTGATAGTCATGGAATTCAAAGACACTCCAGGATTTCCTGGAGCTGTAGTTATGCATGAATTGTGAGCCACTATGTGGCTTCTCGAAACTGAAACCAGGTACTCTGCAAGAACAAGTGTGCTCTTAACCGCTGAGCCATCTCTTCAGCCCTCAACGTTTCTTACTGTGTGTGTGTGTGTGTGTGTGTGTGCGTGCGTGCGTGCGCGCGCGAATTGCCATGGTGGATGTGTGGAGATCATAGAACAACTTGTGGGAAATCAACTGTCTCCTTCAACTAAGCAGGTTCCGGAGATAACTAAGAGAGTCCAGCCATTTTGCTAGCTTAGCCTTTTCTTTTTCTTCCTTTTTTTTTTTTTTTTTTTTCCGGGACAGGGTTTCTCTGTGTGCTTAGGGGCCTGCCCTGGAACTACCTCTGTAGACCAGGTTGGCCTCGAATTCACAGAGAAGCACCTGCCTCTGCCTCCCGAGTGCTGGGACTAAAGGCATGAGCCACCGACTCCCGGCGCGGACCTAGCTTTTTATTTTGAAACAGAGCTCTCTTTGAAGCTCTGGATAGTCTGGAAGTCAATCTGATACCCAGGCTGGCCTTGATCTGAAGGTGATCTTCCTGCTTCAGAATCCAGAGTGCTGGAATTACAGGCATGAGCCGGGGATAGGGTCTGCATACTTGAAACACTCAGCTGGACGACGACGTGGTGAGCTTTGAAAGAGCAGACCTCCGTGAAGCTTCAGTCAGTACTCCAGGACTCTGAGCCTGCAAGCCCCCCTGGGTGACGCCCACTTCCGCTCAATCCAGGACCCCCTCGGCCGGGACGCAGCTGTCAGTGCGTCATCATTCCGCGCCGCCCGCCGCGCTACCGGCATCATCTGGCCCCGCCCGCCAGGCGACTCGGCTCTTGTCAGAGCCGGCTCCAGCCATGGTGCTGCCCTGCGTTTTGTAAGTTGGCAGCGAAGGCTCAGGACGTGGCGCAGGTGCCGATGGCGGCGGCGGCGGCCCTGGCGGCGGCCGACCCTGCACCCGCGGTGCCGCAGGCGGCGGGGAGCGGAGGTCCGACCCCGCGCCGAGACTTCTACTGGCTGCGTTCCTTCCTGGCCGGAGGTAGGTGTCGCCGTCCGGACTCGGGGACTGGGTTGGAGAAGCCGGGCCGCCGGCAGGTCAGAGCCAGCGGCCGCGGTGACAGCCCAGGACTTGTGCTGCAGCACCCAGCCGGGTGTTTATCTCAGTCTCTCCCGCCCGGGCTAATCCCTCCACCGGCCCCCAGAGACATGCTTAACTAACCAGTGCCTGTTCCCAGTGGTTGAAAAGAAAAGGTTCCCTTAGGTGGGACGTGATGGGCACCCCTTTCTTTTGCAGATAACCTGAGTGACAGTGTAGGTTTGGATTTTGCTGTTTGCTGTTTGCTTCAAAGGAAAACAAATGCTAGGGATGGAGGCCGGTTTGCGCTCGCGCCCCTTTCCCTTGTGTGTGTGTGTGTGTGTGTGTGTGTGTGTGTGTGTGTGTGTGTGTGTGTGTGTATTAGAGAAGAGAAAGGTGGGTTGAGAATAAGAGACTATTTCTTGTAGCCCCATCACCACCCCAGCCTCATTATGTAGTTGAAGCTGCCTCTGAACTCCTGATTCTCCAGCCTCTACCTCCCAAGTAATGGGATTGCAGGCATGTGCCACCATCACCAGGCTCTGGAGGCCAGCTTTTAAAAATAGACTAGGATATGAGCTGCCACGTGCCCTGAATCTGAGTTCTATGGATGTACAGGCAGGCAGATCTTTGAGGTGAACGTGGTCTACATAGCAAGTTTCAGGCAAGCTTGGAATGCATAGTGATACTATGTCTCAAAAACAAAACTAAGCCGGACGGTGGTGGAGCATTCTGGAGCCAGAGACAGGTAGATCTACATGAGTTTGAAGTCGTCTTGGTCTACAGAGCGAGTACCAGGACAGACAAACCCTGTCTTGAAAAACAAAACAAAACAAAACAAACAAAAAAACCCTAAAATGACTAGGGGTATTATGCAAAACTGCCTATGACCAAAACTGGTTCTGGGAATCGTGGTAGACAAGCTGCAATTGCTTAAAAAGAAGTGGCTACAAAGCCAAAAGGTCTGCAAGTGTCAGATTTCCTCTTCCTTTCTGTGTGTAGATGTTCCTCTTACTTCCCCACAATGATTCATTGTTTTTGTTTGTTTGGTTTGGGTTGTCATCACTTAGTTATTTATGACTGGCAATTAAAAAAAAAACACATCACGAAGACTTGTGGAAAAAATCATATCCATAGCTTGTAGTGCTATTGAAAATGTAATTTTTTTCTCTGAAGATTGAAAAGACATCTCTTAGTTCCAGCACTCAGGAGGCAGAAGCAGGTGGGTCTATGTGAGTTCCTGACCAGCCTGGTTTACAAAGTGAGTACCAGTACATCCAGGGCTACACAGAGAAACCTGTCTCAAAACAACCACAACAAAAAAGTCATCTCTTTATTTGTACTGGAACACCTAAGTTTCAGTTAGGTGCCTACTTTGGCCTTCAATCCCAATGTGTCTGAATGTGACACATTTGTTTTTTCAAGACAGTTTCTCTGTGGAACTCTAGTTGTTCTAGAACTTGATTTGTAGGCCAGGCTGACCTTGAACTCACAGGTATCCACCTGCTTCTGCCTCTTGAGTGCTGGGATAAAAGGCGTGTGCTACCCACCCCCTTTCTCATTTTCTTGAGACAGGATCTGTCCATGTAGCCCTGTAGACCTGGGTATCTTAGATTTCACTTTATGCACTAGGGTGGCCTCAAACTTACAGAGATCTGCCTACTTGTTCCTCCCATGTGCTAGGATTAAAGGCATGTACTATCACTGCCTGGCACCTGTCTAATTTTTTTGAGAATGACATCACTCTGTAGTTCAAACTGGCCTGGAAGCCTGTGTTTGCAGCAAAGGGAACTCACAGCAATCCTCTTCCCTTTAACTTCCCAAAGGCTGGTGTGCGTTACCATGTCCTCTACTTGGTCATTTTAGAGCCATCCTTTTTGGTAGGTTGCCGTCTCAGGTATCTAAGGGAACTTCCTATAAGCATGCCTCTGCTTCCATGTAAACCATGTGCCAGTGAAATAGTACAGGCACATAATGTGTTCTTCCTGAATGGTGAATGAATGATTAATTTCATGGGCAATGGTTGTTTTGATGTTCTAGTGAAAAACATTTCTAGGAGTTTCAAATAGAACTTGCCTTCTGTTCATCAGGCATCGGGGACTGCATTGCTGGATATTCTTAGAGCTTGTTTTTTTAAGTTACAGGGAATGGAGGCCAACCATCTCATAAGCAGCTCTACCCATGAGAAACTTGACCACAGTTGGGGTACTGACTGGACCTTTAGGAAGAGATGATGTCCAAATTCTTTCTGACCTTTCCATTTTATCTTAGGTATTGCTGGGTGCTGTGCCAAAACCACAGTTGCTCCTTTGGATCGAGTAAAGGTCTTATTACAAGCTCACAACCACCATTACAAACATTTAGGTGAGTTACAGGTGCTGTTGTAGTGTGGGTTTCTGTTGCTATGATGAAACACCACCACACAAAGCATGTTGGGGAGGAAAGGGCTTATTTAACTTATGCTGAAGGAAGTCAGGAACCTCAAAACAGGGCAGGAATCTGGAGGCAGGAGCTGATGCAGAGGCCATGGAGGGCGCTGCTTACTGGCTTGCACCTTATAGCTTGCTCAGTCTACTTTCTTATAGAAGCAGGGACCACCTGTCCAGGGATCGCACCATTCACAATGGGCTGGGCTCTCACCCATCAATCGCTGATTCAGAAAATACCCTACAGGTCTGCCTACAGCCCTATTTTATGGAGGCATTTTCTCAATTGAGCTTCTCTCCTCTCACATGACTCTAGCTTATGTCAAGTTGACATAAAAACTAGCTACAATAGATGCTAAAGATGAAAAGGGATGAAACAGCATCTATTTGTTTTCTTGTAGAGAGAGTAGTAAAAGAGAATTGATGTTTAAGGCCAAACTTTGCAAGGAACTTATAATGTCTCCCTCTTCTTTTTGCCTAGGCCTCCCTATTCAGCTTTTGTTCCTGCCTCAGCTACTCAAATACTCAGAGTATAGGCATGAGTCCCCATAACTGGTTTTGTTTTATCTACTTAATTAATTTTTAGCTTTTCGATATAAGATGTCACTGTAACTTAGGCTAGCCCAGAATTCACTCTGTTGCACAGAGTGGCCTCAGTTTCATGGCAGTCCTTCTGTCTCAGCCCCAAGTGCTGATGTTACTAGAGAGTGCCATTATGCAGTTTATTGTACCTGATTTATGAATTAAAGTTCATCATAAGTGCCCTGTGGTGGTGGCGCACGCCTTTAGTCCCAGCACTCAGGAGGCAGAGGCAGGCAGATCTCTGAGTTTGAGGCCAGCCTGGTCTAAAAGAGCTAGTTCCGGGACAGCCTCCAAAGCCACAGAGAAACTCTGTTTGTACAGGAAAAACATAGTATTCCTGAGGTTTGATACTATGTGAAGTTTCAGATATCCACTGGCCATCTTGGCACATACCCCAGTGGATTTTGCTAATTGGATTAGTGATTCATGTTGATAATTTGTAAAGATATCCACAGGTGGAGTAGAGCTAAGTCCTTTGTTTGTCAGTATTCAAGGGCAAAAGTATCCTCACATTAAGCAGTTGCAGACTTTTTTCTATTTTTTGGTTTTGGGTTTTCCTGGGTTTACTGTGTGTCCTGGCTGTCCTGGAACTCAACTCTGTAGACTAGGCTGGCAGTCGAGATCCACCTGCTTCAGCCTCCAGAGTGTTGAGATTGAAGGCATGCACCACCATCTCCTGGCTGACTTTTTGAAATTTTGTTTCTGGTGCTAATTATTGAACCTGGTGCCTCACACATGCTAACCAAGAGCTTTGCCTCTCAGCTCTCCCACAGTACCCAGGACCCAGAGAAGCCTTTTCCGTTTGCTTCCTTTTTTGTTGTTATTTTCTTACATAAATAAACTTGTATTTAGGCCAGCCTAAGGAACCTTCTCTCATTGTTTCAGGTAGGTCTAATCGTCAGTGCAGTATTTGAACCTCAGATATATTTAGTACTATTGTTAATCTTGTTAGATGGTTCTGGTTCATTCAGTATTATTTGCTATGATTATAAACATAATTTTTAAAGATTTATAGCTGTTTTTATAGTTGGTAAGGTTTCTTTATTGGTTTATTTATTTATCTATTATTTGTTTATTATTTATTTTTGGTGCAGGGTCTCTTTACATAGCTCTGTCCTGTGAAACTCACTATGTATATGATACTGGTCTTGAACTCACAGAGATCCACAAGCCTCTGCCTTTCCAGTACTGGGGTTAAAGGCTTGCACTACCATGTGCATCTCAGTGATAAACTTTATATTTTATATTAGTAAAGCTTATGTATATGATTTAGATAAATGGTGCAGTTTAACTGTTATATAGAAAGTACCACTTCTATTGTGAGCTGGAGAGATGGCTCAAATGTTGGAAACACTTGTTATTCTTGTAGAAGACCTGGGTTTAGTTCTCAGCACCCACACAGTGGCTCATGATTATCTATGGCTCCATTTCCAGGGGATCCAATGCCCTCTTTTGAACTTTTTGGGCACCTGTTGTGTACATGAAATAAAATAAATTGTTAAAAAAAATTACCATTTATGGTCAGGCATGATGGTGCACACTAATAATCCTAGCACTTGATAGGTGGGGGCAGGAGGATCAGGACTCAAGGTCATTCTTGGCTGTGTAGTGTGTTTGAGGGTAACCTGTGTTGTAAGAGAACCTGTCTAAGAAAACAAAGCAAAACACTTATAAAATTATGGGATTCCTTAAATACAAGTTTCATTATGAATGATGGTTAGTAATCTCTGTTAGTGTTTTCTATGAAAATTTGAACTTAGATATGTTTATTGGAGGAAGGAGCATTGAGACATACTGTTGTTTATGTTGGTCTGAAATGTATATGCCCAGGTTGACCTTGAGTATGCCATCTTCCTCCCTTAGCCTCCATATGTTGAGATTACAGTTAGGAAAAAGAACAAAAACAGGGGGTCAGTTGATAACATGTCTTTAATTCTGTTTTCAGGAGTCAGGAGCATGCAGATATCTATAAATTTTGAACCAGATGAAGCTATGTAGTGAGACTCTGTCATAAAACAACACCACACACACACACACACACACACACAAAAAAAAAAAAAAAAAAAAAACAGAAAAAGAACAAAAATGAGGGCCAATAAGAGGGCCCAGTTGGTCAAATGCTTGCCATATAAGTCTAATGACTTGAGTTTGATCCCCAGAACTCATACAAGTACGGAAGGAGAGAACTGGCTCTTCACAGTTCTCTGACTCCACACATGCACAGTGACGTGAGCACACCAGTGTACACACATTCTCAAATACAGGCACATTAATAAATAAATACATGCTAACTGAAAAAGGAGAACAAAACAAAAACAGTTAAGAAAGATTACAAATGTGAGTCACATACCTGACTCAGGTAGTTTTCATGGCTTTAATAGTGTTTTTCTTCTACACTTTCTCCATAAATAGGGGTACTTTCTACACTTCGTGCTGTTCCCCAAAAAGAAGGATACCTTGGATTGTACAAAGGAAATGGTGCAATGATGATTCGAATTTTTCCCTATGGTGCAATCCAGTTCATGGCATTTGAACATTACAAAACGGTAGTTGGATTTTTCTCTCTTTCATCTCTTTTATTATGTTTAATAGCAGACATTTGTTTTTATTTGTGTGTGTGTGTGTGTGTGTGTGTGTGTGTGTGTGTGTGTGTGTGTGGATGTGTACATGCTGTGGTGGTGTACACATGGAAGTCAGAGAACACGTGTGGAAGTCCCCCCAACGTGTGGGTCCCATGGTTTGGACTCAGGTTGTCAGGGTTGGTGGCAAGTGCCTCTCTACTGCTGAGCCATCCTGTTGTTTTTAAACTCTCCTTATGTAAAGCACAGGCTGGGTTTGAATGGATGATCATTTGCCTCTGCCTCCCACCTCCAGGAATTACATGGTATATCACCATGCTGTGCATTGGATTTTTTCTGGTACTGGGGATTGAGCCTGGGACCTTGTACCTACTGGTGATGACTTCTGGGTTGAATCAAGTAAGCACTTTCCCAACTGAGCATCTTCTCATTTTCTGTTTGCTTTGAGATGGGGCCTGGAATTTACTATGTAAGGCTGGCCTGGAGTGTACTGTGTACTCAGCGCTGGCTTTGAACTCCTAATCTTCTCTTCCCAAGTGCTGGAATTGTAAGCATATACCACCATGCCCAGCTCAAAAGTATCTTTCAAAAAGATAGAGGGTCAGTGTGATGGCTCAGAGGGTAAGGGTAACTTTTGCCAAGCCTAGCAACCTAAATTCAATCCCAGAGATCCATGTGGTAGATAGCTTATTCCTTCCAGTTGTCCCCTAACTTCCATGAATGTGCACAATCACACACATATGTGCATATACACAAAATAAAATGAATAAAAATGAAAAGTTTTTTAAAAGAGAAAGTAGGATTTTTGTTTGCTGTTGGTTCTCTCCCCCCCCACCCCCCACAGCATTTTTCTGTGTAGCTTTGGAGCCTTTCCTGGAACTAGCTCTTGTAGACCAGGCTAGTCTCGAACTCACAGAGTGTTGGTATTATAGGCATGTGCCATCACTGCCCAACAATTTTTTAAAATTTTTAAAAAGATTATTTTATGTGTCTAAGTGTTTTGCCTTTATATATGTGTGTGTGTGTGTGTGTGTGTGTGTGTGTGTGTGTGTGTGTGTGTGTGTGTGTGTATACTGTGAATGTCTGGTGCCTGTAGTAGCCAGAAGAGGGTGCTGTATGCCCCGGAACTGCAGTGATAGACAGTTATGAGCCTTGTGGGTGGTGGGAACTGAATCCATGTCACTTGTAAGAGCAGTAAGTGCTCTTGACCTCTGAGCCATCTCTCTGGCTCTTCTAACTGTTTTAACACATAACATAGACTGTCATTTAATTCAGTGTTTTTGGTTTCTAGTTCATTACTACAAAGCTGGGAGTTTCTGGTCACGTGCACAGATTAATGGCTGGATCCATGGCAGGTAAGCGGAATAGGTACATTTTATATCTGATAAGTAAATTTTCTTTATATTAAGTGCTTAATTTTGGGGGCTATAGAGATGGCTAAGTAGTTAAGAGTATTTGCTGCTCTTTCTTAAAAAATAGATTTATTCAAATAGATTTATAATAATTATTTTGAGATATAATCTCACTATGTAGTCCTGGCTGGCCTATATTTCAATACTTATTTTATTTATTATTCGTGTGTGTGTGTGTACATACCTGTCCAGGAAAGCCAGCAGAGGGTGTTGGGTCCTTTGGTGCTAGAGTTATTGACTGTGGGATGCCCAGCATGGGTGCTGGGTCTTCTGAAAGAGTAGTATGTCCTCTTATCTTACACACCATCTCTGTAGCCCCATTTCTGCTTTACAGAGGACTGGGGTTAGGTTCTTAGCCTTCACTTTAGGGGTTCAGAGTTTCTGGTATTTCAGTTCAAGGAGGATCTGATGCAACTGTCCTCCATGGGTGCTGTGCTGTCCTCCATGGGTGCTGTGCTGTGCCTGTACTCTCTTGCACATATCCATACACTGACAGACAGACAAAATTAAAAATAAGAATCTTTATTTTAAATAAATATTTATTGTTAGCCAAGTAGTGGTGGTGCACCCCTTTAATCCCAACACCCTGGAGGCAGAGACATGCAGAACTCTGCGTTCAAGGCCAGCCTGGTTTACAGAGTGAAGTTCTAGGGCAGCAGGACTGTTACATAGAGAAACTGTGTCTTGGAAAACCAAAACCAACCAACCAAACGAAGAAAAAAGCAAAAGGAGGAAATGCAGAGATAGCTTAGCAGGTGGAATGTGGTAGAAGGAGAGAACCAACTCCATGGTTGTCCTCTGCCTCCACTTGCACAGTGTGGCCCAAGCCTTCGCATACATACATGTAGATCCACCACAAAACACATAAACAGAAAGGTAACTGTAGAATTTTAGGCTCTGTGTCATGGTGCACACCTTTAATCGCAGCACTCAGGAGGCAGAGGCAGGTAGATCTCTGTGAGTTCAAGGCCAGCCTGGTCTACAGAGTGAGTTCCAGGACATCCAGGACTACACAGAGAAATGCTGTCTGGAAAAACCAAAAACCAAAACAAACAAAAAACCCACAAACAAAAACCCACAAAACAAATAAACAAAATAACAAAAAAGCAAAAAATAAACACAAAATAAAAGAGTGTTTTTTTTCCTGCCTTAAAAATTTTTGAATTACATTTATTTAGTTGTATGTGTGGGTGTGTGTACATCTATGTCTCTGACTTTACATTTGTCATTCTGTTCTTTTCAGGCATGACAGCAGTTATCTGCACTTACCCTCTTGATGTGGTTAGGGTGCGTCTAGCCTTCCAGGTGAAAGGAGAGCACACTTATTCAGGGATCATTCATGCATTCAAGACAATTTATGCTAAGGTATTTCATCGCACTTTCCAAATTTATAGAATGTCTTCTTATATTTAGGAAAACATTGAAGGCTATCTACCTTTTCCTTTATTTGGAACTAATGGTACTAGTCTAGGGGTGTAGATTATAGATTAGTGGAAGAGCATTTGCCTACCCTGCACAAGTGCAGGACCACAGGGAAGAGTGGAGGAGGGAGGGAGGACATTGTTAATGATCACAGCAGCAATAATCCTGATCAGTTCGTCCATATTTGTGTTTCAGGTGAATCCTGGGGTTGTTTCTATTGTGTTATGCTTTTATTTTGATGTTCATCATAATGATTATGACATAATCGTCTGATTTTCTTCGTTTAAAGGAAGGTGGTTTCCTTGGATTTTACAGAGGTCTGATGCCTACTATATTAGGAATGGCTCCATATGCAGGTATGATTCAGATTGGGCCAGGCTGGTGGTGCACATCTTTCATCCCATTGGTGGTGCACACCTTTAATCCCAGCACTCAGAAGGCAGAGGCAGGTGGATCTCTGTGAGTTGGAAGCCAGGCTCAAATACATGGTGAACTCCTGGGCTACACAGGGAGAGATTCCCATCTCAAAATTAAAGCAGATCAAGGCAAAGCTAAATGAAATTTGACAGCATCCTACTTTATGTTTATGTCATCAGTGTTTTTAAAGTGACAACATGAGGAGATACTATCTGGAAATGTTTTTTACTTAATGATGAAGATAGAGTTGTGATTCATATATGGTTATTCAGCCCATTGTATATAAAATTTACTATTCAGGTACACTGAATAGAAATGTAATTTTATGTCTTTTTATTAATGAACCCTTAGTTTTGGAGTTGGAGAGATTGCTCAGTGGTTAAGAGTAAATGGCTGCTCTTGCAGAAGACCAGAGTTTGGTTCCTAGTACCCACATAATGGCTTACAATTATCTATTACTCCAGTTCAGATAACTAACACCCTCTCCTTGACTCTGCAGGCACCAGGCATGTATGTTGTGCATGTACACTCATATACATAAAATTGTAAGATAAAATAAAATAAAGTTCAAAAAGTGTGATGGCACACTGGGGAGGTGGAGGCAGGAGAGTCAGAATTTCAAGATCATCCTCAGCTACATTTGAAGTTTGGCTATCTGTGGTGGTGAATGCCTGTGATCTCAGCTGCTTGAGAAGTTAAGTCAGAAAACTCAGCCTGGGAGTTTGGGGCCAGCCCAGGAAATATACAAGAACCTTTCCTCTCATTTCTCTCATTTCTTTTTTTGTTTTATTTTTGTCCTGGAGCTCACTCTGTAGACCAGGCTGGCCTCAAAGTCACTGAGATCCACCTGTCTCTGCCTCCCAAGTGCTGGGATTAAAGGTGTGCACCACCAATGCCCAACTTTGATTACATCTATTTATTGTGTGCATGTGTATATAAAATTAAGAATTATGGGCTTGATGTGGTGGTGCATGCCTTTAACCTGAGCCCTTTGAGAGGCTAAGGCCAGCCTGGTCTACATAGTGAGTTCTAGACCAGCCAGGGTTACATGGTAAGACTGTCTCAGAATCCCCCTGATGTATGAATCATGAGTTTAAATTTCACTGAATTTAAACCTTGGAATACTGTTTAATTCTACTTCTATATGATAAGAAATTGTATTCACTACTGCCCTGTCAATGCACAGTATATTATTGTGTAGAAACCAATGTTACATTTTTGGTAAGTGGTAATAGCTTTGAGTTAGAATTTGTAGACATTAATTAAATATCTTGTATTAAGGCAATTATAGACTAGGAAATGCATACTTGGTTCCTTCAGTTAACTCATTATGACATAAGGAAGTTATTTTTATTGGTTCATGTATGGTGAGTTTGAATTTTGCTTTTCAGGTGTGTCCTTTTTTACCTTTGGTACCTTGAAGAGCGTTGGGCTTTCCTATGCGCCCACCCTGCTTGGCCGACCTTCCTCTGATAACCCCAATGTCTTAGTTTTGAAAACTCACATAAACTTACTCTGTGGTGGTGTTGCTGGAGCAATAGCACAGACGATATCGTAAGTGTCTCAACTTCAGTTGTCATTTCTCTGTGTTGTGTCTAACGCTGTTAGTCATCTTATTCTCTCTCCACAATAAAATATAACTTGATTTTGATAAGAATTAATTTAATACTTCTTTCAGATATGCCTTCATCATAAGTATATTATAATAATTACATGCCAGTGGTTGATTATATTAATCTAAATCTTCCCAGTTTCTGTGGATTCATTTGAATAAAAGCAAGAGAATCACTTAACTATGATTCATTTGTTCTCATCAATTTGCCCACAAAGAAATTTCTCAAGTTTGAGACATCTAGTGTGTGTGTGTGTGTGTATGTGTGTGCGCGCATGCACGCGTGTGCGTGCGTGCGTACGTGTGCGTGTGTGTAAAAGTCCATAGCATTAAATCTTGAAAATCTACTTTTGTTCCAGATAGTATATGAATTACTGTAAGTTTCACCAAAGGGAAAATAAAATTGCTGGCCCAGAAAGGCCTCTTTTGTTTAGGTTTGTTCTTATTTTTAATTATGTATATCTGTGGGTTTGTGCATAAGGGTACAGTTCCAAAGGCCAGAGGAAGGTGTCAGATCTGGAACTGGCATTACAGGTGTTTGTGAACCACCTGACACGGGTGCTCAGATGGAACTCAGGTTCTCTTAACAGAAGCAAGCATTCTTTTTGTTTATGTGTGTGTGTGTGTGTGTGTGTGTGTGTGTTTATTGTGTTTTCTAGTGGATGATCTACTTATTTTTTGAGATAGAGTTTTTCTATGTAACAGCCCTGGCTGTCCTTGAACTCATTCTCCAGACCAGGCTGGCTTGATGTGCCACCACTGCCTGGCACCCAAGCTGTTTTTATTGAAACAGTACAGTGCTTAACTGGAGTTAAATCTGCTAGCATGTAGAGGGAACATTCTGATAAATGCATTACTATATTAAAATTGGAAAGGTGCCTGGCAGTGGTGGCAAAAAAAAAAAGAAAAAAAGAAAAAAAAAAAGGCAGTATCAAGAAATTTCTGTAAGCCAAGAGAGATCAAGTAGAAAGAAATAAAAGTAAGTGGCTGTAAACTAAGGAACAGGGATTCTTCAGGGAAAGAAAGTCAGAGAGAGCCTTGTGATGGTGAAGGGCTGTGTGTCTGGAGCACCAGGGAGGCAGTAAGAAGGGAGTGCTGTCACAGACTCCCCAAGCCAGAGTCAGCTCAGCTGGATAGGATGCTCAGGACCAAGAATTGCCCTAGTAAAGCAGATTGCAGATTCAGATGGAAGCTGATGATGCTGTGGAGGATAAAGGAGAGGGTATCTGCTTTACTGTGGCAACCTGACTGGACCACAGTTCTGTGACAGTCGCCCTAAATTCTAGACCTCTTTTTGACTCTGTCGCCTCCCTTTCTTCACAACCTGTCTTCTCTTTCTCTCTATCCCCTCTCTCCCCCAAGACAAGATCTCTTATAATCAAAACTGGTCTCAAACTTGTTATGTGGCTGAGGATGGCTTTGAACTTCAGATCTTCCTGCCTCCACCCGCAAAGGCAGGACTGTGCTGGACTGTGAAGCTAGTCTTTTTGTCAGACTTAATTTGGACCACCAGCCCCCAAATAATGACATTATTAATCATGAAAGTTTGGCCTTTAGGCTTGTCCCCAACTACCTCTTATAACTTAAATCAACATGTTTCTATTAATCTATATTCTGCCTTGTGACTTTTTCCTCTCCCCCATTCTGCACATCCAAATCCCTCCTTGTCTTACTGATGACTGTTGCAGCGCCAGATTCTAACCCTGAGTTCCTCTTTAGACCCAGAAGTCTGGCCTATTCTCTCCTGTATAGGTATTGGCCACTCAGACTTTATTAAACTAATCAGGTGCCTCAGGCAGGTGAGGTAGCACATAGACATATCTTCATGCAACAGGAATGCCCATTGGATATGGGGCTTTGGTTTCAATGGTTGTCAAATAGGAAATGAGAGATTATTTTTGTCTTTAATTTTTCTGTTTCTTTAGCTACCCATTTGATGTGACCCGTCGGAGAATGCAGTTAGGAACAGTCCTACCGGAGTTTGAAAAGTGCCTGTAAGTTTTTCTGATATCTAACTGTTCATAGTCTTTAGAAATGTAATGTTTTCTTTTAAACATTTATGTCTTTTTTTCGAGACAGGGTATCTTTGTGTAGCCTGTGACCATACTAGAACTAGCTCTGTAGGTCAGGCTGGCCTCCAACTCAGAGAGACTCTACCTCTGAGTGTAGGGATTAAGGTGTGCGTCACCACCACCCGCTTAATTTCTAATTTTTAAAAATAATATCTCAAGTAACCCTCATTGGCTTCCAACATTTTTTGTTTTGTTTTGTTTTTTGAGACAGGGTTTTTTTGAGTAATAGTCCTAGCTGTCCTGGAACTCACTCTGTAGACCAGGCTGGCCTGGAACTCACAGAGATATGCATGCATCTTTCATCCGAGTACTGTAATTAAAGGCCTGCACCACCATTGCCTTGCCTGTGATCTTCCTGTCTTTAATTTCAAGTGCCTGAGATGAGGGTGTGAGCCTTTTAACTGGCTTCTTGGTTGATCTGTTGGTAATTGAGACAGGAACTTACTATATAGTACAATCTGGCCTTGACCATGCACTGTCCTCCTGCTTTACCCTGCTGAGTGCTGTGATTAGAGGCATGGACTACCCTCTGCTTAGGAAATGTGATATGTAAAGTCAGTAGGAAGACAGGGCTCTTGTCTCACCAACAATCTTGAAAGCCAGTCTCCCCAAGCTGGAGTCCTGCATCACCAAGCAGCTGCATAAACATTGCACTGTAGTGAAAGCTGAAGGAGCAGAAGCTTATCGTACAGCCTTTGCTTCCATCGTTGTGATGAAGGGGCAGGGTTGTCAGTTAACATCAGTTGTGGTACAGGCAGCACACTGTGCTAAGGACACTGGAAGTGCTCTGTAGGATGCTTGTCTTTCTTTCAAAGTGTATTTCTTAGACTTAGTTATTTTATGAACTTCGGTGTCTTGCATGTCTATGTGAGGGTGTCGGATCTCCTGAAACTGGAGTTACAGAGAATTGTGAGCTGCTATGTGGGTGCTGGGAATTGAACCCAGGTCCTATGGAAGAGCAGCCAGTGAGTGTTCTTAACTGCAGAGCTATCTCTCCAGCCCTGGATTTCTCATTGTGATGTGTTAGTCCTTGTAACCCTTGTCCTGCAGAGCATCTCTCCAGCCCTGGATTTCTCATTGTGATGTGTTAGTCCTTGTAACCCTTGTCCTGCTGAGTGTCTCTCCAGCCCTGGATTTGGCATTGTGATATGTTAGTATCTTAACTGCTGAGCATCTCTCCAGCCCTGGATTTCTCATTGTGATATGTTAGTGCTTGTAACCCTTGTCCTGCTGAGCATCTCTCCAGCCCTGGATTTCTCATTGTGATATGTTAGTACTTGTAACCCTTGTCCTGCTGAGCGTCTCTCCAGCCCTGGATTTCTCATTGTGATATGTTAGTACTTGTAACCCTTGTCCTGCTGAGCGTCTCTCCAGCCCTGGATTTCGCATTGTGAGATGTTAGTCCTTGTAACCCTTGTACTGCTGAGCATCTCTCCAGCCCTGGATTTGGCATTGTGATATGTTAGTATCTTAACTGCTGAGCATCTCTCCAGCCCTGGATTTCTCATTGTGATATGTTAGTGCTTGTAACCCTTGTCCTGCTGAGCGTCTCTCCAGCCCTGGATTTCTCACTGTGATATGTTAGTGCTTGTAACCCTTGTCCTGCAGAGCGTCTCTCCAGCCCTGGATTTCTCACTGTGATATGTTAGTGCTTGTAACCCTTGTCCTGCTGAGTGTCTCTCTAGCCCTGGATTTCTCACTGTGATATGTTAGTCCTTGTAACCCTTGTCCTGCTGAGCATCTCTCCAGCCCTGGATTTGGCATTGTGAGATGTTAGTATCTTAACTGCTGAGCGTCTCTCCAGCCCTGGATTTCGCATTGTGAGATGTTAGTACTTGTAACCCTTGTCCTGCTGAGCGTCTCTCCAGCCCTGGATTTGGCATTGTGATATGTTAGTGCTTGTAACCCTTGTCTACCACTATTTTTAAAGATTTATCTATTTTATTATTTATGTGTACCTGTGTTTTGCCTGTATGTAAGTTTATGCACCATGTCTATTCCTGGTGCCTGCTGAGGTCAGAAGAGGGTATTGGATCCTCTGGGACTGGAGTTACAGATGGTTGTGCAAGGTTATGTGGGTGCTGGGAATCTGGGTCCTCTGGAAGAGCAAGAAGTTCTCTTAACCTCTGAGCCAATTCTTCAGGCCAGGTCTCAAACTTTGATTTATCAAAGGCTAGCCTGTAACTGCTAGTCCTCCTGTTCTCATCTCCCAACTGCTAAGCTTATAGGTGTGCACCACCTGGATGCATTCATTTGTTTGTATGTATGCATGTGTGTATGTGTTTGTGTTTATATATGTAAATATTTATGATTTTCTTTGAAACGGGTCTCTTTCTGTAGCTCAGGTTTGGCTGAAACTACTGTTTTAGCTTTTGAAGTGCTAGTATTGCAGGTTTGAGCAACCACAGCCAACTAAGCCTCTTTTAAAGTATTGCTATGGGCCTGGTGATGCTGGTGCACTCCTTTTCTCCTAGCACTTAGGAGGCAGAGGCCGGCGGATGGATCTCTGTGAATTCAAAGCCATCCTGGGCTACAAAGCGAGTTTCAGGACAGTCAGAGAAACCCTGCCTCAAAAAACCAACCAAACAACAACAAACAAACAAACAAATGCTACTATGGGCTGGGCCTGGTGGCAAAGTCCTCTTTCCCCAGGATTTGGAGGCAGAGGATTACAGTTCAAAGCCAGCCAAGGCTATAGAACAAGATTCTGTCTGAAGAAACCAAACAATCAACCAACAATAAACAAAGCTGTTGTGGGTTCTGAGCTGGTCTGGTCTTGTCCACTCATGAATAGTTGCTACATCATTTTACCACTGTCTTTCAGTACGATGCGGGAGACCATGAAGTATGTCTATGGACACCATGGGATTCGGAAAGGATTGTATCGTGGCTTGTCTCTGAACTACATCCGCTGTATTCCCTCTCAAGCTGTGGCTTTCACAACCTATGAACTTATGAAGCAATTTTTCCACCTTAACTAAAAGAAAAAATTATGACTTGCGATGAAGTTTTCCTCAGTAAATTCTCAGAAGGAAATATATATAAATGTTACCTTAATTGTGAAGGAAACTTTACTTGAGGGGGCGTTGGCCCTGCCACAGGAACCACTGGGGTTTTAATACTTGATTTCTTTTGGTTTTTTAAATCATAGATCAAAGTGCTGAGTGTAATTTGTTTGTTTTTTTTTTTTTTTTTTTTTTGATGGGATCTAGACATGTAACCCTGACTGGCTTGGAACTCACTGTGGACACTTGGCTGGCCTCTTGCCTCTGCCTCCCAAGTACTGAGATTCTAGGCATGTGCTACCATGCCTGGTCTAACATACTTTTTAATGCCAATCACTATACCTTAGAACCCTGAAAAATCATCTCACACCTGTTGATTATTTAAAGTACTATTTGGAAGGAGAGGTAGGTTCATATTGGAATTCAAGAGATTGTCATTAGTTTTACCACACTTCTTAATTGTTATTGTGGTTATTGAGGTGGGGAGGGACTAGAAACAAATCTAGGGCCTTTTGCATGCCAAACACTAAGCCACATCCCCAGCCTGTAATTATGATTGTCTTTTTTTTTTCTTCTTTTTTCTCAGTACTGGGAGAATTGAACCCATGGCCTTGCACATGCGAGGCAAGCGCCATAACACTGAGCTACATCCCTAACCCTTTTCTTTTTTAGTGAGGTGCTGGGGACCAGACTCATGCATGCTAATTGCACATTGCCAATGGCCTACATCCCCAGCCCTCTTAACACTGCTTGTTATTTGCCCCCACCCTCTCCATCCTTCCATTCCTTATGCTGGGGAGTAAACTCAGGGTCTCTCTCACCTATCTTGGTAGATAAGCACTCTACCTCTGAACTACATCTCCAGCACGCTCCCATTTTGTTGTGTTATTAAATTAGCAGACTTAGTTTATTGTAGCAGAATGAGAAGTGAATATTTAAGTCCTATGAAACATAGATAGCCAGCAACAAAGTAGTGTTCTTGTTATGTTTCTTCTTAGAATTCTTCTCCAATTGATAAAAGGATACCCTTTCTTCCATTGTTTTGAAAAGTTTTTCTTTATTTTTATTTTTCTTTCTTTGGGGATTGAATCTAGGACCTTGTACATAAATGCCAGGCAAGTAGTGTACTGATGACTGAGCTACACCCTCAGCTCTCTTAATTACTCAATAAAATTAGTATTGTTTTTAAAAAGTAGAGACTTAATCAGGTTCTGTTCAAATGCTATTATCAGGTACTTTGATTTGTATGAGTTTTAAAAAGCCACTATATTTCCCAAAGGTAGTAATAATGAAAATTAAACCTCTCTGCTCTTAAAAAGAAAGTAGCATTGTAGATGTTTGTCTTAAATCACTTGATGTGTACTAGAAAATTTAAGTGGACCATGAATATAGCTGAAGCGATGTTTCTAAAAATATTATGTCAAGATACAAGTTCTTCCATGTAAAGTTAAGTTTAGTGTGTCATACTCCTAAGTGTAACTATAAAACAAATTTTAAAGAAAGTTGTTTAGAATATGTTAGAGCACTTTTTCTCTTTTGTTGTAAGCATGAGACATAGAGTAGAAGTGGTATAACCTCTGTCTTTAGAGGTAGTGATTTGTAGAATTGATGTGATTTTTTTAAGACATTAAATCTAAGCTGCTAATGCTTTTTCTGCTTTTTTTTTTTTTTTTTTTTTTGGCCTGTAAAGATTTGTCATATCTTGGTAAAAATTGGATGAATTAGTTTCATTTTTATAATATTTACTTTAAAAATAAACCTGTACTTTGTGACTTTAAGTGTACCAGGAGTGGGATAAATCTGTTTATAAAGCTCTTTTGTATATTTTCATTTCCGGACCATACTGTAGCTAATTATTCCATTCAATCTTAAGGTAATTTAAACCTATAAAATAAATATCTCAGTTATGTTATCAATAAAAGAGAACTGAACATATTTTTAAAGTAAGAAATTGCATTCTATGTCTGTTATAAAATCCATAAGATATTAAAAGTAATTTTTTTATCCTTGTTTTGGTGGTTTATTTATTTGTCATCTGTGGAACCTGAGGTCAACCTGAAGGCTTTGTACATTTGCCACTGAACACTTTGGTAAACACTTTGCCACTGAACTGGGTCCCCATCCAGCCCTATTCATTTAGTTTTATTTTTCTTTCTTATTTATTTAATATTATGTGTATGAATGTTTTGCCAGCATGTATGTCTGTGGCCTACAGACATGCCCGGTGTTCCAGAAGTAAGACATAGGACATAGGATCCCTGGAACTGGAGTTACAGATTCTTTTTCTATTGAGCCATTTCTCTATCCCCCTATTTGTTTTTTGAAACCATCTCTTTATGTAAACCAAGCTGGCCTGACAATCTTCCTGCCTCTCCTATGCTGGGGTTTTAGATATGTGCCACCACATGAGGCTGATAAATTTTCTTCTTTTCTTCCTTTCTTTTGTTTTTGTTTTGTTTTCGAGACAGGGTTGGAACCTGTCCTGGAATTAGCTCTGTAGACCAGGCTGGCTTTAAACTCACAGAGACCCGCCTGCCTCTGCTTCTCAAGTGCTGTGACTAAAGGCATGGGCCACCAACACCTGGCCTGATACATTTTTTTATTTTAAATGTTTGCATTACTGAAGGAAAAACGTTAAATATAAAATAGCAGAATGAGAGGGCTAGGGATTTGGTTCAGGAGACAAACAGCTATGTAACTTTTAGATTCTTAGTTCCCACACAATATAGCCAGGTTTGGTCATAGACTCTCATAAAGTCAACAGCCACAGGAGGTGCTGAGTGTTGAACCTCTGGTCTCCCCACACTTGCACACATACAGGTGTGCACACATGTTCAGAAACCAGAATGGAAGAATGTTGAAATTATGAAATGGCGTCTTTTAAACGATGTGTGTGTGTGCGTGCCTGTGAGTATGTTCACTATGTGCATGAGTGTGAACTGGGATTATAGGGAGTGGGAAGCACCCAGGTGTACTGGAAGCTCAACCATTGTGTGTGTGTGTGTGTGTGTGTGTGTGTGTGTGTGTGTGTGTGTGTGTGTGTGTGTGTGTGTGTGTCAGAGGCCCACCTACTGGCATTGGTTCTCCCCGCACCATACCACCCTGTGTGCTCAACCGTAAAGTGGGCATGGTGATCACTGCAGTTGAAAGCCGAGACAGCATTGCTGTGAGTTCCAGGCCAGCTTGGGATGCTTGAGACGCTGTCTCCAATCTAAAACAGCAGGCGTGCGGTGAGCGTGGGCGTGGCATCCCGCAGGCGGGAAGGCGGGAAAGCGTCTCCGGTCCTGCGCGGTGCTTCCCGGCACCCAGAGCGCGGGAGCCGCGGCGCACGGGCTGCTCCTGCGCATGCGTGGCGCACTGGCCGGCTTGTGGCGCCGCGAGCTCCGGGCGCCCGCTGTCGCCTCTCTTAGCTGCGTGTCCCGGGAGGCGCGGGCCGGCACGGATGGAGCCGCTGGACGAGCTGGACTTACTGCTGCTGGAGGAGGGTGGCGGAGCGGAGGCCGCGTCGCGGGAGGACCTGTGAGCGGGCGGGCGGCGGGCGGTGGGCGCAGCCCTCCCCGGCTTTAGCCTTAGCGAGGGTTTGCCTCTTCCGCGACTGTTAAGTTAGAACCTGGTCTTGTGTAGCCCAGGCTGGCCTTGAGCTCGCTGTTTTCTACAGGACGCCTTACCAGTGCCATTAATACGATGCATTTTCTTTTCTTATTTGCGTGTGTGTACCGGCTTGTGGCCGTCGGAGTAGCACCTGTGGGAGTTCTTGCCTTTCACGTGGGACTGCGTGAGCCAGCTCCGGTCTTGCCGACATTCACCTTTAGTCAGGCAAATCATATTATTAATTTACGTGTTTATGTGAATATGTCTGATTTTAGAGGCATCTCCCGGAGCTGAAGTTACTAAGTTGTGAGCTGGGTCCTCTGCAAGAACAATACTTATTCTTAACCACTGTGCCATCTCCTGCCCTTGTAAGAGCTCCTGTAGGTGTCACCGCCTACCTCTGGAAACTCTTGGTGTGAGGTTAAGTGGAGGTGTTGAGTGAAGCAATTACAAAGAATGGATTGTGCACCAGCTGAAGGGATTGGTAGGGGAAGGAGGAAGGCATTCATTCATTCATTCATTCATTCATTCATTCATTCTTTCACTCGACTTACTTACTGGTTTATTGAGGCAGGGTCTCTATGTAGTCCTGGCTGTCGTGGAACTTTGTAGACCAGGCTGGCCTTGAATGTACAGAGATCCTCTTGCCTCTGCCTACAGAGCCATAGGATCAAAGGTGTGTGCCAGCATGCCTGATAGCATTTGATGTTTTAACTGGAGAGAGCAGGTGACTTGTTAATGACTCCAGATACTCATGGGGCCCTGGAGTGCTTGAGACTCACAGTTGAGACCAGCCTCCTCCCCTTTTCTCTCTTGTAAGCAGTAATAGGGATGAGGCACAGGCTGGCAAGCAGGTGCTGTGTCCTGCTTAGTATATCAGCTAGTTGGGAAAAATCCACCTGCCTCTGCTGAGATTAAAGGCATGCACCACCACCACCACCACCTGACAAGGAGGGGAGTCACTTTTTGTTTTGAAATGGTGCTTCATGTAGTCCAGGTTAGCTTAAACTCCCTATGTATCTAAGAATGATCTGGTTTTCCTGTCTTGACTTCCCAAGTGCTGGGATTACAGGCATGAGCCACCACACTCAGATGTTTAGTTTATGCATTGCTGGGGATCAGATAGCCCCCCCTCTCCCAGGGAGGGTGGAGAGGTTGTACGTGTTTGTCAACCACTCTACCAACCAAGCTTCAGCCCTAGTCTTTATAACAGGAATTCTGCCCCCGTGTCTTTGTTTGGTTTAAGGTTTTCAGGAAAAAAAGAAACCTAAGAAACTAGAACACTGGCTTCCAGATAGTCCAGTCAATTAGCTCTGTTCTGATAGGATAGTTTTTATGTTTTCCACGTTAGGCTTCAGAAGAAGGTGGAAGCTTTCTTTCCTAAGACGGTCCTGAGCCAAGGAGAGGATAACCGGTACCTGGTGCTAGCTGTCGAGACTGTGCAGAATGAAAGAGGAGATGAAGAAAAACGTCTGCTCATCACTGCGTCGCCGGAGCGGGAGCACGAAGAGCTGTGCATCCTGAGGAATGGCTGGTGACTGTCACTTGACTTTGAGCAGTGATTGCATGGTCTAGTGGTGGCTTGTTTTTGCTTGCTTTCATGCAGGGTCTCATGCAGTTTAGACTGCCGTCTAACTTGCTTCCCCCCACTCACCTCCACATGCTGGGATTCCTGGGCGCTCCAGTCCAACACTAGGGTATCATCTGAAAGCACATCAAGTGTCTTGTGTGGGTTAATTATTTAAAAGGAGGTAGAGGTAGTTCCAGAGGGATAGTGCCTGCCACCAAAACTCAGGCACAGTTTGATGCCTGAGACCCACATAGTGGAAGAAGAAGACTGGCACCCTCCCCACCCAACACACACGCACAAAATAAATATGTTACAAAAGTCAAAGAATCATTCTTAAGGGAGACCAAAAGGAAGGTTTTAGCGATAGCTCAGTGGCTAAGAGCATTTGACGCCTTTGTAGGAACCTGGGGTTGTTTCCCAGCGCAGCTCACAAGTGCCTGTAACTACAGGGATCTGAGACTCTCTTCTGGTCTCTGATCTCCTTGGGCCCTGCACACATCTGTGCACATACAATCGGACACATGCATATATGCCTAAATAGAATGATAATAAAAAATTTTGAGAAGTGAGCTGGGCATTGGTGGCGCATACCTTTAAGCCCAGCACTCGGGAGGCAGAGGCAGGTGGATCTCTGTGAGTTTGAGGCCAGGCTGGTTTACAGAATTAATTCCTGGACAGGCTCCAAAGCTACACAGAGAAACCCTGTCTCAACAAAACAAAGCAAAACAAATAAATAAAATAATAAATAAATAATGAAAAAAAACTTTGTATGTGGCTGTTTGCCTGCATGGATGTATGTTCAAACACCATTTGTGTGCCTGTGCCTGTGGAAGTCAGAAGAGGATTCTGGACCCCATATTTAAAATTACAGACAGTTGTGAGCCTTATGTGGGCACTGGGAACTGACCTAGGGTCCTCTACAAGGGCAGTGCTCTCAATCATAGAGCTGTCTCTTTAGTGCCCCTCCCCCCTACTTAAATGAAATTTAAGACCCAGAGGTTTAGAAATATTTATTCTTAAGATAAAATACTCAGTGCTCCTGGGTGTGTTTAACTGTGGGAACCTGGATCATACATTACTGCTTCAACTTTGCCTTTTTTTTTCAGGTGTTCGGTACCAGTAGAGCCTGGGGACATCATTCATTTAGAGGGAAACTGCACATCGGAGACTTGGATAATAGATGATGACTTTGGATATTTTATTCTGTACCCAGATATGCTAATCTCTGGCACAAGTGTAGCCAGTAGTATTCGCTGTATGAGAAGAGCTGTCCTGAGCGAGACTTTCCGGGTAAGTGACTTCAGTCCTCCTCACACAGTGCTTTCCTCTGCTGTGCCGAGTGTGGGAGCCAAGGCCTTGCTCTGCCCCTGGGCTGGATCTACAGCCCCTAAGGAACCCCTCACACTCACTAGCTGTCCAGTCCTCACTGATTGCTTTACAGAGGGCAGATGGCTGAGAGCCCTTGTGTGGTTTGCCCAGAGTCACGTAACTGGTGATTGCAATGTTTGCTTACACCAGGTATCATCTGGCCCTTTGAATTGAATTTTACTTAGCATTTAATAGCAGTGCTTATCTCTGCAAGTGCATATGTCCAGCTCTTTTCTTCTTCTTCTTAAGCTCTAGGACAATTTTCTTAGATTTGAAAAAAAAACTTCACGGGGAGGCAAGCTATAATCTCAGTAGCTGCCCAGGAGGGAGAGAGAAAGCCATGCTGCTTGAGTTAGGCCAGTGTGGAGGTTAGTTACACGGTAGACAAGCAGCCACAAGATCGGGTAGGGAACTTTAGGAAAATGGTGAAGCCCAGAGTGTTACAAAAAGCATGATAAGAAAGAGGTAGAGAGAAGAGCCTGCCAGTGGTGGTGCACGCCTTTGATCCCAGCACTCAGAAGGCAGCTGGGTTTCTTGAGTTTGAAGACAGCCTGGTCTACAGAGTGAGTTCCAGGACAGCCCAGGGCTACACACAGAGAAACCCTGTGTCAGAAAAGAAACAAACAAAGAACCCAGAAGCAAAACAAAAAGAAGAAGAAAAGGAAAAGTTATGTTTCTGTGAGTAATTCAGGGAAGTGGGCAGACCCATGCGGCTTCACACCTGCTGCTTTATAAGCCTCTGGCTTTAAAGATAAAGTTCATTAATTCTATGAGAATTTCATGCAGTGTCTTTACTTCTCCCAGATCTATTTCAACCCCCTATCTTGTGTACCCACCAAGTTCAGTTTGTGCTGTCCTGTCCTTATACCCCTGGGTACAAAGCTATTGATGGACTTGGTCAGTCTACTGAGGGCCACACCACTAAGGAAACTGACTCTCCCTCCCCCAGAAGCCATTAACTATCAATGTCTTCCCAGCCAGAGGAAGGGACTGGTGAATTCCAGCAAGGGCACAGTGAAACCACTGAACTGGACTACTCTATGGGTAGAAAGTATTATTTGGGGCATATTCAAATCTACCTTAGCTATCTTGGAGGATGGTGTGGGGGTTAGGTGAGCAAGAGTAGCCAAAGGCTGGGAGAGTCTTGCTAGTTCTAAGGAGACAGGTGTTGGGGCAGGAGGAAGCTTATACGCACAGGAACAGCCTTATGGTTAGAGTGTGTGTCGGGGGCAGTTTGTGAGCCAGAAGAGCCTGAGAGCTAGTTACCTGTTTGGTTTGGTGTGTGTTACTGGTATGTGTTGATAGGTAACTAGATACTGCATCACGGAAGGGAGTCAGCTAGTCAGCTGCAGGGGCAGATAAGAGAAGGTAATGACTCTTCCTGAAAAACAGAAATCTGATTCACAAGTTTTTGGGGAATGCTGACTTTAGACTTGTTTATCTGCTAGCAATCCATCTATTTACCTGGTCAGGGTCCAGCCTGAGCTGAATCCAGACTAATTTAGACATTGTAGTGTCACTGCCATTTTGGGATCCTACTTTGGAGATAACAGGTCTTCATGCTTGAATGTTAACTGGCTTGATCTTGTGCAAGCAACCACAGCTGCTGTGTGTTCGTAGGTGGTCTGGAACTCTAGTAGATCAGGCTGACCCAATCCTCACAGAGGCCCACCTGCTCTGCCTCTCAAACATTGGGGTTAGAGCCGGCTACCACCTGCACTTCTTTGCATCTGGCTATTTTTTGTTTGTTTTTGAGGTGGTTTCTCTGTGTAGCCCCATCTGTCCTAGAATTCTCTCTGAAGATCAGGCTGGCCTTGAACTCATAGAGATATGCCTGCTTCTATCTTCTGAGTGCTGGGATTAAAGGCACATCTGGCTGTTTATGATGTAGGTGCCAGGAATTGAACTTAGGTTTGTGGGTTAGCACTTCTACCAACTGAGCCATCTTGATAACCCTGAATAATGTCTTTTACTTGCATGAGTTTATGATCCATGCCATTAAAAATTTTTTTTTATTATTTTCAAGACAGGGTTTCTCTGTATAACAGTCCTGGCTGTCCTGGAACTCATTCTGTAGACCAGGCTGGTCTTGAACTCATTGAGATCCATCTGCCTCTGCCTCCCAAGTGCTGGAATTAAAGGCATGCACAACCACCATTTGGCTGCCTTTTTGGGGGGGGGGAGGAAGCAGATTATTAAGTAATAGAGTACTCTAAAAATATTAAATCTTTGAAAATATCTTGGAGTTTTTCTTAGTGAATGATGATTATATTAGCAAAGGTTTTTGTTGTTGTTTTATTAATTCATTTTCCTAAAAGTATGGATGTTTTGTCTGCATGTATATCTGTACAGTACTTTTGTACCTGATGCCTCTGGAGGTTAGAAGAGGTCATTGAATCCCCTGAGACTAGGTGGTCAGGGGATTGTGAACCTCAATGGTAGTTCACTGACAATTCTCCTACTGATACCCACTGGTCTCTCCTCTGAGGCAGAGTCTTGCTGTGTGGGCAGTATAGTCCATGGCTCGCAGTGGTCAATCTTGGCTTGCAGGTAGAGGTAGTAATACTGTGGCTACCACACCCCACAAACATTTTATTCTGATGGCAAGAAGTTAAGTGCCTTTAATTTTCTTCTATTTAGAATTATTTCAACTTTTATATAAGTCTCCCACAATCATTACTTTCATTCTGGGAAAAAAATGAAGCCAACATTTGTCTTAGTTCATAATGTATAACCATTGTGTTAATGTGTTGTAGCATGACATGTTCTAATGACTTGTTTTAATAGGTCTCTGATCCAGCCACTCGACAAATGCTGATTGGTACAATTCTCCATGAAGTGTTTCAAAAAGCCATAAGTGAGAGCTTTGCTCCAGAAAAGCTGCAAGAGCATGCATTTCACACTCTCCAAGAAATAAGGCATTTGAAGGAGATGTAAGTAACTGAGAAGAACTGCAGATGCAGTCTTACCCAGTAACTCACGTCTTGCCTGGAGTTCAGGTTTCTGGAAGGAGACCCTTTGGTGTGAGTTAGCATAGCCGAAGTTCAGCCATCCTGCTCGCAGTACCCTGTGTGTCTCGGGGCCACAGGGTCTCTTGGGTAACATTACTAAAATACCCACACATGTTCAAGCAGGGAGTCTGCTACATAGATTCTTCAACTGTCCTCAGAAACGGATATAATGAGCACTGTCTGGGTTTGGAAGTAGGAAAAGGGAACATTCACATCCAGTTTTGCTAGTTTAATGACTTGAAAAGGGTGATATTTTTGCAGATTTTTGTGGTTTCTCACAAAGATTAGCCTGTTTGGGAGGCAGAGGTAGGCAGATCCTCTAAAATTCTGAGGTCAGCCTGGACTATTGACTTCTAAATCAGCCAAGGCTATACAATGAGACCCTGTTTCAATATTAATATTAATGTTAATATTAATATTAAAGTGAAGGAAAAGAAGGCTAGAAACCTCAGCAGTTAAGAGCACTTCCTGCTTTTGCAGGTGTTAGAGTTTGGTTCCAGCACCCGTATCTTGTCTATCTACAGCTCCCAGGGATCCAACACCCACTTCTGGCCTCTAAGAATGCTGCCTCCTGAGTGTTGGGATTAAAGTTATACATGCCACGTCCAGCTCCCACTTTCTATTGTGAGACAAGGTCTCACTGAATGTGCAGCTAGAGGGTTGGCTAGGCCCAATGGTCAATGTATTCCAGAGATCCGAACACTTTACTGACTGAGCCATCTCCTTACCCTACTCTTTGAGACAGGATCTGGCTGTTAGCTTAGGCTGGTCTCTAGCGTTGTCTTAGCTAGGGTTTCTATTACTGTGAAGAGACACCATGACCTTGGCAACTATTTATTATTTAATTTTGGTTTTTGAGACAGGATTCCTCTGTAGCTTTGGAGCCTGACCTGGAACTCGCTCTGTAGATCAGGCTGGCCTGGAACTCACAGAGATCCAGCTGCCTCTGCCTCCCAGGGGCTGGGATTAAAGGCAAGTATCACCACAGCCTGGCTGAACTTGGCAACTCTTATGAGGAAAACATTTAATTGGGGTGGCTCACTTACAGTTTCAGAAGTTCAGTCTATTATATGATGGTAGGTAGCATGGCGCCATGCAGGCAGACATGGTGGTGGAGTAGTAACTGAGATCCTAAATCTTGCAGGCAATAGGAAAGGGGCTGAGACAGTGGGTGGTATCCTGAGTATAAGAACCAAATTCCGCCCCCATAGTCACCGACTTCCTTGTCAAAGTCATACCCACTTCAACAAAGCCACACCTCCCAATAGTGCCACTCCCTACGAGGTTATGGGGGCCAGTTACATTTAAACTGTCACAAGCTTGCAATTCTTCTGTTTTAGCCTCACCAAGTATTGGAATCCTAGTCATGTGTCACCGTGCCTAGTTTTATGAAGTGCTGGAGGATTGAACCCAGGACTTGCTGTGTTTTTGGCAAGCACTCTAGCAACTGAACTACATCTCCAGCTCTTGGTGATTTTTACTTTTTATTTTATTTTATTTTTTTTTTTTTGAGACAAGATCTTACCCCAGTTAGCCTGGAACTTGCTGTGTAGACTAGTCTGGTCCAGAACTACAGAGACCCATCTGCCAGCTTTGTGTGAGGAAAGGTAAAGGATTACTTGAGAGTAGGAGTTTCTGGCCAGTCTGAGTAATACAAGGGTACTTCATTTATGTATTTATTTTAATTTAACTTTATGTGTATAGGTGTTTTGCTTGCCCATGTTTGCACCACCCTGCGTGCAGGTCCGGTGGAGGCCAGAGGAGGATGTCAGAGCTCTTGAAACAAGATACAGGTGTTTGTTAGCTATCATATAGGTGCTGGAAATTGAACCAGGTCTTCTGAAAGAGTAGCCAGTGCTCTTAACTTCTGGGCCATCTCTTAAATACTCACCATTATACTCTACTGCTTGGTTTTAGGAATAGCATCTTCTATAGTTTTTTATTTTTTAATTTCAGAAGTGTAGTAGGGACCAACCATTCAGATTAGAACTGACACGGATGAACCTGGAACACATAACATGATGTCAGGTCATGGTTAGTTGTATTTTTTTTCCAATTGGGGTAAAACATAACAAAGAAATTACCATTTTAGTTAGACCTAGTTCATGCTTGTATGTCTACATTCAGGAGACTCTAATAGCTCCAGGCCAGTCTGGTTTTCTGAAGGGAACAAAAGTACATATTTTAACTATTTTTCCTTGTAAAAAGTTTTAAGGGTTTGTGTGTGTGTGTGCGCGCGCATGTCGGCAGATGTGCTTCTGTGTGCATCCAGAGGTCAGAGTTCAGTTTTGTGAGTCACTTATTTCCTACCTTTAGAGATGGAAGTTAAGTTGTCAGGCTTGTACAGTAAGCTCCTTCACCTGCTGAGCCGTCCCCTATTGGCTCATTTCTTTCTCATGTTAGCTTGCTGTGAATACCATTTTGCTGTATGTACCCGAGCTGTATAGCACTTGATATTAGGAGTGTGCTACCAAGCCCACCACAGCTAAGGGAAAAAAAAAAACCTGGGCTCAACCCCAGAGACTTAAACATGTAGAGAATATTCTGAACCTGTGAATATTTTAAGGCTAAGCTGTGCTTTATTTATTATTATGTTTGTACCACATTTGGAAACATCCATTCTTTAGTCTGTTTCAATATTACTTTCTTTCTCTCTCTCTTTTTGAGGCAGTGTTCCTCTGTATAACAGCCTTGGCTGTCCTGGAACTCACTTTATAAACCAGACTGGCCTTGAACTCACAGAGGTCTGCTTGCCTCTGACTCCCAAGTGCTGGGACTAGAGGCGTGGGCCACCACCACCTGGCCTCATGTATATTTCTTGTATTTATGTTTTCTTACCCAATTTCTGTTTTTCCCCTCAGGTATCGATTAAATCTGAGTCCAGATGAAATAAAGTGTGAAGTTGAGGAGTATCTTCCCTCCTTTTCTAAGTGGGCTGAGGACTTCATGCGGAAGGGCCCATCCACTGAATTTCCTCAAATGCAGCTCTCTCTGTAAGAAGTGGATTTTGTTTATGTGGTGTTCAGATTTTTAGACCGGATTCCTTTATGCTTGTTTATTCAAAGTTTTTTGTTTGTTTTGGTTTTTCGAGACAGTGTTTCTTTGTGTAACAGTCCTGGCTGTCCTCTAACTCTGGCCTTGAACTCACAGAGATCCACTTGCCTCTGCCTCCTGAGTTCTGGGATGAAAGATATGCACCAGCAGGCCTGACTTAAAGGTTAAGCTTCTATAATTTATCATCTTGTTACTGTTTTTCACAAATTTTTATCTACGGTATCTTTTCTATGACCAGTAAGAGCTAAATTTTTATTCTAATGTTAATCACTGTCACTTCATAAGCACTTTCACTGTTAGAATAGCTTTAATTTGCTTCACCTTTTAAAAGAAGGATTTAATTGTTTATTTATTTATTGTGTATATAACATTCTACATGCCAGAAGAGGGCACCAAATCTCATTATAGATGGTTGTGAGCCACCATGTGGTTGTTGGAAACTAAACTCGGACCTCCTGAAGAGCAGTCAGTGCTTTTAACCTCTGAGCATTCTCTCCAGTCCCTTGCCTCACCTTTTATGAATGACTTTTTTTCTCTTGTGACATGGTCTCTCAGTATGGTCTTGGCTGGCTTGGAAGTTACCATGTAAGTCTTGAACCAACAGATCTCCTGCTTCTATATCTGGAGTGCTGGGATTAACAGCAGGCACCACGAAATAAGGCCTTAAAATGATTTTTGGAAAGCACCTCCTTACACCACTGTGATTCTTTGACAGTTGTTACAGCCACAGGGCTTATAGCAGCAGCCTGACATCGGCATGTTGCAGGATTCAGATCAGTCAGTTACTTGCCAAAGAACATGGCAGCTTTTCTGTCTTGTGATGCCAGTAGTACAGTTCAGAATACAACAACAACAACAAAACCCCCAGCAGCCAGGAGAGATAATTGTGTGGTTGTCAGCGCTACAGGTGTGGAGTGAGCTGTGTTGTAATTAAGCATTCTGTGTTTCTTTTTAGGTCAAGTGATGGTAGCAACAGAAATTCATCTTGTAATGTTGAAGTAATAAAGTCACTTGATATTGAAGAAAGCATCTGGTCCCCTAGGTTTGGATTGAAAGGCAAAATAGATGTTACAGTTGGTGTCAAAATACATCGAGATTGTAAAACAAAATATAAGATAATGCCGCTGGAGCTTAAAACTGGCAAAGAATCGAATTCTATTGAACACCGAAGCCAGGTATAAATCTTAAACATTTGTAGGGTTAGGGTCTTTAAGTATACACTGTTGTTTTCTTACCTTTATTCAATTCAGGTAGTGTTTTTGTTTCATGTTGCACTTTTTAATTGGAATTCAGTGTACTCAGCTTGTTTTGTCAGTGTTTACATCTTCAGTAGGAAATTTTTTAAAGCAAATTAGTATGAGAGCTGACCTTGGGGCTGGGGAGAGTGCTCTGCGTTAAGAGTACTGGCTGCTCTTCAAGAGGACCCAAGTTTGATTCCCAGTGCCCACATGGCTCAAGCTTCCTGTATCTGGGGTTCCAGGGGTCCAGCAGCCTTGTTTGGCCCTTCAGCCACCTGTACGGTACATGGACATGCTTGCAGGCAATATATCCATACACATAAAATAATACATTTAAAAAATAAAAACAGCTGAACGTGGGAGCCATTCAGGTCAGGTTATAATGCTAAACTCGCTGTCCAAGCAGATACCAAGAAAGGAAAGAATTTGTTTTCTAAAACCAAATTCTTACTACTGTGTGTGGGGGAACTAAATGTATTTGGAAATTCTGCCAAGTACATTGGTTTATTGAAGGCTGACTTAGCCTAGTGTTTCATATGCCTCACTGACCATGAAGCATTATTTATGTACTGTTTATCTAGGAGATTACCTAGATGTCATTTCTTTCACCCCTAGTCCATCAACTCTTTTATTTTCAACTTCCATATGATTGTTTCTATTTTTTTCTTTTTTGGGGACAAAGTCTATATTTAGTTTTAGCTGTCCTGGAACTCATGGAGATAGATCCTTCTGCCTCCCGAGTGTTGTGATTAAAAACATGCATTGCTATGCCTGGCTTGATTATTTTTTAATTTGTTTTTATTTCATGTGCTTGGTGTTTTATCTACATATATGTCTGTGTGAGGGAGCCAGATTCCTTGGCACTGGAGTAACACAGTTGTGAGCTACCATGTGAGTGCTGGGAATTGAACCCGAGTTCTCAGGAAGAGCAGACTGCTCTTCACCATTGATCCATCTCTCCAGCCCTGATTGTTTTGGTTTTATCTGAGAGAAGTAATAGGTATTTGGGGCTGGCAAAATGGCACAGCGGGGAAAGTACATGCATTCAAGCCTGACAACCAGAGTTCAATATCTATTTTTATTTTATATGTATGGGTGTTTTGCATATGCCTATGCACCATGTGTGTGCCTGGTTCCCGCGAACACCAGAAAAAGGGCACCAAATGCCCTGGAACTAGAGTTAAAATGCTGTGAGTGGTCGTGTGGATGCTTGATTTGAACCTGGAAGAGTAGTAGGCACTCTCTCTTTTTCCTTTTTTCCTTTTCTTTTGTAGAGACAGGGTAACAGCCCTGTAAAACAGGCTTAGCTGTCCTGGATCTCTCACTGTAGACCAGGCTGGCCTTGAACTCACAGAGAGCTACCTGCCTTTGCCTCCCCAGTGCTAGCCCTGTACTCTGTAACTTCTCAGTCACCTTCTCCAGCCCTTGCCAAATTATTTTTTACCCATTGGCTTTTTGAGACAAGTTCTCTGGTTCTGACTGTTCTGGAGCTCACTCTGTGGACCAGCTATCCAGGTACTCGGATCCACCGGCCTCTGCCTTTAGCTATTGACTTCTCCCTCTCTCTCTGTCCTGTTGTTTGGGTAGGTGCTCTGCTCCTGAACCCCGCCCCCACTTCCCAGCTCACTACATTTCTTTACCATCAGTGGGAACCTACAACTGCCCAGCATGAGCTGTTTGTTTTGTACAGATTACATGACTGACATTGAATTTGGTTTGCCCGCTTCACCAAGCTGGCTTGTGCTATTTACACAGTGGCAATTGTGCTGCCAACTTTTTTGTATGTGCCGGTTCTGGATGATGTAGAGAGAGAGCGAGTCACAGTTTGTCTCACACAGGTGGTCCTGTACACACTGCTAAGCCAGGAGAGACGAGAGGACCCCGAGGCCGGCTGGCTTCTCTACCTCAAGACTGGGCGGATGTACCCTGTGCCCGCCAACCATCTGGACAAAAGAGGTTAAACTGTTGCGTTTCACATTTCCCTCTCTGCTCCTATTCCCTCCCTTTTATGTTACTTGCTAGACCATACTACAGGTTGAAATTTATAGTTACGTATTTTATATTTATTATCCACGGGAGAAGAGCAGGGATAGAAGTTGAAGAACAACTTTGTGGAAGTTGTTCTCTCCTTCCACCTTAATGTGGGTTCCGGAGATTGAACTTGTGTTCAGGTTTGCACAGCACGTTCCCCTACCTGCTTAGCCATCTCATTGGTTTGTTTCTTTCTCTTTTTTTTTCTCCATCTTCCTTCCTTCCCTCCTAAAAGAATTTTAAGATGAGCATGCCTTTAATTCCGGTGTCCCAGCACTTGGGGCAGGTAGGGCTGTGGTGGGGGGCTCAGAGCATAAAAGAGAATACCGTAAAGGGGCATGGAAGAGGGATGGCGCCCTTCATATTGAGCAGACGCAGGCAGCAGGTAGTTTTTGCAGGAGTGGTTATTAAGGAGAGAAGAGAAAGGGGAAGTCTGCACTAGGTGAGTTGGTAAGTCCTGATTGGACAGGTTAGCCAGTGCAGCCAAGTAATGAGTTTTGATTGTGACCTTGGTGTTTAATCTCAGGATTGAGTCAGTAGCCAAATAAAGAGAATGGACCATGGGGGCTACCTTTAGGAATGTAATGTAAGGGTTTAGCTAAGGAGAGGAAAGGGAAAAGGCAAAACCTGTCTGCAATGCTTGGGCCTACTAGAGAGTCCTCCATTCACAGTACTTAGCAGGTAGGGCAGGAGGTTGTTTCAACCCCTTGAAGTGTGCCAGCACAGTGTGCAGCGGGTTAACTGATACAGAGGCAGATGCCCATACTCTGTACCTTGTATTTAAGTCTGAAGCTTTCACTGGCAGAAAAGCTGCTTCATCCTGAAAAGCTAATTTTACCTGTCTGCAGAACTGCTGAAGCTCAGGGATCAGCTGGCACTCTCCCTGCTGCACCGTGTGAGCAGAGCTGCTTCTGGGGGGGAGGCACGGCTTGCTTCTCTACCACAGATAATCGAGGAAGAGAACACTTGTAGATACTGTTCACAGAAGGGCAACTGTGCTCTTTACAGCAGGTGAGCATGCTGCTGTGCTAGTGTGTGCGTGTGCGTGTGTGTGTGCGTGTGCATGTGTGTATGTGTGTGTGCGTGCACGCACTCAGTTTAGGGAAACCTTATTTCACAGCCTGCCAGGGAAATGTATGTTCAGCTGTAATTGGAATTTTGTCTTTAGAGCAGTTGAAGAACAGGTGGATGACACTTCTGTCCCAGAGAGCATGCTGTCCAAAATCCAAGAAGAAACACGGCATCTGAAGCCAACACACTTGAAGTATTTCAGTCTGTGGTGTCTCATGTTAACCTTGGAGTCACAGTCTAAAGACAATAGAAAGAATCATCAGAATGTCTGGTTAATGCCTGCTTCCGAAATGTAGGTATCACCTGAATACATAGCAGTGGTGGGTGCCTTACTGCAGCATTTGCAGTTCAGGACTGCAAGTAGAGGTTGTGTAATATGTCAAAGTCACGGTTTCATGAGCACTCATTGGTAAAGTGCTTTTATCGCAAGCATGAGAACCCAAGTTTTAATCCCCTGCACCCATGTCAAAAGTAATCCCAGTGTAGAGGGCTGGGTCGATCCTGGAGGTTCATTGGCCAGCCAGCTTGGTTAATTGTCTAGCTCCAGGCCAGAAAGAGGCCATGTGAAAATTCCTGGAGAAATACCCCAGGTATCTCTCACCTCCACATGCACACACAAACACAGGTGGGTGTTTTTTTTGTTTTTTTTGTTTTTTTTTTTTTTTGGTTTCTCAAAACAGGTTTTCTCTGTGCAGTCCTGGCTGTCCTGGAATTTGCTCTGTAGACCAGGCTGACCTCAAACTCACAGAGATCCTCCTGCCTCTGCCTCCCGAGTGTTGGATTAAAGGCATGTGCCACCACCACCCAGCAAAAAAAGAAAAAAATTTTAAAGGACAAATGTGTTAGCATTGATACCCAGGGTCCATAGGCTCCTGGGAGTGAATGCATTTACAACTAAGCTTGATGATCTAAGTGTAATCCCTGGGATTCACACTGGAAGGGAAGAACTACCTCTTGGGTCCTCTGACCTTCACAGAAGTAGCTCTGCCCATGTGCACACACTCATCACACAATTAATTTTTTTCTAAATTTTCATGGGCTATATAAACAAGGTGCAAGAAAAAAACACAACATTTATGCAGTGTCAGTGGACACTTTCTCTCTTTTGTAGGGAGCAGGTTGGCAACTGCATTGGAAACCTTGTCCAGATACAGCCTGTGAAGAGAGTTTGTGATGGACAGTACTTATATACCTTTCAGCGGAAAAATGGTGCCATGCCAGCCACCAATCTGATGGCAGGCGACAGGATTATTTTAAGTGGAGAAGAGAGAAAGCTGTTCGCTTTGTCTAAGGGATACCTGAAGGAGATTAACACAGTAGCAGTAACCTGCTTACTAGACAGGTAATAAAATGCTTGTTTGGGCAACAGCTTTATCAGTAGGTCATGTATCCGTCTATTTATGATGCATAGTGGTGTGATTATGACAATATTCAGAGACATGTACAAAGGGCTGGAATGGGACCCAGTGGCAGAGTGCTTGCCGGCATGCCCCAGGTCCTAGGTTCTACCTCCAGTGCCGTGAAAATTAATTAACTAATGAAATACAGCCGTCACCAGCTTTAGACCTTTTCATAGCCCAGAGCATGTCGCCTTCAGCACTCATCACCATTTCCCTTTACTTTCTAGCCATTTTCTTTCCTTCTCTTTTCTTTTGAGATAAGATCTTGCTATGTAGTCTAGATTAGCCTGGAATTCGATACATAGCCCATGCTACAGAATAACTGTCGATCCTTCTGTCTCGGCCTCCAAAGCTCCTAATCTGCTTCCTGTCTTAGGGACTTTTCCTCTTAAACATTTCTGAGTGACTCAATATAAGGTCTTTGGTAATTGTATTTTTGCCACAGCATATTGTGTTCTTTTGTCCTGTTTTTAAAATTTTATTTATGCATAGAAGCTATGCACACCACATCCGGCAAGACCTAACCTGTCTTAATAGTTCTCATTCTTCAGCTCTTTTTCTTTCATGCTTTAGGTTTTTAGGTTTGAACCCAGGGCCTCACCGGCAATAGGTAAAAATTATCACCAAGTTACATTCCCACTTCTCATTACTACTTGTTAGTATATTGAAATCAGTAATTATAGATAATGGGTTGAGGAGGTGCTTGCTGCCCAGATCCGACCTTATTCTAGGAACCCACAGAAAGGCAGAAGGGAGAGAGCCACTCCACAAAAGTATCCTTCCGACCTCCACTTGTGCGCTGTGACGTGTTCTTCCCCACACTTCACATACATAGACAATAATGATTTCCATGACCCCTATGCTCCATTCAGAGCCTTCATAGGAAAGCTAATTCTTCTATCCTAGGTTAGTTGACAGCACAAGGAGCCCGAACATGTTGCAGAAAGGCCTGATGGTGGGGTGCAGTAGGACATGGAGAGTTTAGAGACTTTGGGGCACTTCTGAAACGTAAACTATAAGGAAGTGATTAGAGCATACCTGGCCTGTTTATAAAAATTGATGCTTATTTTGTGTGTGTGTATGGGTATGGGCTTGGGCTTACATGTGTGGTCCAGGTTGACCTGGAACATGCTGTGTAACTAAGGTGACCTTGATTCTCCTACCTTCCACCTCCCAAGAACCAGGATTACAGGCATACCCCTGCACTCAGCTCTTACACTTTTAGCCTGTAGCAGTATGTGCTTTATACAACCTGTGCAAAACGAAAACATCAGTGTGTATTTGTTTTATTGTTTTAGGAACTTGTCAACGCTCCCAGATACAACATTGTTTAGATTAGACCGTGAAGAAAAAAATTGTGATATAGATACCCCATTAGGAAATCTCTCTAAATTGATGGAAAACACCGATACCAGGTTGGTAATGATGAAGGGGCCTGAATCTCCCCACTTTTCTAGAGATACTAGTAAAAGTGCTTTTGTTTTTCTTTGCAGCAAAAGACTCCGAGAATTAATCATTGATTTCAAGGAACCTCAGTTTGTACCCTACCTCAGTTCCGTTCTTCCACACGATGCGAAGGATACAGTGGCCAACATTCTAAAGGGTATGCCATAGCCAGCATTTTGATTTGATTTTCTTGATTCTCTTTATAACTTAAATTATGTCTAGTGCCCAGTTGTTTAACAATTGAGTAGACATGCAGTTATAAGGATCAGAGAAATGGCTTAGCGGGCAAACGCACTCTCCGTGCAAGCCTGACAAGTTGCATTTGATCCCTATGACCCATTTGAAAAATAAAGGTGCAGCGGCTCTTATCTGTAATCCAGCACTCCTGTGGTGAGATGGGAGAGTGGGAACAGGAGACTTAGCCTGCAGTTCTTGGGCCAGCCAGCTAACCTTGAGTGTCCGATAGCATGACAGAAGTAAGGGAAACCCTTCCTCAAGACAGTGGAAGGAATCCAGGCAGTGGTGGCGCATGACTTTAATCCCAGGATTTGGGAGGCAGAAGCAGGCAGTTCTCTGAGTTCGAGGGCAGCCTGCTCTACAAAGCAAGTTCCAGGGTAGCCAGAACTACACAAGAGACACCCTGTCTTGAAAAACCAAACCAAACAAAAATGGTGTAAGGAAAGCATCAGCACCTGAAAATTGACGCCTGACTCCCACACAGGCGCTAGCACACATGTTCCTGTACACACACATACACACAGTAAGTTTTACAGAGGTAGATAGAGACTCAGTGTGATAAAGTACTTGACACACAAATGTGAGGACTGGAGTTCAGGTCCCCAACACCCACATAAATATTGTGGGCATGACAGCCAGCCAGACCAGGCCATCCCTGGAGCAAGCTCGGTAGCCATCCTGGACCATAACGGTAAGTTTGGGGTTTAATTGAGAGTCTGAGGGTTAACCTGCTCCAACCAATAAGGTAGAACATGGCTGAGGGAGGCTCCCAGTATTAATCAACCTTGGGCTTCAGGATGCACACACGAAAATGCACTCACGTGCATTTGAAAATGCGTACATATACATATATATATATATATATATATATATATATATATATATATATATATATATATATATAGCGTATGCATTCTAAATACGTGTAAAAGCACTATAACAAAGCAAGGAATGGTGGCTCACATCTATAATTTCAGTATTTAGCAGGTAGAAACAGCTGAGTTCCTGAGTTCCTGGCCAGCCTGACCACATAATAGAACTTTGTGTTAAAAAGCAAATCACGGAGCCCGGCAGTGGTGCATGCCTTTAATCTCATGCAGGGGCAGAAGAATCTCTGAGTTTAACAGCAGCCTGGTCTACAGAGCTTGTTCTAGGATATCAAAGGCTACACAAAGAAACCCTGACTCATAAAAAAACAAAATACTTTGCTTGGTTTTCCTCTCTCTCTCTCTTTCTCTTTCTCCCTTTCTCTTTTATTTTGAGACATGGTTTCTCTGTGACAGTTCAGGCTGGTCTTGAACTCATAGATCCACCTGCCACTGCCTCCCCATTGTTCCGACTAAAAGCGTGCACCACCACCCCCAGCTTGCTTTTTTTTTCTTTTTATTTATTTAGATTTTTCAAGATAGGATTTCTCTGTAATATTGGAGGCTGTCCTGGAACTTGCTCTTGTGGACCTGGCTGGTTTCAAACTCAAAAAAGATCTACCTGCCTCTGCCTCCTGAGTGCAGGAACTAAAGGTGTGCACCAGTACCACCCAGCTTTGGTTTTTCTTTTAAAAGGTGACTTTATG
This sequence comes from Cricetiscus sungorus, assembly GCA_030556225.1. NCBI lineage: Eukaryota > Metazoa > Chordata > Mammalia > Rodentia > Cricetidae > Cricetiscus > Cricetiscus sungorus. Next base: position 68,263,545 of record JANBXA010000600.1, on the reverse strand, counting down.
AGCCAGACATAGTAGTATACAACGAACCCCAGCACTTAAGAAGCCAGGGAAAGAGGACATTTCAGGGCCAGCCTATTCCACACAATCTACATAGCAAGAGCCTGTATAAAAACAAAAGATCTCTGGGTGGTGGTGGAGCATGCAAGGGCGTCCTGGGGAGTTCATTGAAATGAAATATTCTTGTTTTGTTCTGTTAAATTGAAATGCAGGTTTGAATAAGCCTCAAAGGCAAGCAATGAAGAAAGTACTTCTTTCGAAAGACTACACACTCATTGTGGGGATGCCAGGGACTGGAAAGACAACTACGATATGTGCTCTTGTAAGCTCTGAAACGAATGCTTATATTGGGTTCTTCTGGCCTGAGTAGGTGATGATTGATATCACAACTGCTGGATTTTGCAGGCGTGATGGCTCACCCCTTTAATTCCATCACTTGGAGACAGAGACAGTCAGATGGATATGTAGGTTCAAGTCCAACCTGGTCCACATAGTGAGTTCCAGTCCAGCCAAAGGTACCCTGTCTCATCAAAACAAAAAAATGACAAATTAACTTGGCGAGGTGGTACAGGCCTATACCATCACCACTCTGGGGTCTTTGGCTAGATAGAGGATCACTATGGCAAGACGGCTCAACAAACTGAGCCTGGCGACGTGGATGCAATTCCAGGATCCATGTGGCAGAGGGAGAGAACCAACTCCTGAAGACCTTCACTCGTGTGCCACAGCATGCATATCTACACAGAAATAAGTTAAGATGTAATAAGAAATTAATAGTTTTATAGGTAATTCTTTAGAAAAGTTAATCCCTCTCAGATTCAGGTCTAACTGGACTTTGTGTTTATCTGAAAACTGTAAGCCTGTAGTTACCAGTTACCTGGGTTTAGAGCCATGTTTTTCTCTCTCCCATCTCTAGGTACGGATCCTCTCTGCATGCGGCTTCAGTGTCCTGTTGACCAGCTATACGCATTCTGCTGTTGACAATATTCTCTTGAAGTTAGCCAAGTTTAAAATAGGATTTCTGCGCTTGGGTCGGTCTCATAAGGTCCATGCAGATATCCAGAAGTTTACAGAGGAGGAGATTTGCCGATCAAGATCCATTAAATCCTTAGCCCTTCTAGAAGAACTCTATAACAGTCATGTAAGTCTGATTCTAATGTGTGTGTGGGCTCATGCCTGTAGGCATCACCTGACAACCTCTGTTATCTCTCAGGTGCTATCCTTTTTTTGTTGTTGGACAAGGGGTTGCCAAGTAGTCTAGGTTGTCTGGCTGGCCATTGAGTCCAGGGATCCACCTTTCTCCACAAAAAGTTTTTGCCTGCCTGTCTGCCTGCCTGCCTGCCTGCCTGCCTGCCTGCCTGCCTGCTGTGCCTGCGGCCTCCTCCCTCCCTCCCTCCCTCCCTCCCTCCCTCCCTCCCTCCCTCCCTCCCCTTTTTCTGTTTTGGTATGGTCTCCAGGAGACCAAGCTCACCTTGAAGTCAGTATGTAGTCAAGCCTGCCCTTGAATGCTGGACCCTCCTACCCCAGCTTCTCTTTAGTCCTGGGGTTTTAGGCTTATGCCTCCATGCCTGACTTGCTGTTGAATTTGGGGACTTTACACACGTTTTGGGATTAAATAATATTGAAGAATTCTTGCTGTTGTAGGGGCATGGTTTTGATCTTTTAATTTAAAAAATGGGAAAACCCAAGTGTCTTTTTTTGACATACTAACTCACCTGTTTTTTTCTACTTATGTTTAGCTGATAGTTGCAACAACCTGTATGGGAATAAGCCATCCAATATTTTCACGGAAAACCTTTGATTTTTGTATTGTGGACGAAGCCTCTCAAATTAGTCAGCCCATTTGCTTGGGCCCCCTTTTTTGTTCTCAGAGATTTGTGTTGGTGGGGGACCATCAGCAGCTTCCTCCCCTGGTTCTAAACCGGGAGGCAAGGTAGGTCGATGTTCTTGCTTGCTTCTGTTGCTGTGTCATACACTGATCAGAACCATCCCGGGGAAGGAAACGTGTTATTTGGCTTACAGATGACTGTCCTTCCTTGATGGAAGTCAAGTCAGGAAACTGGAGAACCCTGCTCACTGGCTTGGTCGCAGGCCTTTGGTGCACAGCCGAGGCACTCCATCCAGTAACGGTGCACTGGGCTGCGCCCTCGAGCTCCTACATCCGTTAGCAATCGTGAAGGTGCTCCGAAGACATCCCAGTGTGTGTAGTTGACAGCAATGGGGGCAGTAGACATTTCAGTTTAGTGTTTTGGTTGAGACAGGTTTTCACTATGTATCCCTGGCTGGCCTAGAAGTCACTGTAAATGAGGCTTACCTCAATTCAGAAATCTGCCTGCATCTGCCTTCCAAGTGCTGGGACTAAAGATGTGCAGCCTCACACAGGCTTCAGTTTCGTTTTAATAGATTGAATTTTGCCATATTGTCCAGGCTTGAAGGAGGCTTCTAGAGAGTTTGGATTGCAGACCTTTGTCACCACTCAGTAGGAGCTGGGGGTGCAGCTCAGTTCTCACACTGTGTGCTTATTATGCACAAAGTTTTGGGGTCCATCCCCAGCAGTGCATGAACCAGTCATGGTACACACTATAATTCTAACACTAGGGAGACGGAGGAGGATTAGAAATTCAAGGAGATCTTCTGCTACCTACGTGTTTTTGGGAACCAGTGAGGTAGCTCAACAGGAAAAGCACTTTCGCAAGCCCAAGGAGCCTCACTCCATAAAGATGGAAGGAGAGAGGCACCAGAGGAAACTTCCCTCCTACCTCCACAGGGACACCTCATTGGGGGTGCAGAGCACACATACAGATGTGCACTAGCACAGGGACACCTCATTGGGGGTGCAGAGCACACATACAGATGTGCACTAGCACAGGGACACCTCATTGGGGGTGCAGAGCACATATACAGATGTGCACTAGCACAGGGACACCTCATTGGGGTGCAGAGCACATATACAGATGTGCACTAGTAGGTAAAATTAGAGAGTTAGCTGGATTCCTTTAAAGGGCGGTGTTGATGAGCCTGAATGTGTTTTGTTGGCAGAGCTCTGGGCATGAGCGAGAGCTTGTTCAAGCGTCTGGAGCAGAACAAGAACGCCGTTGTGCAGTTAACAGTGCAATACAGGATGAACAGGTGTGTATGGCCGGGACAGCCCTGTTGCTCTGCGGGTTCTTTACGTGTCCGTCCAAACTGAGGCTGCGTTTTGCCTTTCTTCCAGTAAGATTATGTCCTTAAGCAATAAACTCACATACGAAGGGAAGCTGGAGTGTGGTTCAGACCGAGTGGCCAATGCGTTGATATCCCTGCCCAACTTCAAAGACGTCAAGCTGAACCTGGAGTTTTATGCCAATTATTCTGATAACCACTGGCTGGCTGCAGTGTTTGAGCCAGACAATCCTGTTTGTTTTCTTAATACAGATAAGGTAAAATAAGAATGAAGAAAATCTTCAGTATTTTTTACATATGTATTTATTTAATTTAGTTTTTCTAGACACGGTTTCTCTGTGACTTTGGAGCCTGTCTCGGAACTAGCTCTTGTAGACCAGGCTGGTCTCGAGCTCACAGAGATCTGCCTGCCTCTGCCTCCTGAGTGCTGGGACTAAAAGCGTGCACCACCCCCACCCAGCACATTTGTTCTAGTATTTAAGTTTACTTTTTTGAGCTGATTACTTACAACCAAATTTAACACACACATACACACTCTCACATCTTAACACAGCACCACAGCCTTGTCTGCCATTCCTGCTTTTTTTCTTTGAGTTTGGCTCTTAACCCTGGCTGGCCTCAGACTCAGATCCATCCATCTGCCTCCTGTCTCTACCTCCTTCGTGCTAGGATTAAAGGCATGTCACTCCAAGTGCTGGGATCACCTTTGTATGAGCTGTTTCTCTTTTAAACTGGATCAGTTTTGTGTAGCCCAGGGTGTCATTGAATTCACAGGAGTGAGTGTTGGGATTAAAGGTGTGTGCCCCCACTGCCTGGCCTCTGGCTAGCTACTGTGGCTAGCTTTGCACTCTTATTTTCAGACAAACTTTATTCTTCTAGCGCATAAACAATATCACCACAAGTATTTGTAGCCCCTTGGGTCCTTGCAAAGTAACCCTGACAGATCACTGTCGCATATTTTCCTGCTTAGGTCCCAGCTCCAGAACAAACTGAAAATGGTGGCGTGAGCAACATCACAGAAGCCAGACTGGTTGTCTTTCTAACCTCGGTTTTTATTAAGGTAATGTAGAGTTCTCAGGGGGAGTCAGTGTTCCTACAGAGCCATTCAATTCCAGCTCTCCTAGTAAACACTGTCAGACTGTAAGAAACAAGATCACAGAAGCCAGACTGGTTGTCTTTCTAACCTCGGTTTTTATTAAGGTAATGTAGAGTTCTCAGGGGTAGTCAGGGTTCCTACAGAGCCATTCAATTTCAGCTCTCCTAGTAAACACTGTCAGACTGTAAGAAACACGATCACAGAAGCCAGACTGGTTGTCTTTCTAACCTCGGTTTTTATTAAGGTAATGTAGAGTTCTCAGGGGTAGTCAGGGTTCCTACAGAGCCATTCAATTTCAGCTCTCCTAGTAAACACTGTCAGACTGTAAGAAACAAGATCTGGTGTTAACAATTGTTTATTAAGATGAGGAGGGCCCAGGGTTGGAGAGGTGGCTCAGGGGATACGGGCTGATGCTCTTAGAAGGCACTGGAATGCAGTTCCCATCATCCATATTGGACACTTCACAACCACCTCTAACTCCAGCTCTAGATCTGAAGGTCAAACCTCAAAACAAATAAGTAAAAGATGAAGAGACTGAATGCTGATCATTTAGAAAACTTCTGAGTTTTTTTTTGTTGTACTTTGTGACAGGGTTTCTCACTACATAGTTCTGGCTGTCCTGGAATTCACTGTGTCCATGTTGGTCTCAAACTCAAAGAGATCCACATACCTCTTCCTCCAGAGTGCTGGAATTAAAGGCGTGCACCGTAACTCTTATGGTGGCCATTGAGGTTTCCATTTAGTATCTGTGTAGTGTCCTGAGTGTAGGTCATTAGAAATTTGACTGTGAATGGGATAGCAGAAAATTGAAGGTTTGGGGAGAGAACTTAGACAAAAGCACTCTTTGCCAGCCTGAAGACCTGAGTTCAGATCCTCAGCACCCACATAAACATTGGTTTTGCCTGATGGCCTCCTGTAAAATCAAAGCTGAGGAGGTGGAGATGGAGAAACCTGGTAAACTAGACTTGCCAAATCGGTGAGCTTGGGTTCAGGTGAGAAACCCTGCATCATCATGTAAGGTGGAGAGCAAGGAAGATGCCTGCCCCCAACCTCTGGCCTCCCCATCCACAGGTACTTCTCACACACAGGCACCCAAACACACACAAACCACCTACACATACAAAAGAAGTAAATCTAAAATGTAAACACTTAGCAATAAATTCAGGAAAGCTTCAAGAATTTAGAAACTGGGGTGTTTTGTTTAAATCCTCTCCATTTTCCACCTAGGCTGGCTGCAGTCCCTCCAATATTGGCATCATCGCACCGTACAGGCAGCAGCTGAGGACCATCACTGACTTACTGGCACACTCTTCTGTCGGGGCGGTCGAAGTTAACACTGTAGACAAATACCAGGGAAGGGACAAGAGTCTCATCCTGGTGTCCTTCGTTAGGAGTAATAAGGATGGAACTGTAAGTTTACTACTAATTCATCTGTGCTCTTCCCTCGTCCGCCTCACTGCATCAGTGCTAGAACCCACGAGGCCAGGCAAGCAGCTCACCATTATAGATAGCTATACTCTAGCTCTCTCTGAAACCTTTTTTTTCCTTTTTGGTTTTTTGAGACAGGGTTTTTCAGTAGCTTTGGAGCCTGTCCTGGAATTTACTCTGTAGACCACGCTGGCCTGGAACTCACAGAGTTCCACCTGCTTCTGCCTCCCGAGTGCTGGGATTAAAGGTGTGTGCCACCACTGCCCAGCCTAAAAGCATTTTTTAGACACTAGAAGACGGTGTCAGATCCCTTGGAACTGAAGTTATGGATGGTTTTGAGCTACAATGTGTGTGCTGGGAATTGAGCCCAAGTCGGCTGCAAGAACTTCAAGTGCCCTAATATACTAAGCCATCTCTCCAGGCTCCCCTCTTATTCTTTTTAAATTGTGGTTTAAAGACAAGGAGTGTGTGATTGGGAGGCAGGTGGCTCAGTGGATAAGAGCACTTGACTTTTTTGATTTGTTTGTTTTGAGACAGGGTTTCTCTGTGTAACTCTATAGACCATACTGGCCTGGAACTCAGAGATACTTAGCCTGCCTCTGCCTTCTGAGTGCTGGTATTGTTGGGATTAAAGGCATGTGCCACCACCAAGTACTTTTGGCTCTTAAGCCTGTTGACCTGTGTTTGATGTCCAGAAGCTGCCATTTTGGAGAAGGAGATAACTGACTCTCCAGAGTTGTCCTCGGACCTCGCTCGTGTGCCATAGCATACGTGCATAGACACACATAATGTATGCAATAAATAAAAATGTGATCAGAACAAGGGGCACGGACAAGGGACTTTCAAATTCAGAGATATTTTCAGGTGTTTTGTTTTGCTTATGTTATTGTCTACTCTTTAATCCCCTTTCTTTTAATTTTATTATCTGTATGGGTAGGTTTTTGTATTTTTGAGACAGGGTTTCTCCCTGTTACAGCCCTGGCTGTCCTGGAATTCCCCTTTGCAGAAACCCAGAGAGAGGCCGCCTGCCTCTGTGCCTCCAGAGTGCTGAGATTAACGGCATGCCTGCATGTATAAGTATTTTGCCTGTGTGTATGTCTGTGCACCTTGCGCTGCATGGTGCCTGAGGAAACCAGAAGAGGACATTGGATCCCCTGGAACTGGAGTTAGGGATTATTATGAGCAACTGTGTGGGTGCTGAGAATTGAACAAGGTCCTCTGGAAGCCAGTGCTCTTAACCACTAAGCCATCACTCCAGTCACAAAACCTTTTTCTTAACTGTGTAATACATCCATGTGGTTTTTTTTTTTTTTTAAAGACACCCAGCAAAAACTCTGCTTCCTTATCCTGTCCCTCATTACTCAGTTCTTACCTTGGAGATAATCAATCTTGTTGTTTCTTGTGACTTTGTAGATTATGTACATGCCATTCTATACTGTGCTTTTCCACTTAGTATCTCAGGTATTTCCTACAAGAGAGGCTGAATCAGGAAGGTCTTGATTTGGAGGTTAGCCAGGATACACAGCCAGACTGCCTCAAAATACAAAAGAACAAATAACAGAGTCACAGGCCTGTAATCCTAGTACTTGGGGGGTGGAGGTAGATGGTTAGGAGTTCAAGGGTAACCTTGACTGTATAGCAAGTTTGAGTCTGGGTGCTTAACAAGAGACCCCATTTGGAAAATCAAAAAAAAAAAAAAAAAAAAAAACCAAACAAAAAAAAAATGCTAAAACCATTCAAGGTAAACCACGTCCTTAGATATAACAAATTCAAATATGTAACATAACCAGGATAATTAGACATTTTATTTTTTCCAGCTTGGTGAGCTCTTGAAAGATTGGCGACGACTCAATGTGGCGATAACCAGAGCCAAACACAAACTGATCTTGCTGGGCAGCGTGTCCTCGCTGCAACGCTTCCCTCCTTTGGAGAAGCTCTTTGACCATCTGAACACAGAGCAGTTAATATCCTTATTCCTTCACCTGGCCATACAGGCTTTGCTGCTGTTAGTTCATGCACTTGAATGAATAGAAACTCATTTTCTGTGTCTTTCATGGGCATATTTCAAAGACTTTTCACTAAGGAAAGGGACCTGGGATGGTCTGTGGAGTGAGCGAGGGAGAGGTAAGAGCCTGCTCTGCCATCTGGAGCCAGCAGAAATGGGCTGTCCCTTCTGGTTCTATAGCCCCAGATACTCATCTTGTTGATTTATGCTATAACTAGAACAGTGAGGCTATGTGGTGTAGTAGGGTACCCACTTTTAGTCCCAGCACTTGGGTGGCAGAGACTTGTGAATTTAAGGCCAGCCAACATAGTGAATTCCAGGACTGCCACAGCTTATAATAGACCTCGTCTCAAAACAAGAGGCAAAACTGGCCTAGAGTCTTCATCAAGTTCTGGTGTCAGCCTCCCACTTGGTGTGTTATAGGCGTGGTCTACAATGCCTGGCTTCCCATTGTTTGTTTATCATTTATGTATCTGAGGCAGTCTTTCTCTGAAACCCTGACTGGACATGGGCAAAAATCCCGTCTATGCCTCTTCAGTGTTAGGATTAAAGCAGTGGTTCTCAGCCTGTGAGTCACTCACTACTCCTTTCACAGGGCACAGGGGTCACATATCAGGTGTTGTGCATATCAGATATTTACATTACAGTCATAGCAGCAAAATTACAGTTATGAAGTAGCAGTGACATAATTGTATGGTTGGGGGTCACCACAACTGGAACTGTATTAAAGGGTCAAAGCATTAGGAATGTTGAAAGCCACTGGATTAAAGGTATTCACACACTCAGCTCCCAGTGTCACTAGATAAGCAGGTTATTTTAAGAGGTGAAGTGTCAAGTTTCCCAGGTTGGCCATGAATTGACTCTATTAAAGGTGACTTTGGCTACCACCTCCTGACTGGTGGGATTCAGACACGGGCCACCACACTTGGCTTTCTATTTCTTTTCAATTAGACTATCCTCTCCCCTCCCTTTGTTCCTCCCTAGAGGGTCTCACGTCTCAGGTTATGGTCCAACTTACTGTATAGCAAACTTGGACTCCCAGTCAAGTGCTGAGGTTGTAAGTGAGCATCATGGTGCACAGGAATATTTCTGCTGAATCTGTCTTCCTTAATGTCTCACATCGTGGACCTTCCATCAAGGGAGCACAAGAGTCTCTGCCACATTCTGGGTGGTTTTCAAAGAGAGTGAACCCCACACTCCTGCCTCCAGCGTCACAGGCATTGGCGTGTCACCTGATGTTCCAGCTTGGGAATGCCACACTTAAACTGTGAAGATGACTTTTGGCTAAAAGGTACAAAAATGAAGTGACTGTATTCTTTCCAAAGTTCCAGATTTTTCTTTTCTTTTTCATTAGTGTAGTCTTGTTAAACATGAGATTCTGTCACCACGTAAAATTTTACTCTAAGAGTACTGATGAACCCCAAACTGAAAAGTCTAAATTTGTAAGTACTTCAAGTATGTGTGTATATGATCAAGAAAAGTGTTCAAGATTTTTCCACCCTTGAATGTGGGTTGGTGTTTGGGGCCTGTACTTTAACTCAAAAGTTTCAATTATAACCCAAGGTTCAGATCTCAAAAAAGAAAGTAGAATATCAGGTCTAATGTCAGAATCAGAGAAGTTGGATTTAAAAGATTGGAGGGACTGGCTTGTTTCCATCAGTTAGCCGCTCTGTGCTGAGAGGGCCGGGTGTGATTACTCTTTGAATTTTGGCTTTCCTCGTTTTCCTTACTTTGCTTTTCAGTATCAAACTTGTTTTGATGTGTTTCACTTTAAGCCTAGTCCATGAGTATGCTTCTTATTCCCCTTTTTCCTAATCATCGTCTCCTTGTCCCCTTTGTTAATTTTTGGAATGTAACATTTCAACATTAGAGGAGGATTTGATATAAAACAAATTATTTTTGAAGCTTTTTTTTTCCTGAATTGATGCCAGAAGGTACACCTGATTTTCATCTCAGTTTGCCTCTTTGGGGGTGTTACCCCATTTTTCCTTTTATGTATTGATGTTTGGAAAATAAATTTATATATATGGTGACATTTTCACAAAAGGGTCCCTGGAGGGAAAACGCTTCTACCTCACTTGGTGGAAGTTAAAATATGTGAAAATTGTTGGTGCTTCCACTTTTTTTTAAATTTAAAGTGTAATTTAATAAATTGTTTTATACTGATAGACTTTACGGTGTGATTCTTTGTTAAGTGATTTCTGTGTGTGTAAAAATAGGGTCTCCTGTATCCCAGGTGACCTTGAACTGCTGGTCCTCCTGCTTGCACTTCTAAAGTGCTGGGAATACTGACATGTGCCAACATGCCTGGTTTGTGCAGTGGTGGAGGTCGAGCCTGGGGCTTTGTGCATGTGTATCCTATCAGCTGAGCCACACCCTCTGCTCAGGTGTCTAGCATCTCCCTCCCCCCACCCACCCCCCCATAGTGATGAGGGAAATGTTGCTCATACTTGTATCGGTTTCTTTTCTGCTGCTGAGATAAAAGCACCATGACCAAAGCCATGTAAGGAAGGTTTATTTTAGGTTTCCAGAGAGAGTCCATAATGATGCTGGGGGCATGGCAGCAGATTGAAGAGTTAACTATTGCTTAAATATCCTTAGCTATTATAAGAGTAGGAAGCTAGAAGTGCTCTAAGATAATGTCAGTTCCTGGGAGGAGCAGAACAGAAGTGTGTGCGTATACAGGTGCCTTCTGAGGCCAGAAGAGTGGTAGCACCCTTAAGCTGGAATTACAGTCCGTTGTGAGCCTTCCAGCATGGGTGCTGGGAACCAGACTGAGGTGCTCTGCAAGACCAATAGGTGAAGGAGAACTTGGGGAAAGGCACAGCCACGTATAGCTTTCCCTACTGAGTCTCCTTTCCAGTCCCAGTTCCTGTCACTTAGGTATTTGAAAGAGTTAAGATGTTCTATGTAGATGTTTTTATGCTTTGACTTCTATGCCCCAACACTGCAGTGTACGTCAGAGCAGGGGGCTGTTAAGATAAAATGTTCTTCCAGCAACCCCATTCCTGGACCCGTTCAGAAACCAGGGGAAGCTTCCCGGTTTACTAGCCTCACCTGATTCTGCCTCTGACCCAGCTGCTTTTCCTGAGACTTAACCCACATAGACTGGTCTAGTTACTCAGGAGGGCTGAGGCAGGAGGATCACAAGTTTGAGGCTGGGACTGCCATGGAAGATGCTGATGAGTGGGACTCGGTGTCAGTCCAGTTGGATAGATTGTTCTTAGACGAGTCCCACTGCTCTTCTCTTCCTACCCTCCGTGGGGAAAGCTGTGAGCAGCTGTGCCTTTCCTCAATGTTCTCCTTCACAGATCTCAAGCCTGCTCTCCTGTCTCCATCAGATGAAACAGGCCTGGACTGGTAACACGTTAAGAGTTTTGGCCTCTGATTACCCCCGCCCTTCTCCCCAGAAGAGGCCACCAAGAGTTTTTTTTCCAGTGCTCACATGGAGTTTATTGAGTGTGAAAGGAGAGAAGTGGGGGGAGGTGGGTAGCTGGTGGCCAACCAAAAGCAGGAGAGAGAGAAGAAAGCAAAAGAGAGGAAGAGAGAGAAAAAGGGAGAAGGAAGAGAAAGAAAAAGAGAAGGGTACACTTGCTTTAAAAGGGAAACTTACACTTGTGTAACTGAGTCCCTTACCCCCTGCACAGCCAGGTAAATCGTGAAGTAGCAATGACATGGCCATGAATTTCCCGCCCATCGTCAGGGGCGGAGTCAGCAGACTGCTGGTTTCCAACATTCCTGTCTCTTATTGTTATTAAAAAGGTGGGGGGGGTTGGCGTGACAGGGAATAAGAACATTTGAGTTCTCAAGACTACTTCCTGCTGACTTGGGCGTTGATCATCTTTGGGGGATCCGAGAAAGCTGGGCGCTGCCACATCCTGGTAGTTGGTTGTTTCATCACAGTCCTAACGGTACGGAGCTCAGGCGTCTCTTTGAGACCGAATTGTAGCCAGTGTGGGATGGTATTTCCAGCGAACGGGTGGAAGTGGACTGCTGGTTCAGAGTCAGGGTCCCCAAATGTCTCTGGTTGGCGGCCCGACAGCAGGCGGCCACCGAGTACTCGAGGGCTTGACCAAGTCTCTCCACCAATGTTGTTCTTTTGTTTTGCTTTCGCCTATGAAACACAAACAGGAGACTCAGCAGCGCCCACGTGGAGTTTATTGGTAGAGGGGAGAGGAAGAGGGGAGGTAGTATGACAAAAGAAAAAAAAATTAACTAAAATCTTGGCCACAGTGGTTAAAGGAAAAGACAGTAGAGAGAGAGGGGGGAAAAAAATTAAAAATTTAAAACAAAAAAAAAAACAAAACTGGGCAACAGGACCCCACTGGACAAGGACCAGTGTGCATATTGTAAAGAAAGAGGGCACTGGGCAAGGGACTGCCCCAAGAACAAAAACAAGGGGTGGAAGGTGCTAGCCCTGGGGAAAGACGAAGATTAGGGAAGATGGGGTTTGGACCCCCTCCCCGAGCCCAGGGTAACTTTAAAAGTGGAGGGGAGACCAGTTACATTTTTAATGGATACAGGAACGTAGCATTCTGTGCTGATACAGCCATTAAAAAAATGAAAAAACCAAAAATCCCGGGTAATGTATGCCACAGGATAATGGCAGTTCATGGACTACCCGAAGAACAGTGAACCTTGGCGTGGGCCGGGTATCCCACTCATTCGAGGTTACATCCCACCAGCCAACTGCTTTTTGCCTTTGAATGGAGGGACCCTGATACGTGCAGAACTGGGCAGCTCACCTGGACCCGGCTGTCCCAAGGGTTTGCAGCACCTCCAGGTGACATACCTGGGGTACAGTCTACAGGAAAGACAACAGTGGCTGGCGGAGGCTCAGAAGTGAACTGTAGTCCAGATAAGGGCCCCAACCATGACCAGCTCGATCCTGTAGCCAGTGGATGGCCTGACTGTCTAAAAGCTATCGAGGCAGTAACTGTACCAGTCAAAGACACTGACTGTAGAGAGCCGCAAAGTGCCACACCTTAAAGTGGCACTGGCTTCCACCTTACACCTTCCCATTGGTGAGGGCTCTCTGGTGTAAACAAGCCCTTAATTGGTTAAGTCTGTTCAGCCTGTCTGCTTCTGCATTAGAGTAGCCTATCTGTAGGGTCCACGTAACTTCCTTGGGTTGGTTAGCACAAGGGTATTTAAGCCTGTGCAGGGGTCCCCCGGCCTCCCGCAGGTCAGAAGAACATGTTTCAAGGATCCTGATTAAAACTGCATGAGGAAGATCTTCCCAGAGTTGCGTCTTCCTTGCTGGCGAGGGTCAGGTGCGTACAGATGGTGGCCCGTACCAGGAATTTTTCAGATCAGAACTTCTTGCAGTCAGGGCAGTGCTGGCAAGTTCCCAAGGTAAGTTGGGACCAAATTTAAGGCCCTCGGTAAAGAGTAAGGGTAAGTTGGGACCAAGCTAAAGACCATGGAATTAAGCGGCAATAAAGTCTCAGGCATTGAGCGAGAGGTTGTAATGAACGGAAAGTAAAATTTTTAAAATGGGGACTTCTCAGTCTCATCCAATTTTTCTAGCTCTTCAGGAGCTACTTTTGTCAAAGAAACTTAAAATAAAGAAAAGCACACTAGAAAGATTCCTGAGCAAATGTGATGCCATTGCACCTTGGTTTGCAATTTCAGGAGACCTCACGGTAGCGTGCTGGGACAAGTTAGGCAGGGATCTTGACTTTGCTTGGGAACAAGGGACGCTAAAGTCCGGAGTCCGACCTGTTTGGAAGTTAGTGTGTAGCTGTATCGAGACAAGAGGTACTATAAAGAGGCGATGGAAAAAGGGAAAGCTGTGCTAAAAATGTTACAAGAAAAAAGATCAGAAGAGGTTAAGAGCACAGGAGAGTCAGGTATGGACGAAACAGATTCTGAGAAAGGATTGCAAGCCCTCGTAGAAAAGGTTCAGAAACAGTCCCTTAAGGGGCAGAGGAGGAAGGGAGAGGAGAAATGGCGATGTTGGGAGGGGAGGGACCCTCCTGGAATAATGCCTTCGGTGCCTTCTCCTGATCAGAATGAGGAAGGGCAGGGCCGAGGTACAGGGCATTCCTTTTGCCCTGAGGTCTGGAAAGCCGTACGAAATGACTTAAGTCTTGAACAAGTAAATCAGATTGCCATTAAAGCATGGAAGTCATTACCCAATATGGGAGAGGTGAATGGTAACTTCACTAAGATACTGCAAGGCCCAATGAAACAATTTTCAGATTTTATGACCTGTTTGGTAGAGGCTGCAGGGAGAGATTTTGGCATTACTGCAGCCATAGTTGCAGCTATCTCTTTTGCAGTTGTGGGTTCAGTCACGGCTGCCGTGGCTATGAGCACATAGGTGCAGACAGCCTCTAAGCTAAATGAGTTGTCCAAGAATGTGGCTACCACCTTGGATGCTCAGTCCACAATTGGTGCTCAACTAAAAGGAGGTTTAATGATTGTAAACCAAATAATTGATCTGGTGCAGGAGCAAATAGATACCTTGTGGCAGCTGGCCCAATTGGGATGTGAAATGAAATATCCAGGCTTGTGTTACCAGCATTCAGTATAAGAACTTTACACGTGCTGCTAATTTGTCACAACAGTTGTCTAGCTATCTTTTAGGAAATTGGTCTGCTGACTTTGATGACTTAATGGTACAGCTGCTAGTGGCCATCGTTGCAGTAAATTTGACATGTGGATGCGGGACTGGCTGCCAGATTGTCATCGTGGTTCCCTTTGCCATGGATCATCTGAAAGAGTGGGCGGGAATGGGAGCCATGGCTATACTCTTGTTGCTTATCTCCTTCATGGGCCTGTGGTGCCTTTGCAAGATGAGGTTTGCTCAGTAGCAGTATGCTACTGAGCAAACCTCATCTTGTCCAGGCATTTGCAGCCATTGGGGCAGGACAGTCTCCCCAAGCATGGCTCTCAGTCATGAACAAGAATTGATCCTTCACGCTCAGGTTGTATGGCTTAGCACTGCACTCCGAGTTAGCTCTGGAAGTGAGCAACTCTGAGAAGGGCAAGTTTGGTTGCAAGTGGGTTGGTGTCCCAGGCCCCACCTCCAGGAAAAAGATGGCAGTGTGGCACTGACTTGGCTGACTACCAGGATTCAGGGTCATTACAATGTCCACTGCTTTACTGGAGACCAGACCACTACCCTTGCCTGTTGCTTTATTAAAACAAAAAGGGGGAACTGTAGAGCGCCGTGAAGTGCCATGCCTTGAAGTGGCGCTGGCTTCCGCCTTACACCTTCCCATTGGTGAGGGCTCTCTGGTGTAAACAAGCCCTTATTTGGTTAAGTCTGTTCAGGCTGTCTGCTTCCACATTAGAGTAGCCTATCTGCAGGGTCCACGTAGGGGTTGGTTAGTGCAAGGGGATTTAAGCCTGTGCAGGGGTTCCCCGGGCTCCCGAGGGTCAGAAGAACATGTTTCAAGGATCCTGATTAAAACTGCATGAAGAAGATCTTCCCGGAGTCACATCTTCCTTGCTGGCGATTGTCAGGCGCGGCACAGCTGACAAGTTGACTTTGGGGCAAAAAGCAACTATAATGCCCCCTATGCACTGGAGAGCATTGTCCAGCAGCCCCCAGACTGATGGATGACCAATGCCCACATGACTCACTACCAAAGCCTGCTTCTCACCGAGAGGATTACATTCACCAGCCACCCTCAACCCTGCCACCCTTCTGCCTGAGGATCCTGATGAACCAGTGACTCATGACTGCCATCAACTCTTAGTTGAAGAGACAGGGTTACGGACATTCCGCTGGCCGGGGAGTCACTGACTTGGTTCACTGATGGGAGCAGTTACCTTATAAAAGGTAAAGGAAGGGTTGGGGCGGTGATGGCATACGAAACCTACCTGCACAGTCTGGGCCAGCAGCCTGCCGGAAGGAACCTCAGCACAAAATCTGAGCTCATGTAAGACAATGATCCAGTTTTTTGTTGCCCAGGTAAGTCAGGGACTGGCCAAGACATTGGGGGTTGATTGGAAATTACTTTGTTCATACAGACAGCTCAGGGCAGGTAAAAACAAAACAAAACAAAACAAAACAAACTATTTAAGAGGCCTTCACTAAATTGACCTCAGAGACTGGCATTAATGATCGGATAGCTCTCCTACCCTTTGTGCTTTTCAGGGTTAAAAACATCCCTGGACCGTTTGGACTGACCTCCTATAGATGGCTCTATGGGGGGCTCCCTCCACTGGTGAAATTGTCTCTGTACATAGTGCTGATGTGCTGCTCTCCCAGCCTCTGTTTGTTAGGCTCAAGGTGCTCGAGTGGGTGAGACAGTGAGCGTGAAAGCAGCTCCCGGAGGCCTACACAGCGAAAGGAGATTTGGAAGTTCCACATCACTTCCAAGTTAAAAATTCATTCTACGTTAGATGTCACCGCACAGGAAACCTTGGGACTTGGTGAAAAGGCCCACTTTGCAGCTGGTCCAGAATACGTCCTCCTCCTCCCCTGAACCCACCTCCATTCCACTTGACGGCATAGAACCCAGGGACAGCCTCTTATAACTGCTCATTTTTATTCCTCTCTTGTTGCTTGTTACTTTTGTTAAGGAGCGAGTGAGTGTGGTCCAGATTATGGTACAACGTACAAGAGCCTTCCGGGCAAAGAGGAGGCTGCCCTTTAGTCCTCCCAGTTCTAAGATTAGAACTATTAACAAGAGAAGAAGTGGGGAATGTAAGGATGGAAAAATTTAGCCTAACTCTCCCAGGAAGCTGGAAATTTAAATTCCAGACCCTGCTCTCAGCCAGACACTCCTTGCCACTTACCTGACTTTGTAAACTGCTTGTGAAACCCCCGCCCCAGTAACCTAACCTAACTGCCATGTATCACCCCACATAGGACCCCACACAAATGCAGATCTCCAGGGCTATAGGAAACCGATTGGTCTATAAAGCGCAGGCTTGGCTAGTTTAAATTGATTGGTCCGCACCGCGCAGGCTCTGGATGCTATGAGATGATTGGTTTAAGATGTGCTGGCTTTGTTGTAACCCTATAAAAGCTGTCTCAATTCTGTATCCAAGGTCCTCAGTCCTCTACCCCTGTGGACCCCAGTGCACTTGGGATATAAAAGACCTCATGCTTTTGCAACAAGACCGCTTCTCGTGAGTGATGGGGGGGGGGAACGCCTTTCCTGAGTGGGAGCGCCTTTCTTGAGTGGGAGCGTGAAGGTTCACGCTCTGCGGTTCTTTCACTATATATGTACTTTATCGCACTTGCTTTCCTGGAAGGAGTTAGACTACAGATCCCTTTTTATTATTATTAGTTTATTTTTTACGTTCTGCTACAGATCCTTTTTATTTATCTTTTATGGAGGGAAAAAAAGGAAGGAGTGGGTTAACTGCCGTGTAGGTGTGCTGCAGTCTGGATGGATTCCATGACTTCTTCTGGCTTCCCAGGCACCACACACACACACGGTGCACAGGCATTCATGCCAGCAGAACACCTACACACATACAATGAAACTTAAAGCTGAAGCAGTGCTGTCAGGATGGCTCAGTCGGTAAAACCAAGCCTGATAACCCAGTTCCCGGAGTGCACATGGTAGGAGAGAACCAACTCCCTCAGTTATCTTCTTATCTCCTTGGTCCCCCAAATAAATTAATAAAATGTAATTTTTAAAAAGACAAACCAGAGGACAATGACAACACAAACCTGACACCAGACTACTATAGAATATTAAAGCTAAGCTAGTGAGGAAAAGATGAAAGACTTGCAAGGTCTTTACAAATTTCAAACTGTAGGAGCTCCAGCGGCGAAATCGTTTAGCTCTAGTTACTTACATGACAAATTTCAAACTGTAAATAGGCCCAACCACGAGGAAAAGCGGTCCCAGTAGTACCATACATACAGAATACACCCACATACATACCCACTAGACAATACAATAATGAGGAAATTCTCTCTTCCGAGCATTCCAAGACAAACCAGCCAAAATTAAACACAGCTAGTAGCAATGTCAAATTTAGTTCCTGGGTTTGTTGCAGTCCAGTCATTCAAATCCAGTACTTAGCCCTGGGCCATATCTCTAGACCCAGTAGTGTAATAAGTTTTGAGAAATTTTAGAGGCAAGGTGGAGTGATGGTACACACCTTTAAGTTCCAGTGTGGGGGCATGATAGCTGACCCTAACCTGACATCTTACCCAGAAATGCACTGCTCTATCCCAGCCATGAGATTGTTCAGTCCTGAGTAGGAGTGACCACGCAATGTGATAACAGGCATCCCTTCACGGCCTTGACCTTTTGCTCTGGAATGCCTGGGAGAGCCTAGTGACCTGCAGGTGAGATAAGAATAGGATAGTGGGCAGTAAGGTATTAACAGCTGTTTTAGCCTTTAATCCTAGCACTTTAGAGGCAAAGACAGGTGGATCTAAGTTCTAGGCCAGCCTGGTCTACAGAGCGAGTTTCAGGACAACCAGGGCTACACAGAAACCCTGGCTCAAAAGAAAAGAAAAAAGAACAAAAAACCTGTTTATTACCATGGGAAAAGATAATTTTTTTTTTTTAATTACTATATATTGGGGAAGTAAGAAACAGCTGAGGGAAGTAAAGCAATGTTCCTACTCAACTGTGGGTTTCATAGATAGTTGTGTTTTTGCTTTTTTTTCTAGACAGGGTTCCCTGTATATCCCTCGATGTCCTAGTGACTTGTCTATGGTGTGTGTGGCGGGGGGCGGTGGCTTATCCATATAGTTGTTTCAGGTGAATAGTTTTAATCACTTTGGTAGACTCATACCTCCATTTGTCCTTGGGGTTTTTAGGATTGGGTAGACATTGTTTACCCCCAGGAAAGGAATTTTAGCAACAAAGACTGTCCCATGTCATCTTGCTTCTATCTCCTAAGAGTTGGTATTTACAGGGCCACCACACCCTCCTACAACGTATTACATGTTGTTATTTAGTAGCCTTGGATGAGCTGGCACTTGCTATGTAGCTCAGAGTAACCTGGAGTTCCCAGCAATCCTGCCTCCACCTTCTGAGTGAATGCGGGGATTAGCTGTGTGCACCACCGCATCGGGATTTCAGTGGAGTTCAAACCTGAGCACCTGAGCTTGAATCTTCGACTATGGATCATGCGAACTCCCATCTCCCAAATGCTGGGATTGCATACAGCTGCCGGCTCTTAATTGCGCGAGGTTTTCTAAATTTGTCGGTCCACTCTGTGTTTGTCAAAATCAAAGGAAACGGCCTGGTGCATTCAATCAAACCCATCCAGCCTGCGTGAATAAAATGTTTGCAGGTACTATAGGCCACCTTTACCTCCACCCTTGCCTCTGTGCTGCGGTGCTGGAGCCCCTCAGGTCCCCGCCACGTTTCCCGGGACTCTCAAGTGTTTTCCCAGCGGGAGATGATCCGCAGGGACCGGCTTCGCGGCCGTGGCGTCCTCCGGCCGCCAGGGGCGCTGTGGCCTCAGCGAGCCGGGTCGGACGCGGTGGCCGCCGCGCGCCTGCGGGGAGCTGCTGACTCGCCCCGCGAGCCCGTGTCGCACACGTACCGTCGCCATGGGTAAGGGCAGCAGTCGGGGTCGCCACCCACCACCGGGGCCACGTAGTCATCGGGGGTCTAGGGGGCTCCCGGGGTCGCCATGGCAACGCGCGCCCGCCCTCATCCCCGCGCCCCGCCCGCTCTGGGGCCTGGCTGCTGAGGCCAATGGACGGGCGGTGACCGCGGCGTCCGGGGACAAGAGATGGCTTCCCAGCCTCACGGGTGGCGGACGGAAGGCTGGGATGGGAGCGGTGCGGTGCCAGGCCCGGGAAGCGCGCCCGCGGGGGCTCCGGTGCAGGCTGGGGACCCCGAGGGGGCCGGGCCGGCTCTAGGGACTGCGGGGGAGCGCTGCTGCCGGCTCCACCCGCGACCGCTGCTGCACGGCCGCCCTTCTAAGCATCCGGTGCAGGTTACAGGTTGTGGTAAACAGTCTAAAGAGAATGCTGCCGGTTATGAAATGTCAGGTCGTTTCACCGCGGGGGTTCGGAGCAGGGAGAGGGAATCACACCACCGTCGCAGAGGGTGCAGGAAATGCTGGGTGCAGACCTGGCACCTTTCAGTCTGCCAGTTTTCAATTGCTGAGGATTTGGAATCGGGACTCGGCCTACAGAGCTGAAATTTAACTCATAATAGATGACCAGAGCACTGGGGACTCTGGATTTTTTTTTTTTTTTTCTAGTACTGGAAAAATGGACTTTGTTTTCAGACAGGTTCTATGTAGTGCTGACTGTCTAGGAGCTCGTCACGTGGAGCAGGAGGAACAGAGCTCCTCCTGCCTCTGCCTCCCTAGTTCTAGAATTAGCATTGGGCTCTGCTGCTTTGTTTCATTTTGAGACAGTATGCTACTAAATAACCCAAATTGGTCTAATGAATGCTGTAATCACCTGATTTGTCATGCATTTGAAGGTGTTTGTTTTTGAGACAGGTCTCACTATATAGCATTGGCTGGCCTGGAACTCCATGTAGATCAGGCTGGCCTCAAACTCAAGAGATCACCCCCCCCCCACACACACACACACAATGTTGGAATTAAAAGCACACCACCACGCCCAAAGCTATATGGAAATCACAAAATGTTAACTAAGTGCTTTATTTTTCACATCTCAGTTTTGTCATCTTTGCAGAAAATATTTCTGCCACTTGGCAGTGTTTGGAGTGTTGGGGAAACAGCTGATTTTTAAGAAGAAGTAGAGTAATTTATTATGGTGTGAACCTGAGTCCTGTTTGAATGGATCCTTTTCAGCTCCCTGGAACTTAAAGAATCCTTTGAGTTTGTGAAAACATAAATATTAAGACACATTAGCAGCATACTCATGTTAGAAATGGTTTGGCTGAAAGAATTAACAAATACAACCGAGAAATTTTTAGCACAATGAAAAGCACCTTAATTTTGAGCTAATAATTACAATTATGATCGTATACTGGCATAGTATGGTGTTTAGTACTCTGTCAGGATTGGATTAGTAGCTCATTAAAACTTTATTGATTGATGTTAAGACTATAAACAGTAGCAACCTTAAAATATCCATTTCTGAAATAGGTTTTGTAACAATTGGAACAGTGGCTGCTGATTTAAGCTGACAAAACTACCAGTCGTCAAAAGCATCAGAGTTCTTGAGAAGGATAAAATTCTACCTGAATGATTAGAGAGTAACAGAGACTCACTAGCTGGCAGCATGGGCAGCCACCCCAAGGTCCTCCAGTTGTTGAGGTTAGAGGCTTTAAGGACATCTGCCTTCTGCTGATGGCACACGACCTGTGGATTAGGAGCTTTTGGAAGACTTACCTACCGTTGGCCCAAGCAACGTGGAGAAAGTCAATTCCACTGCCCTTTTCCACGAAGTTGTACCCCTTGGACTCCGGTGTCCTTTTAGTTTCACAAAGCCGTCTGCCTTACTCGTGGAGAGAAAAAGCCAACAACATTATATCTCAAAACTTTGTAATTTCTGCCAGCTGTTGGGAAGGGATTTATGGAAGCCGCCATCTTGACCATGTGGCCTGCTAAGCCCTCCCCCCTCCGTGGTTCTTTAATCTGCTACACCTGTAATTCATTTACCTGTTGCCTTTTATTCTTTGTCTCTAATTTCTTTTTTCACTGACTATGTTGTATCTATACATGTAATTTAATTTTAACTTTATACAAAAAATAAGCTAAACTCTACAACTTAAATTCAACTGTACTAAGTCAAATATTTCTAAATTATTATGTGTCTTTAAATGGTGGTAAACATTTAAGGTTATAAAGGTCTATTTCAAACTGACAAAATATTTATACCACCCAGTCATTCCTCTAAGCTGTTTATAAAGGTTAAGCCTCCATTATCAAAGGGAGATTTTCTCTACCTCTTTGTCCTTTGCAAGTGTATGTCTTACCTACTAAGTTAAAACCAGTTAGAGTCAGGCTGGAGGGCTCTGAGTGTAACATCTCTCCACAGCCTCTCAGCTTGGATCCAGTTTTCCAGACAGATTAATTACAGGGATAAAGCCTTACCTAGCCACCTATATGCTTAAGGCAGGTAACTTTAGACAAATTTTGTATACTAAAGACAGCCCTCAAATGCTCAGAGATCTAGAGAATATGGCATTTAAAATGCTTCATTAAAAAGCTTTTATAACAGAGAGACAGGCCAGCTGCTGGCACCACCCATTTCCTCCAAGAAGATTGATGGACACCGAAGAAGCTCTACCCGCAAAGTGGCAACGGTAGCCACTGAGCAATCCTGCCTTTCATCTCAACTGCTGCAAAGGGCTCTAAGGACCGTGGACAAAAGGGCAGTGGAATCGACTTTCTCCACGTTGCTTGGGCCAACGGTAGGTAAGTCTTCCAAAAGCTCCTAATCCACAGGTCGTGTGCCATCAGCAGAAGGCAGATGTCCTTAAAGCCTCTGACCTCAACAACTGTGGAGGACCTGGGGGTGGTAGTCTATGCTGCCAGCTAGTGAGTCTCTGTTACTCTCTCATCATTCAGGTAGAATTTTATCCTTCTCAAGAACTCTGATGCTTTTGACGACTGGTAGTTTTGTCAGCTTAAATCAGCAGCCACTGTTCCAATTGTTACAAAACCTATTTCAGAAATGGATATTTTAAGGTTGCTACTGTTTATAGTCTTAACATCAATCAATAAAGTTTTAATGAGCTACTAATCCAATCCTGACAGAGTACTAAACACCATACTATGCCAGTATACGATCATAATTGTAATTATTAGCTCAAAATTAAGGTGCTTTTCATTGTGTAAAAATCTGTCAGTTATATTTGTTAATTCTTTCAGCCAAACTATTTCTAACATGAGTATGCTGCTAATGTGTCTTAATATTTATGTTTTCACAAACTCAAAGGATTCTTTAAGTTCCAGGGAGCTGAAAAGGATCCATTCAAACAGGTCAGATTCACTCCAAATAAATTACTTCTTCCTGGCCTCGGGACTTCCTTCCCTTGTCCTGGGACCCCCTTGGGAACTCCTCCCCCACCTTACATTTCTCCTATTTAAGTACTAAGACCTAAAAAGAAAAAAACCTAACCTTGTCCTCTGCTCTGCTAACATCTCGCCAGGTCTCAGAGTTCCATACAGTCAGGACTGCGATGAAACAACCAGCTACCAGGACGTGGCAGCACCCCAGCTTTCTCAGATTCCCCAAAGGATGATCAACGCCCCAAGTCAGCAGGAAGCAGTCTTTTGAGAACTCAAAGCCCTTATTCCCTGACCTGCCATGCCCAACCCCCATTTTTTAATAACAACAAGAGGTGGGAATGTTAGAAACCTGCAGACTCACCCTGTTGGGCCATGCCCAACCCCCACCTTTTTAATAGTAATAAGAGGTGGAAATGTTGAGGCTGGGCAGTCTGTGGGCCCCGCCTCTGATGGGCGGGACGTATAATCACTAAGTCAGGCCTTACCTGGCTGGGCGGAGACTGGGTTATGCAAGCCCCACTGCCCAAGCTACCTGGCCGCAGAGACTGGGTTACGCATGCGCAAGCTCCCCTTTTAAAGCAAGCGCGCCAAGTGTCCCTCTCTCTTGCTCTCTCTTGCTCTCTCTTGTCCCTTTCATCTCCCTCTCTCTTGCTTCCCTCTCTCGCTCTCTCTGGGGCCCCCCTTTACTCTCTCTCTCTCTCTCCCGCTTTCCTCTCCCCTCTCTCAATAAACTCCACGTGGGCGCTCAATCTCGTGTTTGTGTTTCTTAGGCCATAGCAGCTGCATCACAGCAGCTGCAAAACAATAACAGTAGGGGCCTCCAGAGGCTGGAGGTGTTGGATCTCCTGGAACTGGGGTTGAGCAATTGACGTAGGTGCTGGTAGTTACCTTGATCCTCTGGAAGAGGAGAAGGTTTTAACCTGAGCCCTCTTTCGAGCCCATACTAGGGTTTTTCTTTTGCTGTTTTCTGTCTTTATTTTCTTTTCTTTTAATTTGGAAACCGTATTTTGTCATTTTTGAGACTCTATGTAATCCTGGCTGGCCTGGGAACCTCCCTCCCGGTTGCTGAGGTTAAAGGCACAGGCTGTACTACCCTGGACTGAATGGACTCTTTCTTCTTTAACCTTAACATTTGCCAGAGTTACACGCCCCCCCCCATGTGTGTTCTGGGAGATTCCAGAATCTGATAAATTTACCTTTGTTTTGTTGCCAGTGTATTTTGAACTTTTTGAAATAAAGAAAATTAGGGGGAGGCGCAGAATAGGATGCTGGGCCTCCTGGTGCTGGAGTTACAGGTAAACCATCCTAATGGATGCTAGGAACCACGTTTTGGGAAAGAACAGTAAATGCTCTTAATAGGTGAGCAGTCCCTTGGAAATCATTAGACCACACCCACTGTGCACCATTTATAAGATCTTTAAACACGTGGCTCATGTTCCCAAGCTTATCTCCACAGGAAGTCATTTTACTTTAAAATGTTTTTAAGTGCTGGGTGGTGGTGGTGCACACCTTTAATCCTGGTACTTGGGAGGCACAGCAGGGGGTCTATGAGTTCCAGGCCAGGCCTGATCTAAGAGACCCTGTGTGTGTAGAAGTAGGCACACGTACCTGTGTGCAGACATGCCACAGCTGGTAAGTGATGGTCAGAGGACAACTCTCAGGAGGTGCTATGGATGGAACCCAGGTGGTCACACACTAGTGTCTCTCCCTCTGAGCTATCTTGCCAGCCCAGAAAATAAACCTCATTCCCTGTGTGGAGTCTTGAGGATAAATCATAAGCATTGGCCGCAGTGGGCGTGGCATTTTGCTATGGCTTGGGGGGGGGGATAAAGAGGTGGTGTCTCGGCACCTTGGCCTGCGGAGATGTCCAGTTGCCAACCACAGAACAGCGAACTTTTGGTTTCTATGGGCAGGGACAGATTTGTGACCTTGTCATTGTCCTGCCTTGGGAATAATGTCGGACTTTTCTTGTGCTTTTCAGCTACGAAAGACCCCACGGCTGTGGAGAGAGCCAACTTGTTAAACATGGCTAAGCTGAGCATCAAGGGGCTCATTGAGTCGGCCCTGAGCTTTGGCCGCACCCTGGACTCGGACTACCCGCCTCTGCAGCAGTTCTTTGTGGTTATGGAACACTGCCTGAAACACGGCCTTAAAGGTACCCTGAGACTGCGCATCCATTCACCCTACAGTCCCTCTCTTTGCACCCTAAATATCCTGGGAAATGGTTGTGAGGCTGTAGCTACTGTCATTTTGCATTTTAAAATACTGACTCAGGTGTTCCTGAGTAAGGAGGGCTTGCTCCATGAGCTGGAAGGCCCGAGTTTGCTCTTTGGAACCCAGGTTAATGTGAAGGAGAGAGATGAATAACCCTGTGAAGTTCTGTGGCTGTGCCACACCTACACACACAATAATAATTAAGAACATGGAATGTGTTCATTTCCTAGTGGATAATCTTCAGAAAGAATTT
The DNA here is from genome assembly GCA_030556225.1 of Cricetiscus sungorus. Classification (NCBI taxonomy): domain Eukaryota; kingdom Metazoa; phylum Chordata; class Mammalia; order Rodentia; family Cricetidae; genus Cricetiscus; species Cricetiscus sungorus. The sequence continues at coordinate 68,238,507 of JANBXA010000600.1, read as the reverse complement.
TTTTTTAAAATTGGAGAAAAAAATAACTAGATTTCTTTTTTTCTTTTTTTTTTTCTTTTTTTTTTGAGAGATGCCCCTATATAACCCTGGCTCACCTTGCACTCACTATATAGACCAAGCTGGTCTTGAACTTATAGATATCCAGAGATCTGTCTACCTCTGCCTTCCAAGATCTGGGATTAAGGTATACACCACCATGCTTGGCCTGATTACATATTTTTTAAAATGTTTGCCCTTACCTGATTTTCTTGGGTAATTTTTGAAAGTTATTACATTTATTTATATACACACACACACACACACACACACACACACACACACACACACTCACGCGTGTGCAACTTGTAGGAGGCAGGTGCCTTTACCCACCGAGCCATCTCAGCAGCCCCAGATTCTTTTGAAACCAAAACTGAGTGGTGATGCTGGCATGAACTTAATATTAATAGTTTGAACCCTGTTGAAGAAATCAAAGTGGATTGTTGAGTTGGAAAGGTCTTCAGTGCATGGGGACTTGTAAGAAAGTGTCCTGTGAACTAGGTTGCTGTAGAAACAGGTGACCTCCAAAAGGATGATAGTCTGCTACGCAGCTCATCTGGGAATTGTTAGCTGAGAAATAAGTGGTTTTGAGGGTCTGTGCACCCTTGGCTAGCCTGGAGCTCACTGTACAGACCAAGCTCTTCCAGCTCACAGAAGTCCACTCGCCTCTGCCTTCTCAGGTTAAAGGTGCGCTCCACTGTGCCAGGGAGTCAAGGAATTGGCAAACAGCCCAGACTGCCATGGCACTTGCTGTGTAGCCCCAGGGCTGACACGGCAGGAACCTTCTCTGTGCAGAGGGCAGAGAGCTTTATCAAGGAAATCAGGCAACTCAGACCTACCTGTGGAATGAAACACAAGATAGCAGACTGGGGAGGTAGCTCAGTCAGTCAAGTTTGAGGACTCCGTTTGATCCCCAGAAACCACACAGTAAGCTCGGCATGGTAGCAAGCTTGTAATCCCTGAACTGGGGAGGTGGAGGCAGGAGGATTCCTGGAGCTCAACTAGCTTAATTGGAGATGAAAACTCAAGGTGAATGGCTCTTGAGGATGCTACTGAGGGTTAACCTCTGGCCTCCACACCACCTGCACAGACACACAAAACAAGATGACAAAGCTGGCTGTTTCAATATTCAACTTTTAAGTATATACTGGCTAATAACTATCCTTTTACCTAAAATAGCAATTAAGCCAGGCATGGTAGCACATATTATAATCCTAGTACATGGAGGAGAGAGGCAGGAAGATCAGGTGATTAGCGTCAGCTTTAGCTACAGAACAAGTTTTGAGGCCAGCCTGTGTTGGCTGGGGTGTTTGTGGTGCACAACTTTATGTAAATGCATATGTCTGTATGCCATGTGTGTGAGGTTACCCGACGCCCTGGAGCAGGAATTAGAGATTAGGGAGCCTCCTGATCCCTGGGAAGTGAATTCTGAAACCCTGGAGGAGCAGCAAGGGCTCTTAACTGCTAAGCCATCTGTCCAGACCACAGATTATTTTTTTTTCCCCCAGAGACAGAGTTTCTCTGTAAAACAGTCCTGGCTGTCCTGGAATTTGCTTTGTAGTTCCACGCTGGCCTCAAACTCATAGAAATCTGCCTGGCTCTGACTCCCAGATGCAGATCCTTTTTTAAAAGGATTACTTTTTTTTTTTTTTTTTTTAAATTATGTGTGTCTGTGTGTGGGTAGGCATTCATGAATACAGGGCATCAGATGCCTAAGGCATCAGCTTCTTGGAGCTAGAGTTACAGGTGGTTGTGGGGATTGACTCAGTCCCTGGAAGAGTAATACATTCTCTTAACCCCTGAGCCTTCTTGTCAGCTCATCTCCCAGGTTCTTCTATTGCATCAGGAAATTACAGTTATTACAGTGCCAGGGTGTGAGTGTGGGTGCCAGATGACAACTAGAGTTCAGTTCTTGCCATCCTGTGTGTCCTGGGGATCAAATTCTGGTGAGGGGCGCCTTCACCCAGGAGCCTTCTCTCCAGCCTGCCTCCCTTCACATGTTTAACTTTGGTTTTGGTTTGTTTTGGTTTCAGTTTTTCGTGACAGGGTTTCTCTCTGTTACAGTCCTGGCTGTCCTGGAACTCACTTTGTAGACCAGGCTGGCCTTGAACTCACAGCGATCCACCTGTCTCTGCCTCCAGAGTGCTGGGACCACAAGGCCTGTGCCACCACCACCTAGCTGGGTTTTGTTTTTTGGTTTTTTTAATGGCAGTGATAAAAATCTTATCTTCTCTCCTAAATTGCTGAACTGGAATTTGATAATCATGGCCAAAATAATTGAATTTTAAATTATTTTTAAGTATTGTCAGTATTATCATTTGTTGTACTCACAGGTTTATCTTCATGCATAGTTGCAAAGCTATTTAGCCTTGGTGGTTTTTTTATCCCCACAGTAAAGATGCTCTTGGTGGTTGTCCTTGTTTGATAGCCACATTTTATCTGCAGAAGGTCTGATTGTTTTTTTCTTTTATTTTAATGATTGCATTTGTCTATGTGCTGCCTGCATGCAGTACCCTAGAAGACCAGAAGAGGGCAGAAAATCCCCAACCTGAGAAGGTTGTTGAGACATAAATGCTTGTCCTCAACAGCAGCCTGAGACAGGGTTTCTCATGTAGCATACTTGCTGTGTGACTGAGATGACCTTGAACTTTTTTGGGATGTGGATTTTGAGACAGGGTTTCTGTATATCCCTGGCTGCCCTGGAATTTGCTTTGTAGACCAGGCTGGCCTTGAACTCACAGACTGCCTCCCACTCCAAAGTGCTGGGATTAAAAGCATATGCAATTATGCCCATGATCTAGAACTATTTTTTGTTTTTGAGGTCATGTCCCTCTATATAGGCCTGGCTGTCCTGGTACTTGCTTTGTAGACCAAGCTGGCTTTGAACTCTTGATCATGCTGCTTGTACATCCCACCTTGCTGATGACAGGCATAGGCAATGGCATCCAGGTTTTCATGTGGTACTAGGCTCAAACACAGGGCTTCCTGCATGGTGGGCAAGCAGCCTACGAACAGAACTGTATCCCTGGCCCAAATAATGTTTATGTCACCTGATGTCAAAATAAAGGTTGCAGTTGTGTGTGTTTAGAAGGAAAGCACCTTAACTATGCTTTCCTTTTTTTCAGTACTACAGATAAAACCCAGGGCCTCATGCATTCTAGGCTAGCATTCTGCCACTGCACTAAGTCTCCTATACCTTCAGAGCTCTTAAGGTTTCTCATAAATGTTGAGACAAGATACTGCAGAGCTTCCCACCTGATCTAGGTGTGTACCCCCATACCTGGCTTTGTGGTCCATTTATTTAGTAGACTTACAAAAGACTCAGGCCATTATTTAGTTGCTTACCTAGGTGTTCCTGATATAAAAGGATAGCCAAGATGTGTGTGTGTGTGTGTGTGTGTGTGTGTGTGTGTGTGTGTGTGTGTGTGTGTACATATGTGTGTATGCATTAACTTCCTTCTGATGGCACTAGGGATTAAACCTCCGCCCTTGTGAATGCTAGGCAAATGTCTACTGCTGAGGTATGTCTCTAGCCCTCTTTCCTTTCTATTGAGACAAGATATCATTAAGTTACCCAGGCAGCTCTTGAACTTCTGATCTTCCTGTCTCGGCCTCTCATAGACCTAAGCTAAGATTATAGTGGGGTGTGTATGTGCATTCGTATGTGCACCAACATGCCATATGTGCATACACAGAGGCCAGAGCAGGACAGTGTCTTCTGTCACTTTCTGCTCTACTGAACTGGAAAGTCATATTTTCACTTGAGCAGGCTAGCCAGAAAGTCCTCGGGGCTGCCCATCTCCACCCTCCAACACTGGGGTTACAGGCACACACACAGCCATGCCCAGCTTGTCATGTGGGTGCTGGGATTTGCTCAGGCCCTCATGCTTGAAGAGCAGACACTGAGCCACTGGACAGTCTCCCCAGATCTGTGACTAACACTGAAGATGCTGTTACCCCAGGTCGTTTCATGAGTTGAAATTGTACTTTATATGTTTTCCAGTGAGGAAATCATTTTTGAGTTATAACAAAACTATTTGGGGTCCTCTGGAACTGGTGGAGAAGCTGTACCCTGAAGCAGAAGAAATTGGAGCGAGTGTCCGGGATTTGCCTGGCCTTAAGTAAGTACAGCTGCTCATCCTGAGAAGTTCATGTATCCGCCCCTCAGTACCCAGTCTGAGCACTGCTTTGGTTTTCTGCTCCTGAAGTCCTGCTCATTCTATAACTCAGTGCGTACTGTTTACTTCATTAAGTTTTCCTAAGTCCCTTAATCAAGAATTAAGAGTTAGCCACTGAGAAGACCAGTGGGAAGGCTGAGGCAGGCAGATCTCAGTATGTTCAGGGCCAGCCTGGTCTATGTAGAGATTTTCAGGCCAGCCAGGGCCACATAGAAAGCACTGAGGCTGCTTTCTAACCCCTTGGTTCTTTCTAGGACTCCCCTGGGTCGTGCTAGGGCATGGCTTCGATTAGCCCTCATGCAAAAAAAAAAAAAAAAAAAAAGGCCAGAAATAGCTGGTGCATTCCAGCTCATCATGAATGTTGAAAACTTTTTTCTTTCTTTTTTTTTTCTCTTTGGTTTTTTGAGGCAGGGTTTTTCTGTGGCTTTGGAAGCTGCCCTGGAACTAGCTCTTGTAGACAAGGTTGGCCTTGAACTCACAGAGATCCACCTGCTTCTGCCTCCTGAGTGCTGGGACTAAAGGTGTGCACCACCACCATCCAGTTGAAAACTTTTTTTTCAGGTAAGAAATTATTTTGATTTTTGAGACAGGGTTTCTCTGTAGCTTTGGAGCCTGTCCTGAAACTAGCTCTGTAGACAAGGCTGGCCTCAAATGCACAGAGATCCACCCACCTCTGCTTCTGGGGTGCTGCTGAGATTTAAGGTGTGCGGCAGCCACTAGCTGGCAGTTTTGTTTTTGAGACATGTTTTCTCTGCAGCCCTAGCCATCCTGGAACTCACTCTGTAGACTAGGCTGACCTCAAGCTTACAGAGACCCGCTTGCTTCTGCACAACCTCCCTCTACACTGCCATGCTGGGATTAAAAGTGTGATATATGTGTGTGGAAGTGCACATGTGGGCGCTGTGGTGGTTGGAGGGCTACTTTCAGGGTCAGCCTTCTTACACTGTGGGATCTGAGGCTGGAACTCAGGGCATCAGGCTTTTACCACTGCGATATCTCATCAGCCCTTCATCCTTATCAGTAAGATGGCTTAGCTGTGTGTGCACTCACTGGAGAAGACGCGTGTGCCTTGGTGCAGATGTGAAGGCCCACCCCACTATGACATACTACTCTTATGGAGGTAATATTCTAGAGAGTTCTTTCTTCCAAAGCACACAGTAGTACTTAAGAACTGTGGCTGGAGAGCTTGCTTAGTGGTTGCGAGCACCAGCTGCTCTTCAAGGAGCCTGTGTTTGATTCCCAGTGCCCACGTGGTACTGCATCTCTAGTCTCATGGTCTCCTGCAGCGGACACTGCACTTACACGGTGCACAAACATACGTTCAGGCAAACACATACATAAATAAAACTTAAATCTCAAAAGAACAAATCACAACAAAAATCCTTGCAGAGCAGGTTTTACTGACCTCCCAGAGGTAGAATTGCTTGCTCAGAAAACTAGCCTAAGGGTTTCTTTGAGAGGACAGGGGTTTCTCAATGCCCACAGCTGTTTATAGCTCCATCAGGTCCCAGGGGATCCAGCGCCCTCTCCTGGTCTCTGCAGGCACTGTTTGCATATAGATGCACATACAACACTCCTACGCATGAAATAAAATTAGTAACTAGTATAGGAACCAAGGAGATTGCTCAGTGGGTAAAAGGCTTAACTGCACAGGCGTGGGAACCTGAGTCTGCATCTTCAGAGCCCAAGTAAAACTAAGTGCCATGGGTGAGGACGAAGCCCAGAAACCCCCGCCCCCACACTGGGCAGCACAATTTAGGTTCCGTGAGAGACCATGTCCAAAGAAATAAAAGTGGAGAAGTCATAGATGAAAGACATCCCAAGGCCAGTCTTTGGTTCCCACATGCACCCTCTGGGTAGAAAGAGCAAGGCACCTTGCACACACCCACACACATCAGCATCAGGTTGTAAAGATAAAAACAAAGCACAGTAAAATACCATTTTCTCTGTCAGTGTGTCCTTCTGCAGATGTGGAGCACGTGGCTATGATTTTAGCACTGAGGCTGCTTTCTAACCCCTTGGTTCTTTCTAGGACTCCACTGGGTCGTGCTAGGGCATGGCTCCGATTAGCCCTCATGCAGAAAAAAATGGCCGATTACCTTCGCTGCTTAATTATCCAGAGGGAGCTCCTGAGGTTAGTGCTTAAGGTCATGTTCATTTTTTAATTTTATTTATATTTTGCTATCCAAAAAGAAGTGAAGAAAGAGCTATGAAATGCCACAGACTAAAGGAAGAGCAAAGTGAGAGGTAGTGGTGTCTGTCCTAGGGAAAGGATTGCACGTCTCTCCTTATGACCTTTAATGTTCCAGCGAGTGCCTGGCTGCATCCTGCGATTGTTTAATTGAAGATCAGATGGTGACCGCTTTCAGAGCAGGGCAGTCAGGGTGGCCCTTGTCATGGCTCCTGTGGCCTGCCTCTCTAGTGTTCTGGGAATACCATGCTGTGTTCAGTTTCACTTGTGACTCTGGCTTCACATCTCAGTTTTTCCATTTGTTAAATGACGATGGCCATAGTTGAAGCTATGGAATTTCTCAGCAATATTCTGAGGACCAGTTAAAGCTGTAATTGATACACGTGTGACCTGATGCCACCAGAGCTTTTCCTGATTATAAAAACTGGTGACTTCATCTCTCTCTCTCTCTCTCTCTCTCTCTCTCTCTCTCTCTCTCTCTCTCTCTCTCTCTCTCTCTCTCTCTCTCTCTCTCTCTCTCTCTCTCTCTCTCTCTCTCTCTTTCTCTTTCTCTCTCTTCCCCTCCCTTCTCCCCCTCTCTCCCCCCCTCTCCCCTTCTCTCCCCCTCTCTTCCCTTCTTTCTTCCCCTGTCTCCCTCTGTCTCCCCCTCTCTCTCTCTCTCCCCCCTCTCTTTTTCTTCCCTCCTCTGTCTCTCTCTCTCTCTCTCTCTCTCAGCAGGGTGTCATATAGCACAGGCTGACCTTGAATTTGCTGTCTAACCAAGGATGACCCTGAGTTCTTGATCCTTCTGCCTCTACCTTTCCAGTACTGGATTACAGGTGTACGCACCATGGCTGCGACTGTAGTTACCCGCATGTCATGACTGATGATTACCTACCCATTGAGAATACTTGGTGCACCGGAGCACTTGCTGCTCTTGCAGAGAACCAGGGTTCTGTCTCCAGGATACACGTGGCAGCTCACAAGCATCCAAATTCTGGGGACCCAGTTTTCTCTTCTGGCCTTTGAGGGTACCAGGCACACATGGTACACATACATACATGCAAACAAAATGCTCAAACACATAAACTCAGTCTGTTCTTTGTGTAGGACAGTATATTACTATGTAGTTCTGGCTGGCTTGAAATTTGCTATGCAGTTAAGACTGTCCTCTAACTCCTGAGATCCACCTGCCTCTGCCTACAAAGTGCTGGGAGTAAAGGTGTGCTGCTACAGCCAGCTATTCCAAGGGTCTTAATGAATTTGGGGGCTGAAACGTCAGCTCTAATTACAAGTATCGTAATCAGATTAGTGGCAGTTACTGAGTCCTGAGAATCCAGCATTCCAAGCCTCAGGGTTGCCCCCTCCTCTCCCACACTCTGAGACAATGGTCCACAGCTGAGGGATGGCTCAGCAGTTATGAGCACTGGCTTGCTCTTCTAGAACACCTGGGCTCAGGTCCCAACATTCACAATCACAGCTCACATTGTCTGAGTCCATTTCCAGGGGCTCTGATGTCTTCTTACAGCCTCTGGGCTCTGTATGCATGTGGCACGCATAGATAAATGCAGGCAAAACACTCTCACATAGAAAATAATAAAATGATATTTTTTTCAAAACATCCATGGTCTAATTTTCTACTGAGACTGGCCTGGAATTTACTTTATGATTCAGGCTGGCCTTTAACTCAACAATCCCCATCTCAGCCTCCTGAGTACTAGGCATTCCAGGCAAAAACTGAATGCTTATGCATTACCCCCTTTTTGTTTCGTCTTTGTTTTCCCCTCACAAGGTCTTTCTCTTCTCCTTCAGTCCTGTTAATTTTTTATGGAGACATCAAGCCTTTTCACAGGTTAAGCGTTCAGTTCAGAATACACGTTAGAGCTGCTTAGGTTATTTCCATGTCTACAGGATGGGGGAGATGAGGTGTTCCAGTTCAGCGTTGGGTTTGTGATCACTCTGTTCTGATGTTCCCAGTGAGTTCTATGAGTACCATGCACTAATGATGGAGGAGGAGGGAGCCGTGATTGTTGGGCTACTGGTCGGCCTGAATGTGATTGATGCCAATCTGTGTGTGAAGGGAGAGGACCTAGACTCCCAGGTGAGTGAACACAGGTAATACAAATAGGTGTTCTCAATACACACAGTTCTCCCTGGATCTGAGAGGCTCTAAGTTACACACTGCGCTGTTAAACACTTGCACACAATTCCATTGCATGTTGTGTTAGACAAGCATATGATAGAAACAGCTTAAGTGGGCTGGAGAGATGGCTCAATGATTAAGAGCACTGGCTGCTCTTCAGAGGTCCTGAGTTCAATTCCCTGCAGCCACATGGTGGCTCACAAGCATCTCTAGTGGGATCTGATGCTTCCTTGTAGTCATCAGGGTTCAAATTTGAATAAGGGAAAGCCATTGCCTTTGGTCAGAGCCGTCAGGATGTAAACATCACTGGAAGGGCCCTTCTAGACATGCCCACAGCAAACTTCCCTGACCAGTCAGTCATCTCTCAGGCCAGCGAAAATTCACAAGGCTGCATCCACACCAGAGCTGCTGAGGGGGATTTCTTCTCTTTAAATAAAAATCTGTTTATTAATTTCAGGTTGGAGTGATTGATTTCTCCATGTATTTAAAGAATGAAGAAGAGATTGGAAACAAAGAAAGGTGTATTTTCCTCCTTATTTCCCAGTTTTAGGAATTCTTTTGTTTCGTTTTTGTTTTTTTTTTTTTTTTTTTTTCCCAGACAATGTTTCCCTGTGTAACAGTCCTGGATATCCTGGAACTTACTCTGCAGACCAGGCAGGCCTCAAATTCACCGAGATCCACCTGCCTCTGCCTTCCAAGTGCTGAGATTAAAGGCTTGAGCTACCCCCACCCCCAGTTAAGGGTTGTAGTTTTTACATAACTATTTTCAAATGAGCTTTGTGCTGTCTGTTCACTGTGTGGTGGTTTCTGTTCCTAGAGCCCTGGCTTGTATTTTTACTTCTTTTTTAAAGCTCTACATGGCAGACATGGAAAGTCCTTTAGATGGGGTTAACTTTGGTTCACAGTAGGAATCTTGGGTAATATCTTGGGTATTACCTTGGGTAATATCCTTGTTGAGAGACACCTTAATAACTACATTTCGTGCCAGTGGGGGCTTATTATCTAACTGGATCTGTTTCAAGTATATTAATGATACATTAGCAAGTAACTCAGTCAGCAGAGTTCCAGATTTACAGCTATGTGACAGCCTGTTTTAAAAGCAAAGCCATATTTTATCACTGTGATTTTCACAACTGTTTCCAGATGATTTATATATATTTTAAACTACCCTTTCCTCCCACCACAGGAATGTTCAAATTGCTGCCATCTTAGACCAAAAGAATTACGTTGAGGAATTAAATAGACAACTAAAGTAAGTATCGAGTGCCTAACTTTAATATAGTTAGAGCCTCATTTTAGGGGCAAGTTTGTTTTCATCTTAATTCTTATACCTTTCTACATAGCATCTTTGCATATTTGCCTCCTAGGCATTTTTGAGAGGACTCAATGGGCAGGTTAGCTGCACAACAGAAATTAATAGTATACAGAGAACTTGGTGTGGTATCACACACTTGTAATGACTCCAGCACTTGGGGCGTAGTGGTAGGAGGGTCCTGAGTCCCAGGCTCCCCAGTAAGTCAGTGTGAGGCCAGCATGTCCCACGGTAGAGCCTTCACCTCACCTGCACAGGGCCCTGGCCTCAGTCAATGCTGGCATCCAACAGCCATCAAGAGCACTTTATAGAGAAATATTGATTCTTTTGCTGTGGTCCTTACAGCTGTCTTAGCTCAGATCAAGTCAGGCAGGTGAACAAAGTTGTCCCCCTCTAGAAATTTATTTTGGGTCCATAAACCCAAGTCTGGGACCGTCACATTTTCCTTGCCTGTGTGAGCTTGTGTGATTTCTCAATGAGTTTTGTTTTGTTTTTTTTGCCGATTGCAGCAGCACAGTCAGCAGCCTCCATTCAAGAGTTGACTCACTAGAAAAGTCCAACACTAAGCTGATCGAAGAGGTACTGTCCCCAACAACGGATGATATGATTGTCTTTGAGTACCCTACTGTTTGTGATCCTTTTCTATTTTAAGTGAGAATGCTGTCAGCATCCATCCCCCCACACACACACACACACACACACACACACACACACACACACACACACCCCTCTTCATCATGGGGGGACATTTGCAGTCTAAGGCTATAAGTTCTAGAGAACCCACATACACCTTGAGTTCCTAATTGCATGACTCTGAGGTAGTGTTATTTATTATAGTCAGTAACTACAATTTAGCACCAGAGAAAAAAGTCACATGGATTCTTAAATTCATGAAGTGTGATTTCCATTACAGTGAGGCTCACCTATGTGTAGGTCATGGAATGACCTCTAGTCACAAGCAGCAACATTGCATAGCCTTGTCACATGTCCCCCTCCTTCTGGTACAACCTACTAGCCATGGCTTCCCACACTGTAAATGTGGCCATTGGGTGCCCCTTTGCAGAAAAGCAAGTTCATCTTAAAAATAAATAAAAAATCTGGGCTGGGGGAATTGGCTTAGTAGTTAAGAGTATTTGTGATAGGGTCCCACTGTGTTGACGACACTGGCCTGTAGTTCACAGAGATCCATCTATCTCTGCCTCCAAGTTCTAGGATTAAGAGTGTGTACCATCACATTTGACTTTTTTCTTAAGTGTATTAACCCTATTTTCTGATGTATGCTGGATAGAAGCCTGTTATTTCCGCTGTGCCCCTCATTTTCCACGTCAATCAAAAACCACCTTTTTAATTGTCCCGACTCATCTTACTGGTTTCAGGGTTTTTTTTTTTTCCTCTAGTTTGTAGCCACAGACCTAAACCATATAGCAAGTCTACAGAAAGATGCTCAGAGTGGCTTTTTGTTTCACAATTTGCAGTTAGCAATAGCGAAGAATAATATCATTAAGCTCCAAGAAGAAAACCATCAGTTACGCAGTGAAAACGAGTTGATCTTAATGAGAACTCGGCAGCACCTGGAGGTGAGTATCGACAGCAGAGCCTGCTGGGGTCCCGAGTTGTGTAGGCCAGGTGTGTGTGATGGCAGAGCCTGGTGTGATGGTGTGACCTCTTCTTCCTAGGTTACCAAAGTGGATGTGGAAACTGAGCTGCAAACATACAAGCATTCCCGGCAAGGTCTAGATGAAATGTATAATGATGCCAGAAGGCAGCTTCGAGACGAGTCACAGCTAAGACAGGTAGTTGGCCTTGCAGTTATATTACCTAAATCCTGGGGATAACTTACTCTCAAGCAGCACTATTCTGTGTATCAGCCTTAGCTTCTTGGACATGGAGCAGAACCTGACACCCTTAATACACCAATTCTTTGTTTTTTAGTATTTATTTATTTATTATGTATACATTGTTCTGTCTGTATATATGCCTACATGCCAGAAGAGGGCACCAGATTTCATTACAGATGGTTGCAAGCCACCACGTGGTTGCTGGGAATTGAACTCAGGACCTCTGGAAGAGGTCTGAGCCATCTCTCCAGTCCCCCTTTGTCTGTTTTTGTATTTATTTTGTATGTGTGCACACAGGTCATGGCATACGTGTGAAGGTCAGAGGGATAACTCTCGAGAGCCAGGTCTCTCCTCCTCCCACGTGGTTCTGGCATAGGGATTGAACTCAGGCCATCAGGCCTGCTGACACACCTTTGCCCACTGTTCTAGTCCTCTCTGTTGCTGTGATAAAGCACTGAAATCTACACAGGGAGGAAAGGTTGATGACAGTCCTTCATTGGGTGGGGGAAGTCAGGGCAGGACTGAAAGGAGGAGTCTGACTCTGTCCTGCTCGCTCAGGCTTATGCTCAGCTAGCCTTATATAGCTCAGGAACTATATGGGATGGGACCTCCTACATCAGTATCGGTTATCAAGAACAGCCCCCCCCCCCCCGACACAGCCACACGTGATATGAGCTGTGTCATAACGCTGATGCCCACAGAGCCATGGTGCGGTGCGGGCCCAGTGTTCTTATTTTAAGCTTGAAAAACACATCTTAGTCTTTTTAAAACCTTCCAGCCTATGGTTGTAAGTGTGAATGCAGACCACCATCACAGAAACAGTACCTAGCAGGACATCGTGAAATATATAAATATTAGCAACATTATATTTAAAATGTGAGCTTTCAGATAGTGGCACATACACAAGATGCACACATGTAGCTTGATGAGTTGTAATGCCCAGGCTAAGAGGAGGATATGGCCCGCCTTTCAGTGCAGTCTTCCTGTCTTTAACATTAGCAAAAGTCTGAATCAAGGTTTTGGGGGGGGGGGGTTGAGATACTGTGCTGCTTAGCTCTTGTTAACTTGACCCAGACTAGAGGCACAGGGAAGAGAACCTCAGCTGAAAAATACCTCCATCTGATTGGCATGTAAACAAGTCTGTGGGGCATTTTCTTCATCGATGATTGAGGGCCTAGCCCAGGGCGGGCAGTGCCGTTCCAGGCAGGTGATCCTAGGCTGATTAAATAAAGCCGTCTAAGCCTCCATGGCCGAGGTTCCCAGCCTCGCTAATGCTTTGGCCCTTCAATACACTTCCTCATGTTGTAGTGACCCCTCCACCATAAAGTTACTTTCGTTGTTGCTTAATAATGGTAATTTGTTACTGTTATGCATCACAGTGTAAGTATGTCCTGTTAATGGTCTGTTGAGTCAGGACCAGGCTCTATGATCACAGTGTAAGTATGTCCTGTTAATAGTCTGTTGAGTCAGGACCAGGCTCTATGGTCTCTGCCTCCATGCTCCTGTCTTGGCTTGTGATGGACTGTAAACCTTTTTTCCTCCCAAGTTGGTTAGTGTTTTATCACAGCAACAGAAAGCAAACTAGGACAGACAAGATCTCACTAATGTAGCTTTGGCTTGCCTGGCCTCTGTCCCCTGAGGAGCTGAGATCAAAGGTGGCCACCAGCATACCCAGGCCTTTTTTTTTTTTTTTTTAATAGAATTGTGTAGCCCCGGCTGGGTTTGAATTCAAAGCAGTCCTCCTGTCTCATCCTCTTCAGTGCTGGGACTACCCATGAACCACCCAGCAGGCAGACTTGAGAGGGCCACATGAGTAGGATGTTGTCCCTCATCTTGTTGACAGCTGCACATCTGATTTTAATAACCTGCTAATGAAGACATTGTGAAATTGCAGGACGTGGAGAATGAGCTGTCAGTACAAGTTGGCATGAAGCATGAGATTGAGCTTGCTATGAAGCTGTTGGAGAAAGACATTCATGAGAAACAAGATACTCTCATAGGCCTCCGGCAGCAGCTGGAAGAAGTCAAAGCAATCAACATTGAGATGTACCAAAAGCTGCAGGTACAGGATGGTCTTCGTTCTCGGCATTGCCAGGAGCCCAGCCCCATCTTTCTGCATGCCGGACAAATTCGGTACCACTGAGCCTCCTCCACCCTGATTTCATTCTTTTCTTTTCCTGAGACAAGGTTTCTCTGTGTAGCCCTGGCTGTCTTGGAACTCGCTCTGTAGACCAGGCTTGGCCTCGAACTCAAAGAGATCCACCTGCCTTCCAAATGCTGGGATTAAAAGAGTGTGCCACCACAACCCGCTCCTCTCAAATGTTTTGTTTTGAGACAAGGGCTCTCTAGGTAGTCCTGGCTGGCCTTGAATTCACAGATATCTGCCTCCCTTTACCTCATCCAACTTAAATATTTTTAAATGTAAATCTTTATGCCCTTTTTATTTTATTATTATTTTTTAGACAGGGTCTATGTAGCCCCTGGCTATCCTGGAACTTGTTATAAAGATTAAACTGGCCTTGAACTCCCAGAGATCAGCCTGCCTCTGCCTCCTGCTGGGATTAAAGGTGTATACCACCATGCCCAGCCTGTTTTACTTTTCAATAACATGGAAATATGATCAAGTTGGTTTTTTTGTCGTAATTTTGAAGTACATTACTATTATTTTATGTATGTGTGCTATGTGTGTGTCTTGGCATGTATGGGAGTAGGCTCTCCTACCATGTGGGCCTCAGAGGTGGACCTCCACTGGCCAGGTAGGTATATCTTCTCACTGAGCCCTTCTCTGGTGCATCCTGTATCTTATTCTTACTGTTTGGTGGTTTTGGAGAAGAGTTGGCTGCTCAGGCTGGCCTCAGTGTCCCCATGTAGTGAGGCTAGCATTGAACCTGTAATCCTACCTACCTACTGACTGCTAGGATTTCTAGGCATGTACCACTACTCTTGGCCTAATGTTTGAGTTTCAAAATTAAAACCACCATAGCTGTTGTTTTTATAAATAGGGCTCTGAAGACAGCTTGAAAGAAAAAAATGAAATAATTGCCCGACTAGAAGAAAAGACCAATAAAATCACTACAGCCATGAGGCAGCTGGAGCAAAGGTATGCTACTCATATGAGTTCCCATTCCCTCTTCCTTTCTCCACCTCTGACACCTGCCATAGACACTGTTAGGAGACCTTGCCTAGGGCTTGTGACTTAGCTAAGCTAAGCCAGAGTTTGTCCTTTTTTTTTTTTTTTTTTTTTTTTGTTTGCTGCATGGAGTAAAATTGCTTTATTAGGGTGATTTGTTTGAAGTTGCTTTCTTGGAGATACTTTAAAGGCACAATATCTGTGGCATAAAACTAAACACAAAGACCTGGAAGTCAGAAATAGACAGGCTCTGGTGGGACTGTCCCATTCTTCACCACTGGCCATCTCCTATCCGAAAACAGCATGAGTTGACCGTGTAGTTACTTCCTGAGCTAGGACCCTCAGCCTAACCCAGGGCTGGATTTTATGTCAATGGAGCTCTTTTCATTTCACTGTTGAAAATATAATGTATCCATTGCCCTGTCATGTTGAGTCAACATGTGTCACCATTGCTTTCTTTGAGTCTACTGAGGAAAAACATAACTGTTGATGCTTTACTGACACAAATATTCTTTTATTGACACCCTCTTTCTTCTTTTTTCTTCTTTTTTTTTGTTTCCTTTATCCCCACTTTTACATTTTGGACATCTTTATTACCGTTTCTTGTCTTTGATTTCTGTCCATTCCATTATGAAGTGACAATGATTTGTTAACTCAGACTAGGACAATTGCAGTGTCATTGGTGAAAAGTGCTGGCAGTGACCCCCAGGACCAGTACAAGCTGGTCAAAGACATCTCCTTCTGAAACTCACTCAAAGCGCAGAGCCCACCCTTTTCCCAGATGTCAAATGGAAAAGACTTGATGCTGTCTCCTGTGTGGGGCTGTAGGAGCCCTTCAAGGCTGCTGGGAGACACAGCAGGTGCACTGGGTCCCCAGATGCACTCCTCAGCCTTGTGCACTTAGCCTCAACTGCTTGGAGGGCAAGATTTTCAAACGGTTTTATCTTTTTAGCTACCTTTTGATGGAAGCTAGAAACCTTTGGTTTCAGGCTGTGTTGGCACAGATAAGCTCTCTCTCTCTTTCTCTCTCTCTCTCTCTCTCTCTCTCTCTCTCTCTCTCTCTCTCTCTCACTCACACACACACACACACACACACACACACACACACACACACACACACACACACACGCCCTGCCCCGATTGCACACTCTGCCTAATGGCTCCTTACTGATTTTTAAAGTTTAGTTTCCAAACCAGGTTGGCCATTGCCCTGGGCTTCAGCGCCTCAGTTTTCTAGTTGCCATCCCCCAACCCCCAGCCCTCTTTTGTGATAGCACAACTGCAAGGCCTACCTCACTTACTTTACTTCCTGTAACTGTAGAAAAGAAAGCTGAGTCCACCCCTACCGCCTTAACCTTTAATTCCAATGTAACCCTAGAGGTAACTTCTTTCCTCTCCTTTCCTTGGAGACTTTTTACTCACTATGTGTGTTGCCTTACTTAGGGTGTTTTTGAGGCAGATAAAAAGACACAAGATTTCTGTTGTGACTTCTTGTGAAAAGTTAATGTCCATTGAATCCTGGGAAATATTTTTTTTTTATAAACCTCAGGATTTTGATGGCCAAGGGAGGCAAAGAGTGGAGCTAAGTCTAGAAACAATGACTTAACAAATAAAAACAGGAAAAAGTGGCCATATATAACATTTTAAGCTAATCTTTAGTATTCAATTAAAGAACAAAAGTCAGGGGGCTGTGGAGATGTGGCAGCAGTTAAGAGCACATGTTCTTACAGAGGACCTGTGTTCAATTCCCAGCACCTCCGCAGTGTGGCTCACACTCCAGTCCCAGGGAGTCTGGCACCCTCCTGACCTCAGTGCACCCCCACTCATGCATGTTATACACAGACATACATGCAAGCAAAACATTCATAAACGTACAATAAAAATCTTTAAAGATTATTCGTAGAGAATGATGCCGACAAGCATTGAATCTTTTGAATTTTAATATCTGTACACGCACACATACATATACAGCTTTGTGTAGAGCTCTGCTTGGAAGACTCTGTTCCTGAGGGTTGTTGTTGCCCTTGGCTTAGCCCTGTAGCACACAGGGTTCCCAGCACACACACTTTAGCATTACATGACAGGTGTGTTCTGCACTTAGTACAGACCTGAGTGTTACTCATGGCTTTGTGAAAAGGCAACAACATATCTAGCCATATTTGAGATTTGAATCATTATCCTCCAACGGTTAAAAACTGTATGCTTTGCATTAATTATGAACAAGAAATAAAACAAATTTGAAGATAGTTTTCTGGGCATATTATATCTTGTATTGAAAAACAATCACTAAACAATTCTGAGACATTGTGTGGCTCTTTCACGTTTGAGTTTGTGAGTTCTCCCCCAGACTTTGTTTTCATTTAGAAATGTTTTCTATTTCCCCATTTTTCTTTTATTTGTCTTCTTCACCCTTTTACACCCTAGTTCTAGCCTCAGTTTTACCCAAAGTTGATTTGAATTACACCAGATTGCAGCAAGCAGAGAAGGCACAAATGGAAGCTGAAGACGAGGGTGAGAAATGTGCCCAAGAGTGTCTGAGCAAATCCGACAGTCTGCAGAGACAGATCTCGCAGAAGGAGCAGCAGCTGTGAGTGTTTGGTCTTGGAATCAAGTTCTTGTACTAACATGGTCTCTGCCAGCTAGTGTGGCCCTCTACGAAGGTGTGTGTGGGGGACGTCTGTGATGGCTCAGTGCTCCAGGACCCACCTGGCAGTCCTGCACATGTCCCAGCTCCTCACACTACATAAAGCAATACAGTTTTTAGAAAAAGAAAAAATTGGGGTAGGGATGCAGTTCAGTGGGAGAGTACTTTGCTAGCATTATTGAGGCCCTAGTTCAAGCTCCAAAACCACACATACTGAAAATATAATTGTTACTCCTATTATTTTATCTATTTTGGAGATGATGTCTCTTGTATCCCAGGCTGGCCTACCTAATTCCTTCCACAAGCAAGGGTGCCTTTGACTGTCTGGCCACCCTGCTTCTGCCTCACAGTACTGGGATTTTAGGTATGTCTTCCATACCTAGTCTGTGTGATGCTGGGGATCAAAACCCAGGGTTTGTCTATGTTACACAAGTACTCCATCCACTGAGCTGCACCCTCAGCTCCTGTTGTTTAAGATGTAAATTTTTTCAAGTTTTTAAGTACACTGTTGTGTGTCTCTTAACCACTAAGCCATTTCTCCAGGCCACTTTCTTTTAATAACAAAAATAGTGCCTGGGTCCTGGGGAAGAACATTCGTGATTCTTGTACAATAAAGGCTGAAACCCCTCCCAGGGACTGAAACTGTTCTGGTACAACTGTTGAACTTTAAACTGTCATGGGCTTCAGTATAACTCATTGGTAGAATATGTGTTCTTAGCGTGCATGAAGGCCTACGTGCAGTCCTCAGCATCACAAAATAAGGACAAAACAAGACTTTTCTTTCTACATAAAAATACACAGGCAATACATGGTTTTAATTTTATTATAAAATTTAAAATTACATTTACTTATTTAAGTATGTTAGCACCCATGTACAGAGTCTGTATGTGGAGGTGAAAGGCCAGCTGGTAGGAGTTGGTTGAACCCAGGTCCTCTTGGAGAGAAGCCAATGCTCTTAACTGCTGAGCCGTCTCTCTCGCCCCCTAATTTTATTTTTATAGTAGGATCATATTTGACAGACTATCTGGAAACTTTTTTTGAAATAGGATCTTGCTACACAGCCCACACTGGTTACATAGGATCTTGCTACACAGCCCACACTGGTTACATAGGTGAAGACAAAAGGATCAGAAATTAAAGGTCATTTTTTGCTACATGGCAATTTTGTGGCTAGCCTGGCATTTGTGAGACCCTGTCTCAAAAAATAAAAATAAATAAAGGGGAATGGAGAGATGGCTCAGTGGCTAAGAGCATGTACTCCTCTCGCAGGGGTTGTTTAGCACTCACAGTGGTGGTTCACAAACACTTGTAATTACAGAGTAAGCCTTTAGAGAAATCAGTGAAACTAAGCAGGTATGGTAGAACATACCTGACCCTGACGGTTAGGCGGTGGAGACAGGAGCATTACTGGCGCCTGAATCCCTCTCTGAGAACTGACCATCTGAACACTGAGCTTCTTTCTGTGTTTGCCATTCAAGGGTGCAGCTGGAAACAGACTTGAAGATTGAGAAAGAATGGAGACAGACTTTGCAAGAAGATCTTCAAAAGGAGAAAGATGTCCTATCTCATCTTAGAAATGAGACCCAGCAAATCATTAGTCTTAAAAAAGTAAATAGTGGTAAAACCTTTAAATTTTATATCTTGACGAATGTTAACTCTGTTGTTGGAGATGGGGTTTCATACTATAGCCCAGACGTTCCCTGAAAAGCTGACCTTGAACTCATGGCCATTCTGTCTCAGCCCCTGGAGTGCTGGGATTAAGGCAAGAGCCACTATTTCCAGCCTGTGAGTTTATGCAAATGATTTTGGGGGGAGGGGATGGCTGTCAGTAAAGAGCTCACAGGATTTGTAGTCTCAGCTCTGCAAGGCATCCCTGGGACTCATTGGCTGCCAGTCTAGCCTAATTCATGAGCTACAGGTCAATGAAAGACCCTGTCTCAACAGAGATGGTAGGCAGTCCTAAGAACAACCACCAGGGTTGTCTTCCAACCTGCACATGCACCTGCATACAAACACACACACACGTCTTTTAAAACAAAACACTTTACACGAGTTATATTTAAGTGAGAATATCCTTAGTCATTTTAGGAATATGAGGAAGGTTGTGTGGGTAATAGTTGATACATAGAGCAGCTAGGAAAAGGTTTCAGATACATTGCTTCTTATGAAAAGATTAAGTTGGTTGTGGTGTGCACCTGTAATTCCATTACTGAGTAGGCTGAGGCAGGAGGATCAGGAGGTTGAGGCTTAGCCTAGCTTCATAATGGATTCCAGGCCAGATTGAGCAACAATCCCAGAATTCACATGGTGTCTCACAACCGTCTCTGAACTCCAGCTACAGGGCATCCGATGCCCTCTTTGGACCTCTGGGCATCAGGCATGTATATGGTACACACACATACAGGCAAAACATTCACACACATAAATTTTTTTAAAGAGAGAAATTGTGGGTGGGGGATGCCTGAGAATCACTCCTGTAACCCCAGCACTTGGGAAATGGAAGGATGGTCAAGACAAGGTCATGTCTCAGCCTCCCAAGAACAAAGTTCAAAGATGTTTATACTTTCCTAATTAATGATTTATATGCAATATGGTGTTTCTTGTTTTTTTTTTTTTTAATTATATTTGTGTTTTATTGAAGGAGTTTCTTAACCTCCAGGATGAAAATCGGCAGTTGAAAAAAATACATCACGAACAAGAGCAGGCTCTGCAAGAACTTGGCAGCAAACTTTGCGAGTAATTCCTCTTTCTTCCCTCAGCTACATGCTCATAAATTTGTGGAAGACATGAGTTTACCATGCAATGAGTACCCCAAGCTATGCAGAGGAGTTGAGTTTGGGAACACTAAAAAGACTAGATTCTTTAAAGGGATTGAGTAGTTCTGTGCATTTTAGATCTTGGCTCTGAAGGGTTCCAGCAAGTGAAGGCAAAGACTATTGTTTAATTCTTCAGTGATTTAAAAAAAAAAAAAAAAAAAATTCAGAAGCAGCTGTGTGGTGGTGGCGAATGCTTTAATCCCAACACTTGGGAGACAGAGGCAGAGATCTGAGTTCAAGGCTAGCCTGGTCTACAGAAGAGTTCCAGAACAGGCTCCAAAGCTTACACAGAGAAACCCTTCTAGGGGGTGGGGGTGGGAACAAAACAAAAGCAATAAAAGAATCCTGAAGTTTAGTTTTGGCAGAATATAAGTTGAATTTTAAAAATGTCCAGAGCTGTCAGCCTGTTTTGAGACTGAGCCAGTCTTATATGACTTAGAGGTAGTTTTCATGCCTTCAGAGATCAAATCTTAGCATGACTCATATGATCTTGTTGTAAAATGTTACTGAGATTCCATAGGAAGCCAGGAAAGTGGCTGTAATATCAGCACTTATGAGAGAGAGGCAGGAAGATCAGGAATTCAAGGTCATCGTCAGCTACATAGAGAGGGGCCAGCCTTGAGGTCATGCCTTTAAAAAACAAAGAAATAGGGGCTGGAGAAATGGCTCAATGGTAAGTGTGTCCCTCTTGCAGGGGACACAGGTTAAATTCTCTGCACCCGCACACGGTGGCTTACAACCATCGCTAACTCCAGTTGCTGGGGATCAGATGTCCCTGGACATCAGGTGTGCACATGGTACAGAAACATACATGCAAGCAACACATTCATACATAAATTCACACACATAAATGGGAGGAGGAGGAGATAGCTACAAATACCACCATCAAGTTTTTAATTTTAGGATTGTGCCTACCCCCATTCATTCTGAGAAAGAATATTGCTCTGTTGTTGAGTTCTTATGCTCAAGTAACTCAGTCTCCCAGGTAGCTGGATTGTACGCCACTATGACCCCCCACTTCAAACGTAATAATTTCTCTGGTGAGAAAATGAGAGCAAGTTTAAAGTTCAGCAGGTGAAAATTACATACCTTGGAACCATTCAGGATGATGTGGCAGACACTTAACAAGTAGCCCCTTAAGCCTTCAGCAGCCACTGTTGAGGATCAGGTTATGGGAAACTGTGCAGGTGATGATAGTCCATCCGAATGGCTTACTTTGTCTTTGTAGTAGCCGCCATCTGTAATCCGGATTTGAGACTAGTCTGCTACATGACACTACTTTCTGTCTCAGAAAGCAGAAAAGGAAGCTGAGACAATATTGCCACAAGTGTGGGGCCAACCTAGGCTACAAAATGTAAATCCTATTTAAAAACAAAAAGAAATACATTAATGCCAAGTGTTTATCTTTTGAGACAAAGTCTCAAGTATTCCAGGCTGTCCTACAGCTCATGTAGCCAAGAATGACCTTGAACTTTGATCTGCTGTAATGATGTAACTTCCAAGTGCTAGGATCACAGATGTCTGCCACCACAGCCCGGTTTATGTGGCACTGGGATCTCACCGAGGGCTTTGTGAATGCACTTCCAAAGACACTTGCTCTCACACAGTGAAGATTTTGGAAAATCTAGTTGTGAGACTATCTCAACAAAATCAAGTTGTGGATGTTTCAAATACTGATTTTTGTTTTAGGACCTTTAAAAAAAACAAAAAGCAAAAAACAGAAAAATATAATATCCTCTTAGCCAGATTGTTAGGATCTAAATTATATGCAATGAAAAAAATCCAACGCCTTTCCAATGAAATGTTAGGTGTACTGTATTTATATTCATACTAAAATTGGAACCTGTTTGTAATGCTTTTAGATCCAAACTTAAAATAGATGACATAAAAGAAGCCAACAAAGCATTACAGGTGAGTAAAAAGGTGTCGGTTCAGCTGAAAGCTCTTAAGTTGGTAAACTTGGATTATTTGGAGACTGGGTATTGAGAAGGCCTTGGTTTGGTCCCAGGACCAGAAGGGTGAATACGAAGCACAGTGTGGATGGTGGTGGTCTTTTGTGTTAACCATTTCCATTTCCAGGTTTTTTTTGTTTTTGTTTGAGTTCTGTCCTGGAACTCAAGGAGACCTGCCTGCCTCTGCCTCTTGTGTGTGTGTGTGTGTGTGTGTGTGTGTGTGTGCTGGCTGGGATTAAAGATGTGCACCACCATTCTTGCTGAAATGTTTTAAAAGGTAGAAATGGATTACTTAATATCTGCTAAAAGGATGTATTAATGATATTGATGAAAAATGTTATCCTGCATGACCCTTAATTTGCTCTTCTAGAATAGGTTTCTGATGAACACAAGGTTGCTTTGACAGGGCTAGAATGTGTGTGAGAGAATCCTATGACATGGGATTATTGGGTCAGCACTGCAAAAATTTCTTGCTGTCTTGCCTTTAACCTACCTTAGCTCCTGCTCCAAATGGGTGCTGCTTCCAGTTCTTACAGCTGTTTCCTCTGGCATGTAGCTATATTCAAAGCAATATGCAAGTCACATGCTTCCCCTTTTTGTAGTAGTGGGAATGAAAAGGTCCTAGCACACTCTAGGCAAACACCGTCCCCACTGCCACTGCCTTTCTCACCTTGCTGTGATGGAGGGACCTATTTGAACACTCAAACTCATCTTTTCCTGACAGACCCTCAGTAAACTTTTTTCCTAGACAGGATTCTCACTGAAACCCTAACTGGCCTCAAACTCGGGGATCCTCCTACCTCTTGAGTGTTGGTATTAAAGGCAGTTGTCACCACACCCTTATTTCTCCTGATGTCAACTGCCTGTCACTTCATTTATTTTCTGGTGTTTTATTCCAACACCAGAGTATTTCACTTTTCTATGACAATAACAGCACCTTTAACAAATGTCACTAGAAGCTAGGTGGTCATTACTTTGTCTAAGTCTAGGCCCTTTTGTCTCGACATTACGTTCCTTTGACCTTTCTCTGAGATTGCCTGAACACCTTCTTCCTTGGGTTCCTTTATTTTGAACAGAAGCGGCTCCCTGGAAAACAACGAGTCATAGAAATTCTACCTTTTTCGTTTTCATGCTGTTAAGCTAAGTACAAGCATTACTGATTTGAACACTAACAGTCATCTTTTCTTATTAGGGACTGGTCTGGCTAAAAGACAAAGAGGCAACACACTGTAAGCTTTGCGAGAAGGAATTTTCACTCTCCAAAAGAAAGGTAAAAGGGGTGAAAGCGAGTCCAAACATTTTGGCAACAAAAACGGCTTCTAATTCAATTTTTCCTTCCTAATTTTCCCATTTAATAGCACCACTGTAGGAACTGTGGGGAAATTTTCTGTAATGCCTGCTCTGACAACGAACTGCCTTTGCCTTCTTCACCAAAGCCAGTGCGAGTCTGTGATTCCTGTCATGCAATGCTCATTCAGAGATGCTCCTCTAATGTGCCATGACATGGGGAACTCAATCCTTGTGCACAGAAGCGCCTGCAGTGAGTGTGAGGACGAGTGCAGAGCAGTGGGCACCGTGCCTCTCCTCCAGCTAACACACAGGAGTCTGCGTTGTACAGTTAGTATTGCGTTCTGCACTTACTCAGACTTTAAGATAGCATGTTTTGTCACTGCTTGGAAAAATCGTTGAACCCTTAAGGAAAGGCTGAATAGCAGAGCTAACAATGCACTTCTGCCTTAACTTCTAGAACTTCTAGAGGCCTTGAGAACAAGGCCACAGCTTGTTTGTTCTGAACTGTCAAGTTGGCACTTGGTGGTGCCTATAATTCTCTTAATGCACTTTAAAGCTTCACAATTCTCAGAGGAAGACTGGAAATGTACTCACGATGTGATAATATGCTAACAGAACATCCTTTTCTGACCATGAACTCATGGATTTCCTTGCCTCAGTCTGAAGTACTGGGATCATAGGTATGTGCCTCCATACCAGGCCTATAGTCTTCATTGTCTGGTGAGATTCTAATTTAATTGTATTTATTTGTTTCTTTTGCCCTTTCTACAATGGAAAGGCCAATGATTTTATCCATACCTGCCTACACCTTTCATAGAGTGAATTAAAGGACCAGCTTTGCTCTACACTTAAGAAATGTTAAATATAACCATCATCCTTGTCACAAATGCTAACTTTTGTAAAGGGTTGGACCCCAGAGACATCAACCTTTCTGAGAGGACTGGAGGGATTTCACAGGCTTTTAAAGATTCTAAGCAGTAAAATTAGAGCATTTAAAATTCTGCCTATGCTAGAATTAAGTTTCTCCATCCCCAATTCTCTTAAACTTCTAGCAAACATTACATTGCAGTGTTTACACCTACCTACAGTACAATTTCACCCTATATATCAAGTACCTTTATGCTATGGTCTTAGGCAGAAAAATAAAACATTAATTAAACCAAGACCATTCAGGATCTTAAATCTAAGTCTTGCACTTTTAAATCTATAAACTCTGTGGAGACTTTATATTCATTCCTAAAGACAGTTTAGTGATTGGGCACTTTTCTGATCTCTTATTTTTTGGAACCTTTTTGTTATATTTCAGTAAGTTTACAAATTGCCAAAATTACAAAACCAGTATTTTTACCAGCTTCTAACATCAACTTAAATTAGATCTGTCAGATTTTGCGATGCCCCCTTTTGGAAACGGCAACCCATGTAACCCAAGTTGGCCTTTAATTTGTTGTGTAGCAGAGGATGGCCTCGAACTGGCTGTCTGACCTCCACATCCTCCTGAGATTACAGCTGTTTTATGTGGTGTTGGGAATGGAATCTCTGGCTTTGTGCAGATTGGCCAGGTACTCTACCAACTGAAACCCCACCCCATGCCCCCAAGATGTTATTTGTTGAGTACTAACAGAATTAAGATGCTAAGGCAGGAAAGACTGCCATAAGTTCAAGGTGAGCCTGGTCCATCCCTAGAATTCCAGATCCACTATGAGAATTTTATATATAAGCTCCACTGAAAAGCTGGCTCAAAAATTAGAAGAATTCTTGAACCATTTTGTATTGATGGGAATAGACCAACATTTTTATGAAAAAATTTCAAATACTTTTATTATGTGCTTTGTCACAAACATGGGCCTTTTCTGGGGCATTAACTTGATCCCCACTGTCTGGGATGAGGAGACATATCTTTAGTGGTAATATGTTTGCTTGCTATGTGTGTGTTAAAGCCCTGGGTTCTCAATCCACAGCACTACCACCCAAAACAATAAGGTAAAAATCTAAATTTAGGATACCCCATTCATTATAAGACATTCACAATTTTATTTTTCAAAAACCACTGTCATTCCCTTAAGCCAGTACTACCACAAAAATGTAATTACAGTGCCAAGGAATTATAAGTCTAATCTGTAATGTTTTTAAAATAAATGTCAATTTTTTGAGAAATGAACAATTTTATTGCTTTCAAGACTTGTTTTTATCTGTTTGTGTGAGTGTGTGCCATGTGTGTAGAGGTGGCCCAGGAGACCAGGAAAAGGTACTGGATTTACTGGAGATACAGTGAGTTGTGAGCTGCCTGATGTGGGTGCTAGGAACCAAACTCAGGTTCTCTAAATGAGCAAGTGTTCTTAACCACTGAATCATCTCTCCAGCAACCTGTTTTGAAACTTAAGAATGTAACGGAAGTTCTTTTGATCTCTGTGCCAGCCACACAGAATAACTCAGTAATGTGTAGACTCTACATAAAGCCCTCGGTCCCAAACTAGAAAGACAGAAACTGTTTCAGGACTATAGGCTCCAAGTAACAAGCTGGGCACTCCTTTATCAGAAATCTCTATCTGGCATCCACAGGTACTTGCCTTTCTACCCCCTCCCTGAGTGCTGGGATTAAAGGCATGTACCACCCCACTTTCTACCAATGTGTATTGTAACCAATAAGGGACACAAAGCATTCTAGGACAGACGACATTCTTTTATCTCCCATGTTGACATTTATTACAGGAATATTTCTAGCAAAAACAAGTAACAAGTTCAATAATTGAGTTCACATTGACAGGTTTCAATTTGATCCATTAGCCAATTTGGGAAAAAGCCACATTGATCAAAGTGATAACATTAGAAAGCACCTTTTCCTTGCTACACAGAGCTTAAGTACTCAACACCGGCATCA
The DNA here is from genome assembly GCA_030556225.1 of Cricetiscus sungorus. Lineage (NCBI taxonomy): Eukaryota > Metazoa > Chordata > Mammalia > Rodentia > Cricetidae > Cricetiscus > Cricetiscus sungorus. The sequence continues at coordinate 68,212,120 of JANBXA010000600.1, read as the reverse complement.
GATGCAAAATCCAGCTGCAGCATTGTTTGTTATTAAACAGTTTTCTTGGGTGAGAAAGTGAAAACACAAGAATACATCTATCATAATCATAGTGAATACCCGTGTATTTACACACCAAGCTCTTTCTGTCTTCAAGTACTCTTAGCTACTCCAACAAACTCAAATTTTGGGAACATTTTTGGCATCTTGGTCAAATGCTATGAGGATTTTAAAATCCAGGGCTATAATTCCAACTGATACTTCCACCCCCACCCCACCACCTGGGTTTATAATTCATAACACAATGAGAACACAGAATCAGCTGAACTTAAATTCCTGAAGCCACCTGAATGCAGCTTTAGGCCTTTTATTTACAGTGTGTACAGGAGAAAGTTAGCTGCTAACTACTCAAGCTCTATTTCAAATGTCTTGTAGTCTTACCCTCTAACATTGCACTACACTACTTTTTGTAGAGCCAACAGTAAATACATCATCCCAAAATCTTATGAAGGTAGCATATCTTTAAAGAGTGCCTATATATAAAAAGTAGCAACATCAGTGGTTTCAATATAAAAATTTATTTTAAGTCAAAGTATGCAACAAATGAAACCTACAGAAAACAATTTTCCCATCACAATCTGTTACTTTAACCAAGTATCTTGAAAACACATTCCTTCAGTCATTATAAAGTTCTTGAAATACAAAAGAAATTCAATCTGTAAGAAAGTCTAGTAGACAGATGTTGTTAGGACTTGTACGTTGGAGGAAGTGGTCTCAGTACATCCCACGCCATCCACCTCCACTCATTCCACCTTGTCCATAGTAACCTCCACCGCCTCCACCTCCACGACCTTAAGAAGACATTAAGAACATCCATCAGGAGATGCACATCTCAATATATTTTTAGAGAAAGACACTGACTTAATACAGACTTACCATAGCCTCCCAAGCCATCAGGAGTGCCATATCCTCCACTGTAGTTGTTCCCCATTCCCATTCTCCCAACAGATCCATATCCTCCTTGATTATCTGCACGTTAGAAAACAACAGACAGGACGGTTTCCAAACTAGCCAACACTGCTCATCCTAAAAAGTTTATAAACCCAGGTTTGGGAGGGACATGCTGAAGCACTGAGGCAGGAGGGTTGTTGAGTCTCAGGCCAGCCTGGGCTACAGAGCAAGATATCCTCACCTCAAATACAAAACTATACATACCCATTCCATCTCTGCCATAGCCTCCCATTCCAGAACCTCCCATTCCAGAGCCACCTCCAGGAGTGGAATTCAAGAAGAGTTCAATGTATCGATGTTCTTTAAAAAAGTAAGAATAGTAGAGAAAGGGATAAATGTATTAATTAAAGGTTGATTAGCTAGTATTTAAAGCACAGGTGCATGCATAAATATAGGACTATCTCAGGCAGCCATTAAAGTCTAGACATTAATAGGTCAAATGATTTTAAACCCTAGGATCTAAGGGACATTTTAACAAGTGATTATTTTATAGACTGCACACACCTATAAAACAGAAGCATGCCAAAGACACCACTTACGCATGTTGTTTTTATCTTTAGACATGGCAGCCACTGCATCTTCATGTGTCACAAACTCTACATCTGCCTCTCCTGTTGCTCTGCCATCCGCTCCAATGTCAATATGAACTCGTATTGGATTGAGTGGTGAGAAGAACTAAAGAAAAGTTAACTCATTTTTAAATTCCAGTTATTTAAAATTAGCACGATTTAATTTTTCCCTAACCCACTAAAATAAAACTACCATCATTTGCTACAGAGCTGGTCCACTTGGCTCACACGGGGGAAGGAGTACATTTTTTTTTAAAATGTAAAGCACTTCTGCTTTTAAAGTAAGGCAATAGTAACTTTAAATGAAAATTGTAAAACTAGAGTACAATTCCATGACAGAGCATAGTTAGTCAGGAGTATCTTGAAGTTTGTGATTGTTTCAGATCCTACTACTTAAACTCCTATATGATTGATTCCATTCTTAACCAAGTTTTGTTTTTTTTTTTTTAATGCATTTTTTTTAACCCGCTTAAAATCTCACTTAGACATTTGTGCCCATTATGTGCTGACCTATGTGCTGCATATTAGGCAAATAATCTATCACTAAGTGACAATCCTAGCCTGAATCTTAACAAATAAAAGAGGTAAGGCATGGTGGCTGCCTGTAATTTCAAATCTCAAAGCCAGGTTAGGATTTCTAAATTCTAGTCTGGTTTGGGCTACAATAAGACCTCCCCGCCAAGAATAATTGAAAAATACCCATTATATACCAGTTACTCACATTAGCAATATCATTTTCAGTTGCACGAAAAGGCAGCCCTCTCATGTGCACAAAGTGACCACCATGGAAGCCTGAACTTGCATCACCAGCTCCACCATAGCCATGTCCTCCCATGCCTAGATTAAACCATTGTGGGTTCACATAAGTATATACATATAAATCAACAAGGCAGTGCAACGATACAAGTTTCCATTATCCCATCAAAGTTGCCTAATTACTTCTGAAAGTTGCATAGTTACTACTGGGATCTTATAAAGGAAACAGTAAAAATTTATTTAAGCATGACAAATATTCTTAGTTTACCTCTTCCATCTCTCATCCTGTCATCAAAGCCATCATTTCCATAGCCATAATTATTATAGCCACCATAGTCATCAAAACCACCATAGCCTGTGCAAATGTAAGGAAAAAGATACCATTCTGAGCAATTTACCTTGTAAGCTAGTTTACAAATCCATTTTGTAGTCAATCATTTTAGCTTAATGTTTGCAGACTACATATGAGAAAAGCAAAAGCAGTTAACCCTTGATAGAAATGTAAACATCCACAGGATAAATTCAAACACAACATGAAAACCAAACTCCTTCTTTATGCCCAGAAGAAACACGCCAGTTTATTAAGTTTTCTAGGTGTTAATATGTGCATCAATCAAATTCCACAGTGGAAATCCCACAATTTCATGAACAGGTTTTAAAACCTCATAGGTACTGAAATTACTGCCATTTCTGTATTTCTTGACAAAGTGTCAGGAACATCAAGAAAATGACAACAGAACCTTTGTTCATTAGATACACATACCACCATCATATCCATCACCTCCTCGTCGCATTCTGTCATACATACTTCCACGCCCAGCTCCATAATAACCCCCTCTTCCTCCTATTGGTCTATCATATGGTCCTGGTCGCTGTCCCAGCAATCTTCTTGGTGGGTCGTAAAATCCTTTGATTTCACTCCTGTTACTCCTGAAGATCTCAATATACCTATTTAAAAAGGGTTAAAATACAGGTTTCAGCATAGATGTATTTGAGAGTAAATTAGATACTGGGCAAAATGCAGTAAGTTTGTCTATAACTAGGTACATAACCCAATTTAAATTGCCTAAATAAAACATAAGGTAACATTTTTACACCTACAAACTTAAATAATTAAATATTTAAGTTTTACATAGACAAATGAGTAATCTGAAAACACTGAATTATGAATATATTTTTAGTTTGTTTCCTTTAGCACAAAATAGGTACATAAGAAAAACAGGTGATTATACAAAAACAAATTTAATATCCTACAAAGAAATGGAAACAATCTAATTTTAAACTATTAGAATTAATTCCCCACCCAAATCTGTAGTTTCCATGTTAAATTTAGGTAATTATCAATTCTTTAATACTACCCCAGAAAAATGTTATGGTTACCCCCCATTTAAGCAATAGTGACCCACAACCCCCAAAAATAAAAATTTAACACCATCCCAAACTCTCCATCCCCACCTGTGCCCTATTCTTTCCTTGTGTTTCCCCAGAGCATTTTCTGCTATCTCCTTTGAAGCAAACTGCACGAAGGCCTCCCCTGTGCTTCTCCCCTGGTAGTCCATCGTCAATGTTATCCCATTTGGCACGATTTCCAACCCTTTAACCCAAGGACAAATACCCCATCAAGGGGAACAGTGTTAAAGGCTGAAACATTCCCATCTGAATCAAATATTTAAAACAAGTCTAAACAAAACAAAACAAAACGCTCAGTTTCCCATCACCCCATAATACAAATGGAATATTTTTCAAATATCATTGGATTAAATATTTTCTGTGATCAGTGTCTTAAAATTACTTCTAAAAGCCCACTACATGAAAAGCTACAAATCATTTAACTGTGCTCCCAATGCTAACTGATAACCCATGTCATCACAGTTATTCTCAATTAACTATACTGCACATCAATCATCATTTACATAGCCTACACATTCTCTACTGTATATTAACTGGAGCACATTTTCCATTTTATTATATAACCCATATCACAAAAGTTCCAAAATAAAATGCATTTTATAAATTAAAAACCATCTAATAAAGAACACATACAATTAAAATATTACTAAGCTTTGACTAGTACTAGAGGTACCTTGGAAGAACTGAACTATTTCCTCTTTGCTGCAACCAAATGGCAGTCCTCGAAGTCGCACTGTCCCATCACTAGCGTCATTTGGACCATTATGTTTCATAACCCAATCCATTTCAATACCGCTTGATTTAAATGCTATGAAAATAAACAAGCACATAAAGTAGTCAATCACAACACACTCTTACCAATATTTGAACACCTCTCACAAGTAACCCAGCACAGAATGCATGCAAGGTGACTCCTACATCAGCAACACAGTACTCTAAGTAAACAGTCTACTTTGGGATGGGGTAAGGAAAGGTAATGAAACTTCCCCCTCCCCTATCAAACAGCCCTGAAGGACTAATAAAAACTTACAGAATTCTACCAACAGAGTAAGATTTGTTGTGACACGCTCTATCCTTTTTCCTTATTCCACTCTCTTTCTTAACTTTCCAGACTTCACTATTGACCCAAAGCCACACAACTTTTTTGTTTTGCAGATGAGATGTCACTGTACCCACTACACCTAGCTTGTTTCTGTTTCAAAACAAGAGTCTGACTTGATAGCTCAGGTTAGCATTGAACTTCAAGTGGTCCTCCTGCCTCAGGTAAGGTCACCTGAGTCACCTGCCCAACTGCAAAAATGTTTAGTGATCACATGAAATATGTTTGTAGTATAATCACCTATTCATACTGAGATTTGAATGTAAAAAAAAAAAAAGTCATGGTAGCCAGGTAGACCTCAAGGTCATCTTTGACTACACAAGCAATTGGAGGGTAGCCTGGGTTGTAGTAGACCCTGCCTCAAAAGCAAAGGAAAACAAGTAAAGGCTACTCAAAACCAAATGCTATATGAAATGATAGGTAGTAAGTACATGTCCAAGATCTTTGTTCTTGAGAGAGAAGGCAGAAGGATTGAGTTAACTAGATGTAACTACAAGGAAACTGCTTCAACAAACATTCAGATGAGTACCTTTCAACAGTAACATAGGGGATAGCAGGGGTTAAGATAGGGTGATCAAGAACCAGACTGGTTTTGAATTAGATACCCGCCTGTGTCTCTCAGTCCTGGAGTGCTGAAATTATTGTCACCACTACACATATATATGTATTTTTTTTTTGTCAAGCAGGTTTAAACAGTTTACCCAAAGGATATTAACACTCACATCGTACTTTAAAAAAAAAAAAAGCACCCTCTATCCTATTAGGAACATACAAACTAGTCAGATCCCTTCCCTAGAGGCAGCTACTTTCCTTCTAAAATTCCAGATTATTTTTTAGAGAGTAATATGCAGAAGTTCTGCAGCTGTGGAAACTTACCAGCCCTTGCTAATTTCACTACACAGACATGGGAATCCTACTCACCTGAATAATTCCAATCTTTCCCTCACCACCTCCTCCCCTGTCAACAAAACAATTTTTTCAATTGTTTCCTTTAGGCTTGAAAGTGTATCAACATCATTCACTAATGGTTAATTCCAAGTCATCAGTTAGAGACCGCATCTACAGAGTTAATACAAGTTCAAGGCCAGGCTCTGCCTTGAAAAATAAAGCCCGGGCTGTGGTAGTGGACCTCTTTAATCCCAGCACTCAGGAGGCGGAGGCAGAGGCAGGCTGATCTCCATGAGTTCAAGGCCAGCCTAATCTACAGAGAGTACCAGGATAGGCTCCAAAGGTACACAGAGAAACCCTGTCTAAAACAAAGACAAAACAACAACAACAAAAAATGGAGGTGGTAATGCACCTCTTTAATCTCAGCATCTGGTTGGCAGAGGAAGACAGATTATCTGTGAAATGGAGGACAGCCTGGTCTACGTAGTGCCAGAGCTATACAATGAGACCCTGTCTTGAAAAAAGAACAAAATAAAATGTAAAGTTAGAGCTTGGCATGGTGGCAGGTATTTGCGTTCAAGGTCAGCTTGGTCTACAGAGTTCCAGAACAGCCTGGGCAGCGCTACACAGAAGAAAAATGTCTCAAAAAACTGAAGGTGGGGGTGGGGGGTGGGGGTGGGGAGAAGGGAATAATAAGTCTCTTCTAGAATTCCATGCATCAATGGACCCAAGAATATAGCTCAATGATAGAATGTCTACCTTGGATTACATTCTAAACGTCTTTCCCCAAATATATGCATTAAAGTAAGCCAATCTTTACTTTTTTCCACCAATGGCTATTAATCTCAGCATGTGTTTTGTGTGTATTGGTGACTGAACCTTAAACCCTACTGAGAGAAAATCCAGACCCATCTTTAAAGCAAAGCCCATGGAAGGTACCATGCTTGACAGAACTAAAATGGTGAAAACAATTTAAAAATTGGCATTTTTTACTAATTCTTTGGTGCACTTGTTTAAAAAAAAAAAAAGAGAGAGAGAGACAGTGAGTTCAAAGTCAGCCTAGTCCACATAGTGAGACTATCTCAAAAACAAACAAAAACATGGGGTTGAATGGCTCAATAACCTACCTTACAATGGCTACTTAAAACATTTAATCTGAGCCTGTTATTCACTATAAAGTACAATAGCAGTAGTTGCTGGGTGGTGTTTGGCTGCACCTTTGATCCCAGCACTGGGAGGCAGAGGCAGGAACTCCATGAGTCCCAGGACAATCAGGGATACACAGAGAAACCACTGTCTCAAAACAGAACAGCAGCAGGTAGCGAGGTGTTGGCACCCACTGCTATCTTTCACAAGAGTACTTATATTCTGTAGCTCTGTTTCAGATGGACAGCTACACTTTATGGACCCTGTAAATCCAGTGCTTCCTAATGATTTGACCCTTTAATACATTGCTCATGTTGTGGTGATTCCCAACAATAAGTTTATTTTTGTTGCTATTTCATAACTAATTTTGTACTGTTATGAATTGTCAATGTGTGTTTTCCAATGGTCTTAGTCAACCCACAGGCTGAGGAACCACTGCTGTAGAACCAGTAAGATGCTCCACAAAAATCTCAACTGAAAACCATTTCAGTCCTGAAAAGAAACAAGAAATATTAAAGGTGTTTTGATGTCTAATACCATTCTAGAGTATCCCTGAAAGACAGCACCAAATTAACCTTGAAATAAAAGCTCAAATATTTGTGAAGATCTCCACTATTTTCTTAAAAACAAACAAAACAATATACAGCTCAGTGGTAGAATGCCTACCTAACATGCATGAGGTTGTAGGCTCAGCTCCAACCCCAGAGCCACAAACAAAACCTCCTCCTCAGAGTGCAGGTCCCTCAGAGTGCAAGTCCCCACCCAAGGCAGGGTCTTGCTCTATAACCCAGACTGGACTCTCAAAAATGGGAATATGAGTGCTATCACACCAATTTAGGATAGTTCCTTCCCCTCAAATGTTATGACTATAAGTCATCATAAAGAGCACTGGCTACTCTTGCAGAGGACCTGGTTCTTTTCTCAGCAACCAACCAGCAGAAGCAGCCTTGTATAAAACCCAGTTCCTGTGGATCTGACACTCTCTGGGCTTTCTACAGGCACTATGTATGCACAAAGTGCATGTGTGCACACACACAAAGCAAAACATTCATAAAATAAAAATAAATGGGGGAAAGACTACTACTTCAGTAGCAAATGCAAGAGAGGAACCTCTTTTGTGTGTGTATAAAATTTAACATCAGTTTTGCTAGTATCAATGATAAAGTTCTTATAAAAATAATAATTCTCTGAAAACCACTAAACTGCTAATAATGCTTTTAGCCTGTGTATGTGATTGTATATTGTGACACACTCATACCTCAGTACAGTGTGGAGGTTAGAGGAAAATTTGTGTTCATCAGGTCTTGTCTTCAATTAACAAAATTTTACTGGGAAAAGCCAACCATATTTGGACCACAAACCATCTCATAAGGTGACTTTCCATTCCAAGTCTGAAGTCAGTGAGGAAACAACCTTGTTGTAACATACCTTTAAACTCAATTCTAGAAACCTACTAAAACACTTAGAGCAAACTGTTCCAATACCTTAATAAAGCTTTCAGAGACTATGCAACTATTTACCATTTAGATTACTCCATTTCAATCTTTCTTTACAGCAGTGTCATAGACTAGTCACTACACTGCTTTAGGGATCCCAACTGTTCTCAGGCCCCTAATTTCAGACCACCATCCCCAAATCCAAGAGCATCACAGGAGCAGTCCCTTCCCTGCCGCAGAGCTACAGTGAACTACATAGTATACACATACGCAAAACATAAAAAAAAAAAATCATCTGTGACTTCCAAGGTCTGAAACAGAGAATGACTGTTAGGACGTGTATCTTTTTGAAATGATAAGGTGTTTTTAAAATTGTGTTGTTAGAGCCAGGTGTTGGTGGCTCACACCTTTAATTTTGAAGCCAGCCTGGTCTACAAAGTGAATTCCAGAACAGCCAGGACTACAGAGAAAAACCCTGCCTCAAAAAACAAAAAAAAGTTGTGACAGTCTGACAACTAGTAATGTACTAAAATCCGTAGAAATATTATTTTAAACAGATAAGCTGTTTAAGCTGATAGATGTTACTATAACTGGGTATGATGGCTCATAGCTGCCATCCCAGCAGTTAGGAGACAGAAACATCAGACCCTATCTCAAAACAAAACTATCTTGTAGGCAGAGAGGCAGGAGACTCCAGGAGAGCCTCCTATATATATATCCAGTTGCAAGCTGATTCCAAGACTGTCTCAAGAAACAAAAGACATTTATAATGTAATCCAATCAAGAAAATGTGGGCCTATCGATTCTTTTCATTATTAGAGTCTGAGTTTTTGGCACTTCAAAGCCCATTAAGGATCTGCTTTTTCTAGGTGGCATGGGCACTACTGTAAGCTAACTTTCAGGCCCAGGTGTTCTTTTTCCTTCCTATCCCATGGTCAATGAAAAATCACTCAACAGTTCTGATTTAAGGAACCAAACACTTCCAAAGGCACGCAATTAGGCTATGTGGGAGGGCGGGGGGCATCACAATTCGATACTTGTTTGATTTAAACATGCCTAGCCATTAAATGAAAACAAATGCTGACTTCCGGCCTTAATGACTAGCCCACACAAAGCACAACTACTGGAGAATTAACTACAAAACCTTAACCACCCACCCCGGCCTAAAAGCAGTCCCATCGTTCACTCGGACCCGGCCCATTTTGTAACATACCCATTTCACCCTATTCTATTGGATAAGCCATCACTTATCTTACAAAATCATAAACTCTTGGCAAACACCTAACTTGGGGAGAAAAAAATCCTTTGCAGACGCGTACGTACTCTTTCCGCAGTTCCAAATCTGGAATATAAAGGCGGTTAAGCGTGCCCGGGGACTCTCCGTTATCTGGCTTGCCCTAGCGAGCAGAGACTAGGGGACGCCCCGCCTCCAGCCGCCGGCCAGGCCGAGGGAAGGCCGCGGCCACCGAGCGGCCGAGCTACAAAGGAGGACCTGCCCGCCGCCTTTGTCCTGCATCCGAGAGCGGAGCGCCCTCGTCGCCATCGGCTCCTCCTCCCCCCAGCTCCACCCGTGTCACCCCGGGAACCTGCGTCAGCAGTCACTCGCAGCCCGCCAGCCCAGGTACAGTCCCCACTAGTCCCGGCGAGACCGCGGAGGCGGCGGCCGCTGCGGGAGGCCGCGCCGCGCCGGGCGCCATTTCCACCGCCGCCCGCTCTCCCTGCGCCGAGCTCGGACCAACACCCGTCCCCAAACCCTGGTCTTCCCAACACTTCCCGCAAGCTGGAGACCACAGAGTAGCCCGAGCGCGGAAAGGCGGGAAGGCGACCCAGCAGCCGCCGGCCGGCCCCAAGATGGCGGCAGGCGGGCGGCGGGGAGAGCGGGCGAGCGGCTGGAGCGCGGCCCTCCCGGGGCAGACGGCCCGGATCCCGCCGACTCCACACTCGCTCACCCGCTCCCGCTCCTCGCCTTCTCCCGACTCGGCTCGCTCTCGGCACCGCCGGCCCAACCTACCCCCTTCTACTTCAGATACCCCGTGGGGCGCTAGTGACGCCGACTCCAACGCTCGCGGGCAGGGCCGGCCGGCAGGTTCGTCCGCGGGCAGCGCTCCCGACGACGGTTTGTTCCTCCCAACCGTCTCCGGCGGCGACAACCGCGGAGGGAGCTGCGCAGCACAAACACTGGCCGGGGGCGGGGGTTGGGGGAGGAGCGAGCGAGCGGGCGAGGAGGGGGCGGGGCGAAGCGCCCGGGCCGGCCGCGCTGCTCTCGCGAGGCTTGACTGCCCGGACGGCCTCGCGGGGGCGGGGTGAGGTGCACCTGCGCACTCGGGCCGAGCCCGGTCGGAGCTGTAGCGGGCGCCGTGCCCGGCTCCGCAGCCTTGCTTCACCCGACGGCCCGTGGGTCCTCCGAGCTCCTCGTGGGCCTCCCCCGGAGGGCGTGAGTGGGTTCTGAGGAGCCGAGGCTCTTTCCTGCTCCACTGGGAATAAACCCCACAAAGGCCAGCCCTTGCCGTGCGTGGAAGGAGCTACGTGGTTCTGCCCCCCAAACCAGGGAAAGGCTTTTCTTGCCCACCATGTTTGCGTTATGCAATCAGAAAGAGTGGGTGTTCCACCCGAGAAGATACAGATACCCAGGTGCAAAGACACCCAGCAGGATTTCGGTCCTAGCCTGGGGTTTTGCTCTCCTGCCTAGCCAGCCTTAACCTCTGGAAGGTTTCCTACCTACCATGTTTAATTTTTTAATTCTCTTCATTAAACCCAGTGACACATCAGTGACTCGTGGCAGTTGACTTGGTTTTCTCAATAGTTTGCTATTCCTGAAATTTATGCTTACAGGAGACATCTAGGAAACGCTTTTGGGAGTTCCGTGCTGCTACCAGGGTTTAAGTTTTAACATAAATGGCACATCTCAAATCCGTGGGAAGGCGGAGAGCAATTCTGGGGTAAGAGACTTAGAGCAAAGCAAGTCAAGGGGCGAGGAGAGGATGAGTTTAGTCACAAGCTAAGCGGGACAGGTTGAGGCTGTAAAAGAGTGTGGATGAGGTACGACGTAGTTACCCTTCAGTGTGCTGAGTGGAGTGGGCCTGGGTGGGGTACACGAGCAGTGTAGAAGGATGGGTTTTATTTACCATGACATTTGTGTGTGTGTGACTGGAGTCGGGAGCCAGTTACTCAGTTTCTGTTATGGAAACTTCCATTTACAGCTTTAATTCATCCCCAAACCTACTTAAGCACTCCAGTGATTTTACCCAAAGTATTCCTCAGAGAAAAGGGTGGGGAAACAGCGTGATTATTGTTGCAGACAGGAAAACCAAAAGAGGTTGCAGAAGCCATAGTAACTCGGGTTTAGAACTTAGTAGAACTAAGCATGGTAAGCGATTCATTGTGTTTGTTCTTGGGTAGCCAAGGGTCCTCCTACCTCTGTCAGCTGTCTCTCTATAGCCCTAAAAGGTAGTATTCATTTCATACATGCTGCTTCTAATCCCAGAACAGTTGAAAATAGTTTCTGGAGAGATAGAGCCAGAGTGACATAACTCCAAACCTTTTTTTTTTTTTTTTTTTTTTTTTTAAATATGGTTACAGGTAAGTTAGTAGTTTACTGGTTGCAGACTTCTGCTGAGGCTTGGTTATCCTATTATTACTATAAACCTCCTAAGGTCTCCCCTTTCTTTTAATAGCTGGGGATTAAATTTAGGGCCTAAAGCATGTTCTTCCTTTTAAAAGTAATTGGTTTATTAGCAAAACTCCAAGCTCCACACTTAGGGTGAATTCTCCCCTGGGCCTTCCTTCCATGGGTTTAAATTACATGACTTCTTTATTCTTTCAACCCGAGGTGGAATTCTGTAATCACTTTCGCTGTCCTGGGATTCAGTCTACTTACTGCCTGAATGAATTTGGCATCTTTTGCACACACTTTGTGTGGTTATGGGCGACCTCCTCAATCGTTCTCGTGGTTCTGATGTATGACTTTGCAGCACCCAATGGTGATGTTTCTTTTGGAAGTGTTTTGTGTTGTTTTGTTTTCCATAATTTCTTGATGGCGAGCACTCTTTACAAACACTGAAGATTTAGAAGGCCCTTTCCCTCTTTGTTACAGCAAGTAGGAATCTTTTAGTTTAAAGACACATTACGGGTGGTAAATGCGGGTGGTAAATGTAATTTTTATTAGCTTCTTAGTTTGCTAGTATTTAAAAAGAAAAAAAAAACAAAAAAAACCCTGTTCCTCCCGCATTCATTTGAACTCTGTTAGTAAGGGTTGGTGTGATTGGATCCTGCTGCTCCAGCGATGCCTGCAGGATTGTTTCCAGATTTATCGCTAAGGAATTGTTTCCATGGAGATGGTTACAACTCAGGGCTCCAGCTGCTTTCTTGATTTCTTGATCTCTCCTCCCTTTTTTTCCCCTCCTCCCTCCCCTACCCCATCCCTCTACCACCCTTCTCTTTCCCTCTTCTTCCTCTCTGGGCTCTCCCATTAGCATAGAGATCAGAGGGACCTTGAAGAGGGTTTTTGTCACAGTTTACAATGAGAGAAAAGATGAGGCAGGAGGAGGAAATGGAAGTACCCAGCCTCCCAGAGGAAAGCAAAACGAGGTGCACGTGATCATGTATTCATCCATCAGAATGAAGAGAGGAAAATTACGTGCAAGGCCTGCCTGAAAATGAAAGAGAAATTGAGAGACGAGAAGGCATTCTCTTGGGGCAGAAGGAGCACATTATTAACTGAAACTAGTTTACAGTCGATGTTCGTATAACCCTAATGGTCCTGCAAATATCATTAATGTGGGATTATCATAACCACCATGCCTGTCAAACAAACGGAGAACAACAAGCCACAGAAACATTGGTGTTGTGTCTAATCAGTGTTTAATGGCTTTGTCCCAGCAACTCTGACTAAAGCTTTGTGAAGGTGCTTTGTCCGTTTATGTCCTAACCACCTGGGTGTCTTTAGAAAAGCGACCACCTTCTCATGGTCATCATTGTTTCTCAGGACAACGCTTTCAGACAAAGATTTCATTCTTGAGACTTTGTTTAAATTACTTCACTGGGAATTATGGGAACCCAAAGAAACCTTATCTGGCTTGATTCTAAGTAAACAGATGGTAAGCTGGCAGCAGACCCCAAGAGAGTCTCCTGCCTCTGCCCCATGTCCAGCTTCTTTTACATGGGCTCAGATTCAGTTTCTCAGCCTTGCAAATCAAGCACTTTGCCCTATGAGCAGCTATCTCTTCAGCCCCCTTTAACTCATTTTTGAAAATAGTTCCAAGTGCTGAACATTTATTCTGCTCCAGTGATTACTGTGGGAGTCAAAGTGGGGTGGGGAACAGGAGACGTGAATCACCACAGTGGCTTTGGAATATTTAAGTGGGCAACTATATAGAAAATTCAGCATAGACTGTTTCTCTCAACATGATTTTATAGTTTTGTACTGTGCCGTTTTTTGTTACGTAGCCCGGGCTCCTCTGGATATCTCCTCTGGAGAATTCAGTTGAGTTCACATGTGCTGTTGACAAGTGTGTACCTCACCTAGCTGTTAAGCTGCTTTGTTTTCAAGATTTAGGTTTATGTGTACATGTGAAATTTTCAAGCCAGGCATAGTGGTGCATGCCTTTAACCCCAGCACTTGGGAGGCAGAGGCAGGCAGATCTCTCTGAGTTCAAGGCCAGTTAGGTCTACAGAGGGAGTTCCAGGATAACCAGGGCTACATAGTAAGACTCTGTCTTGAAAAAACAAAAAAGAAGGCAAATTGAAATGTAAATAACTATAGTTCTACCATGTCTAATGTATGTTTGCTTATGACATTGTTAATAAATTTGGTTTCTTTTATATAAACCTACTTAATAGTGAATTCAATAGAAATTTGATTTTTTTTTTTTTTCCTTTCTGTGTTTTGAGACAGGGTTTCTCTGTGTAAAGGCCTGGCTGTCTAGGAACTTGCTCTGTAGACCAGGCTGGCCTTGAACTCACTGAGATCTGCCTGCCTCTGCCTCTCAAGTACAGAGACTAAAGGCGTGTGCCACCACTACCCAGAAACTACTGCTGTTGTATTTTATAGTGATACCAGGTTCAGAAATTAAAAGTAGCCATCCAAAGGTAAGATTAGTAAACCATTCTGGTGTGTTCCAGATTAAAGGCGGATCTTCCCACCTAAAATACCCAGATTAGAAGTAGGCCTTCCCACTTCAGATGATTTAATTAAGAAAAAAAAAAAAAAAAAGGTCCTCACAGGTGTGCCCAGTCATTTGGGTTTTAGTTAATTCCAGATGTAGTCAAGTTGACAAGGAATAGACATCTCACATGCCATATTACTCAAGGCCTGCGCTTGCCTGTGAGGACTGGCTTGCTCCTCATGGCTAACTCTGCCTGCTTTCTTGAACCAGCAAGAACCACCTACCCAGGGGTAGCATTGACCACAGTGGTTTGGCTCCTCCCATATCACTCATTATTCAAGAAAATGTCCTATAGGCTTCCCTACAGCTCAGTCTGTTGGAGGCTTTTTCTTAATTGAGGTTTTTTCCCTCTTCCCAGATGACTCTAGCTTGTGTCAACTTGGAAAAAAAAAAAAAAAAAACTGAAAAGCAAGCAGACATTGATGCATATACATAAATAAAATACTTTTTTATGGTTTTTCAAGACTGGATTTCTCTGTATAACAGTCCTGGCTGCCCTGGAACTCACTTTGTAGCATAAATAAAATCTTTAAACAGCAACAAAATGAAAAAAGAAAGTAGGCATCAACATCTCCAATTACTATTGTTGAATTGTCTATTTCTTCCTTTAGCTCTGTCAATTTTGCATTTTGATTCTGTTAGGAGGTAATTTATTTTTGTCATATCTTCTTTATGGATTGATCCTTTTATTATAACACGTCCACCTTTGTTTTTAGTAATAACTTTTGTCTGAGCTGAAGAGATGGCTTAATGGTTAATGGCACTGGCTGCTTTCCCAGGAGACCTGGGCTCAATTCCCAGCCACCACATGGTGGCTCACACACAATCTGTAACTCCAGTTACAAGAGTTCTGATGCCCTCTTCTGGTTTCCTTGAGCACCAGGTACACATGTGCTACCCAGACAGACACAGGCAAAGCACCCATATCTATAAAATAAAAAATTTAAATATATTACATAGTCACTGATTTGTTCTTTCTTTTTCTCAGTCCTCCTCTGCCCGGTTGCCCTAGGCCCTCCATCTCCATGAATCTCTTTATGCAGACTAAGATGCTGGGGATGTTTGAGGTGTTGCTCGGCTACGCCAGGGTTCTCTTCTGAGTGCGCCTCCTCACAGGTTCCCTAAGGAGTGGTACAGCCTGACCTAAGCTGTCAGGTCACAGTCAGGAGTGCGTTCTATTATTTGCAGTCAGATTTCAAATGTGATCTAAGTTTCCCTCAATTCAACTCTCCTCTCTGCCGGTGTACAGTTGTTGTTGAGACAGAGGCATGCTGGGCATGGTGGTTCAGGCCTTTAATCCCAGCACTCAGGAGGCCTAGAGGCAGGCAGGTCTGTGAATTCCAATCCAGCCTGGCCTACACAATGAGTTCCAAACAAGCCAGGACTACACAGTAATATCCTATTTTCAAAACAAAAGAAATAATAGTAAAAGTTTTGGAACCACTATGCCCTTCAACCTCTGCTGCAGAAATTGGAGAGCATGCTGGGAAATACCTTCAGAGTATGCAAACTTTGTCTTTGCTTCTGAGGCTCAGTCTTTTGTTGTTGTTGTTTTGTTTTAAAATAATCCTCATTATTCCTCTCATTTTTTAAATTGAAAATAAATTTTCTATCAAACAATATATTCTGGTCATGGTTTCCCTCATCTCCTCCTGGGTCCTCCCCAGCCCTCTACCCAACCAACTCTCACACCTCCTCTCTCTCTCTCTCTCTTTCTCTCTCTCAAATAAACAGTCAAACAAACAAAAACAAAGGAAAAGCACAAAAAACCACACATACCATTAAAATACAAAAATATCTAAAACCATAATTTACAAGTAAAAGACCAGTAAGGTAAAAAATACCCAAAACAAAAGACTAGGCCCAAAAAAAAAAAAAAGAAAAGAAAAAAACCTGCAGAAACACCACTGAGTTCAGTTTCTGATGGCCACCTACTGCGGGTATGGGGCTCGCCCTTAAAAGTGGTTTATATGCTCAGTGAGGCTCCATCGAAGAAAACTCAGTTTTCCTTTGCCAGCGGTTATTATCATTTGGAGATGGCTTCGTGGCTAAGGATGGGAGTTTGTCTGTTTTCTGTTGGAAGCCCTGGAACCCCATCTGACTTGGGCCTGTGCAGGCCCTGTGCATGCTGCTACAGTCTCTGTGACTTTACATGGGGCAGTCCTGTTGTGTCTAGAGGACACTTTTTTCTTGTGTCCTGCATACCCTCTGGATCTTACACTTTTCCCACCTCCTCTGAATAGTTTAGTGATCCCTGAGGGGAGGGGTTTGATGAAGACATCCCGTTTAGGACTGAGTGTTCCCAGGTCTCTCAGTCTCTGCATATTGTCCGCTTTCAGGTCTCTAATTGTTTCCCACCTCTCTCCGTTTGATACTCATGTTCCAATCTCCCTATCTTTCATAACTGTATGTCCTTTCCCTCTTCCTTGGAAAGTCCTACCCTTTCTCTACACCTAATCCTATGATTATATAGATTGTAGTATACCTATCAAAAGCTTATAGTAGCTGGGCAATGGTGGCTCACGCCTTTAATCAGAGCACTTGGGAGTCAGAAAAAGAGTTCTGTGAGTTCAAGGCCAGCCTGGTCTACAAAGTAAGCTCCAGGATAGCCAAGGCTACACAAAGAAACCCTGTCTCAAAACAAAACAAAAGAGTTTAAAATCTAATGCCCACATGTAAGAGTCTTTTTGGGTCTGGGTTACCTCACTCCAGTGATATTTTGTTAGCTCCATCCATTCACTTACAAATTTCATGATTTATTATTTTATTTTGTTTTTTGAGGCAGGGTTTCTCTATTGCTTTGCAGCCTGTCATACAACTCCCTCTGTAGACCAGGCTGGTCTCAAACTCACAGAGATCCTTCTGCCTCTGCCTCTGCCTTTTGAGTACTAGGGTTAGAGGCGTGCACCATCAACGTCTAGTTCAAATTTCATTATTTTTTTAATCATTATTTTTGACGCTCCTGGAAGGCATCACCCTTCCAATGGAGTGGTGGTGGAGAACGGGATGGGAGGGTGGGAGGGGACATGGAAGAGAGAGAGAGAGGGAGAGGAAACTGGGATCAATATGTAAAATAAGAACAATAAATGAATACAAATAAAATAAATAAATTGAACATGTCAAATGGAAAAAAAATCTTAGTTCAAGACTATTCTCCACTTTCTCTTCTGTCAGATTAAAGATGTTTGGCTTTATATTAGGGTCCTTGATTCATTTGGAGTTGAGTATTGTGCAGGGTGATAAATATAGCATTCTTCTACATACCAACATCCAGTTTGACCAGCACCATTTTTTTTCCTTTTTTCCCAGTGTGTATCTTCTGGCTTATTTTTCAAAAATTATGTGTGCATAGGTGTGTGGACTAGTGTCTGGGTCTTCAATGCCATTGATCAACATGTCTGTTTTTATGCCAATACCTTGCTGTTTTTATATTATGATAGCTATGTAGCACTGCTTGACATGGGGATGATGTCGCTGGCAGTGTCTTATTATTCGGGAGTGTTTTGACTGTCCTGGGTTTTTATGTATCTATATGAAGCTGAAAATTGTACTTGAAGTTTCTGTGAAGAATTATATGGAATTTTTGTGAGTGTGCTTAACCTGTAGATTACTTTTGGTAGGATGGCCATTTTCATTTTCTCAATCCTACTGACTTTCCATCTTCTGATATCTTCTTCAGTTTCTTTCTTCAATGTCTTAAAGTTTTTATTATATTCATCTTTCACTTGCTTGGATAGAGTTAGTCCCCCACCAAGCCCCTTGTGAGGGGATTGTGAAAAATATTGTTCCCTGATGTCTTTTTTTTTGTTTGTTTGCTTGCCATTTATATATAGGGAAACTACTGATTGCTCTACTAATTTTGTACCCTGCTACTTTTTAAATTTTGTTTTGTTTTAGAGACAAGGTTTTTCTGTGCAGCTGTGGCTGACCTGGAACTCAGAGATCCACCTGTCTCTGCCTCCTGAGTGCTGGATTCAAAGGCATATGCCACCATAGCTTTATGTGTTCTGATATTTTGTGGAAAGTATTTATCAGCTGTAGAAGTTTTAGAGTCTTTTATGTACAAAATCATTCATCTGCAAATTAAGATTTTTTGACTTTTCCCCTTTCTATTTGTGTCCCCATATGTCCTTCATTCTTCTGATTGCTTTAGCTAAGACTTCAAGTGCTGTATTGAATAGGTATGGAGAGTGGAGAGCCTTGATTTGTTCCTGATTTAAGTGGAAATCAAGCTTAGTCCTGATTGTCCATTTAATTGGATTGAAAGGTGCTGAGGAGATTAGCCAAATGTAGTTCCTGTTTCCTCTCCTTCTCCCCTCCCCCTCCCTCTCCCCTCCCCCTCCCTCTCCTCTCCCTCTCCCTCTCCCCTCCCCCTCCCCTCCCTTTCCCCTCCCCCTCCCCTCCCCTCCCTCTCCCTCTCCATCCCCCTCCCCCTCTCTCTGAGCATGGTTCCAGAGAAGATGAACTAAGCTGGAGAGGGTCTGGCCTTCGTGTGAGTGGCATTGTCCACTAAGGGGTGGGTAGGAGGAAAGAGCCCCTCGTGCATGTTCTTTATCTCTTCCTCCTGGCTTCCACTGGCTTAGTCTGCTCTGTTCTGCCATGCTCTTAACCCACGTGGTAACTGAACCCTCTGAAAAGGAGCCAAAATAAATCTTCCAAGCTTAAGTTCTGGTCCCTTACTCTGTTACAATGATGAGAAATTAACTGTCATGCCTATTATTTTGTTTTGAGATAAGGTCTCACTATGTATACCTGACTGTCCTTGGAATTCTGCTTAGGCCAGGCTGGCCTTAAACTCATAGATCCACCTGCCTCTGCCTCCTCAGTGCTGGACAGGTGTGCGCCACTAGGCTCAGCTACACTTGCTATTCTTGCAGAACCCTTGGACTCTGTTCCCAGCACCCACAACAGGCAGCTCACAGACCACTGTAACTCCAGCTCCAGGGGCTCCAGTGTCCTCTTATTGCCAAGCATAGGCACACACATGCACACACATTAGAATAGCGTTTAAAAATAAACTCTCCTCAACATCTCATGCTCATGATGTTTCTTATAAACATTTGCTTAAAGTCAATTGTTTGCCTCAGTAGCTTCCCGACCACTCAGGCAGACATAATGTTATTAAACAGTTGGTTGGCTGTTTTTGACAAACAATTCTGGAGAAAAAGCTGTTTTTAATATGTGAACTGAATCAGGTTAATAGAAAAAGCCTTGCTATTGGGGGTCTGCCAGGAAAATAGCAGAGAAGCCAAGCCAAGCTGTGAATTTATCCTTTCCTTTTCAGAGACTGTCAGATTGTTCCAGAACGGCAGTGGTCTCCTCTTCTTCCTACTCTGCTTCCCTGACCCCTCCCTCCCTCCCCTCTTTCTCTTTTTTATTTGTTTTTGGAACTCACTATGTAGATCAGATTGGCCTTAAATGTATGGCAAGCCTCCTCAGCCTCTTGCGTGCTGGCATTGCTGTTAGGCTTCAAACCCTGGACAAATGGCTGAGGTGCCCATTTAACTTGTCAAAGTGGACCAGACTGCCAGGTGCCTCAGCCTCTACCTCTCACAGGCCCTCCTGGTTGGCATACTCCACCCCTTTCTTGAACTCTCCAGCCCAGGGAGCTGGGCTCCACCCCTTTCTTGAACTCTCCAGCCCAGGGAGCTGGTACAATCCAACCATTTTGAGTGCCTCCTCCTCCCTTTGTACCTTTGGGTCTCCTGCTCCAGATTGCTACACCTGCTTCCCCTTTCTCCCTTCCATCCCCCTCTCCCCACACGACACAACTCCATCTGAACACGTTCTCTCTGCACACTCCCAGAAGCTCCTGTCCCTTCCTCTACCTATGCGCTTTCATGTATCTATAATAAATCTCCTCCCCCATCATACCTAAGAACAGTAGTGTTTCCTTTCCTTTTTATTTCTTTTCTTCATTCAATTACAGACACTGGTTACTAAGTCTGACAGCGTGTAACCCTGGCTGTCCTGGAACTCCATCTGTAGATCAGGCTGGTCTCCTGAGATCAGAGATCCACCTGCCTCTGCCTCCGGAATGCCAGGATTAAAGGTGTGTGCCAACCACCACCAGGGCCATTTCAGAGACACTTCTACAGTGTTGTGTCACATGACTCAGGGCAAATATACAGGTGTCAAAGGGACATTAGCCTTTTCTGTACTTTCTTACTGTTTGTTGAAAGAGTGTATATTGGTCTGGCAGTGGTAGTGCATCTCTTTACGTCCCAGCACTCAGGAGGCAGAGGCAGGCGCTTTTCTGTGAGTTTCAGGCCAGCCTGCTCTACAGAGCTAGTTCCAGGACAGTCTCCACAGTTACAGAGAAACCCTGTCTTGAAAAACAACAACAATAACAAAAGAGCATATTTATGCCAATTTGAGGGTTAAAAAGCAAGTTATGAGGAAGAGAAATCTGGGGCCAGAGAGAAGCTCAGGGGTTAACAGTATCCACTACTCTTGTAGTAGACCAGGTTCAGTTCCCAGCACCCACATCTGGTGACAGGTGATAAAAAGTCACTTCAGAAGGGGTGGTGCCCATTACCAGAGAGAGGTCCAAAAGGCAGGCAGCAGGTCTGTTAGCACTAAAGCATGCCTTTATCTAAGCACATCTCTAACCTGCCGTTATTATGCTAATGCAATGAGTCTTAGGGACAGGGTTGGGAAAACTTCCCATAGCCAAATATGAGGGCATTTCTGGCCTGGAAGCTCCTTTCCCTTTCTCCTATACTTAGTTACATTCTGCAGGTCCCCTATCAAAGAAGGTATCCCCAAAAGTGTGAGCTTAAAATTAAAGACCGCTATATTAAACGTTTTGTTGGCATGAGTCCTAACGAAGGCTATGATGAGAACACTGGCTAACGCTCTGGGCCGGTTGGAAGTGCATTTGATCAATAAGTGCATTCAACCCCCCAGCTATGGAGTGCCACGCCCCTCACTGTGTCAGCTGTTTTTCACTTAGCATTTTGTTTCTATTTAGTGTGAAAACTGCTGTTTAAGTGCTCTGCTATACAGCAGGATTTCTTAAAGGAGTGTTGTTTTTTAAAGTTTTCTCAGGCCTTATGGAAATTCCAGCCTCATGGGACATCAAAATACTGTCGTTGGTTTTTTTTTCTTTACTCTTTACTCGTTTTTTTTTTTGTGGGGGGGGGGCTGCCAAATCATGACGTGGAGGCTTATTATTTCTTATGAATGCCCTGGTCTTGGGACTGGAGAGATGGTTCAGTGGTTAAGAGCACTGGCTGCTCTTCCAGAGGTCCTGATTCCCAGCAAATAATGAGATCTGGTGCCTCTTCTGGCCTGCAGGCATACATGCAGGCAAAGCACTATGTATAACAAAAATAAAATAAATCTAAAAAAAAAAGCCTACTCTTAGCTTGGCTAGTTTCTAATGAGCTTTTCTAAACTTAAATTATCCCTCTACCGTTTGCTTCTGGGCTTTTTCCTTTTCTTAGTTCTACATATCTTTCACTCTTATTCCATGGCTGGCTGGGTGGCTGGCTGGCTGACCCCTGATGTTTTCCTACCCTTGTTCTATCTTGCTCCTTCTTCTTTTTCTTAGAGTTCTCTTCCTATTTATTCCCTTTGCCTTCCAGCTCTGCCTATTCTCTCTATTGGCCATTCAGCTCTTTATTAGACCATCATTTGTTTTAGACAGGCAAAATAACACATTTTAAACAAATGCAGCATAAAAGAATGCATCACATCTTTGCATCATTAAAACAAATGTTCCACAGCATGAACAAATGTGAGACTTGTTAAAATAGCATTCCACAACACATAGGTATTCCTAATCACTTGGGTGTTAGTTAATTCCAGATGTAGTCAAATTAACAACCAAAAATAATCATCACATATATACACATTTTAAAGACCCATCATTAAATAACCCTGTTTGCTGGGTATTTAGCTCAGTGGTAGAGTGCTTACCTCTCCTGCATGAGGCCCTGGGTTTAATCCCCAGTACTTTATATATATATATATATATATGTATATATATATGTATGTATGTATGTATGTATATGTATATGTATGTATGTATGTATGTATATATATATATATATACATATATATATATATAAACTCCTTACATAGGATTTGATAATCCAAAATAATCAGTTGATTAAACTTTAACCTAATTCCCTCTTCTATGGGTTCTTGAGAGTTAAGATGTGGACAATTTTATGGAGTCATTATTTTGGCTGCTACAGTACTATCAATGACTTGAACTTTGGTACATTTACTATGTATTAGGCAGGAAGTATAGAGGTAGGAATGCTTAAGGGTCAACTAGCAGGTTAACTATAGCATCATAAAGCACACTCTTTCCCCTTTATTTAGTCCCTTAGCTTTCTGTCTTTGCTTGTCACGGTCCAAAGACCAGGCCATTCTGTTTCTACCATCAACATGTTCAGCTCGGGGAAAATGGGGAAGGATGGGGTAGTCTTAGTTCTGTTCCCTTTAATCAGAGAGCTGAGACCATCCCTCCCACAATCTTTCTAGTCTTTCTCTAACTGAGACTTGCAGCCATCTAGCTGTAGGACAATCTTTAAGACTGAGCATCTTTGCAGAGAATGAAATTATCCTGTCCTGGCAGGAGCCCTGTGCAACCCTGAAGCCAAAACAAAATCCAAGTTCTTTGAAGAAGAGAAGACAACTTTGGGTGTGTTGTGGGTGGAGAGCTAGGGACACCTTGTTGTTGAATAAGTGAATGACACAGGTTATTAGAACCTTTGAGACCTACTCCTTTAAAATGACTGTTTTGTTGGCAGTGGTTTGGGAAGAAATATAGAAACTTTAGAAAGCACTTAAGGATAGAAGTCTATTCTTCAGTAATGAATTGTATTAAAGAGCATACCAAGCCAGAGCTGGGTATGAAGTATGTCTACCCTGTGAGGCAAAGCACTTACTTGAGCCCAGGGGTCTGGGAGCAGTGTGTGAAGCTTGGTAAGGAAACCTCTCCCTGGCAAAAAAAAATCAGAAATCAGGAACTTGGGGAGCTGTAAACCTTATGTTTAGCATGATAGAGTCCCTGGATTCAATCCTCAACACACACACACACACACACACACACACACACACACACACACACACACACTTCAAAATATATGTGTGTATTATATATATGTACATATACACACACATAGAGATAAGTAGGTGGATGGATGGATAGATAGATAGATAGATAGATAGATAGATAGATAGATAGATAGAATCTGTTTGCTTTTCGAAACCTGCTTTCTCTGTGTAATCCTGGCTGACATGGAACTCACTCTGTAGATGATGCTGGCCTCAAACTCAGATATGTGCCTGCTGACCTTATTCTCAATCCCCCTGGCCTCACATGAATAATCACAGGTGAGCTTGTCCACATGGGAAGACTTCAAGCAACAACTGTGCCTCTCAGACATCTCATGAACTTCATTAAATGTACTGCCATGACAGGGTGATATGTTGCAGAGTTCTGGGTGTGGCATGAAAAATATTTCATTTAGCTAGTGTGAGACAGAGTTTCTCTGTAGCCCTGGTTGTCCTAGAACTCACTATGTAGACCAGGCAGGCCTTAAACTCACAAAGGTCTGCCTGCCTCTGCTTCCTGAGTGCTGGGATTAAAGGTGTGTGCCACCACCACTCTGCTTATTTTAGCTAGTATTTTAAAACAAATTAAATGCAAAGGCTTTAAAAAGTAGGGGAATCACACATCTTTAGGTGCAGGTATGTTGGAATAATTGTTTGCCTTTTATCTGGGAACCATTAACTGTGCCTGTATATGAAGTAAAACATTAACTTTTTTTTTTTTTTTTAAACAACAGGAAGTGAAGCAGGTTTCCAGCAAGGCTGAGACCTTGCAGACAGAGCCTGTGAGGAAAATGAAGCTCCCAATTTTCATAGCAGATGCGTTCACTGCAACAGCTTTCCATGGCAATCCTGCTGCTGTCTGCCTCCTCGAAAATGTAAGTACTCGGTTCTCAAGGGCCTTGTTGAAGTTCTAGATGTGTGTAGAGCCCATGACTTGTGGAAAAGATGTGAGACCATCCTGAGTGTTTGCTTCTTTGGCTTGTGTTCTGTCATGTTGCTGATGGTCATGTCTTTAGGTTAGGACAGGAATGGCTACAGCTGGACTGAGTTGGGAGCACAGAGATTCCCATGCAGAGGAACTGGAGTGGGGGCCCAGGCCTGTGAGTCTGATGTTCCAAAGGATATGGCATGAGGATCATGAGTCTGAAGCCAGCCTGGGCAATATAGAGAACAATCTTATAAAAATAAAAAGTAATAAATAATCAAGCAATTATTTTATAAAGGAATGATTGGACCTCCCCTTCAGTATTATGTTTTTGTTTAATTAGCACCAAAAAGTAAGCACAAAACCACAGGAGATCTGTGAGTAGGAATGGCTGAAAAGTCATGTGACGTTTCTATGTGGACATTTTGGGGCTTTCAGCAGGGGCAGGTGAGACAGGCTTGACTATGCTACTCTGACTGACTTGGAACTCCCTATGTAGCCCAGGCTACTCTCAGACTCTACCTGTCTCAATCTCCTGAGTGTTGGACTTTCAGGGTTCATTATCATCCCTGGCTGCAGCCTTATCTATACCTCAGAAATGTAGACATTTTCTTCAGGGCCCGGCAAGATGACTCAGCAGGTAAGGGTGCTTGCCACTAAGACCGATGACCTGAGTTCAATCCCTGAGACTCATGGTGAAAAGAGACAACTTATTCTTTTTTATTTATTGGTTGGTTTTATGTGAACTGGTGTTTTGTCTGCATATATATCTGTGTGAGGGTGTCAGATCCTGGAGTTACAGACATTTGTGAGCTGTCATGTGGGTGCTGAGAATCGAACCTGGGTCCACTGGAAGAGTAGCCAGTGCTCTTAACTGCTAAGCCATCTCTCCAGCCCCCTAGAGAGCTGAGTCTTGCAAAATGACCTTTGGCTGCACACATGCACCATGGGACCTGTGAGAGTGGTCTGTGAGTAAAACCTGCTGCCAAGCCTGACTACCTGATCTAAGTTCCACATGGTAGAAGGAAAACAGAGTACCTGCAAGTATCATCTGACTTCTACACACGGACACAGGTACAGCGACACACACAGTCACATACGCACACACAGTCACTTACACACTGACATACACAACACTCAGACACACTGATACACACACACACACACACATACTCATACACACACAACACTCACACACATACACACTCACACACAACACACACACAACACTCCCACACATACACATACTCACGCACATATACACACTGATATACATACACATATAAGAAATAACTGGAGACAAATAAAAAAGAGGAAGTGGCTGTGTAAGGAAGATCATGAGTTTGTGGCCAGCTGGGCTACATAGCAGGCTATAGGCCAGCTGGGACTATTAATGAGAACTGTCTCAAAAAATAGAATAAAATATATATCTTATCATTTTACTTAGAGCAGTTAGCATAAAGGAGTTGATTTTTTGGGGCTAAAGAGATGAGAGAGAGATGAGCCTCCTTTCATCTCAGCTGTGAATCCATCAAGTAACCCTCAGCCAGCACTTCCCTTCCACAAGCTGCAGGGTAAAAGAATTACTAGGCTTTATCTAGTAATGCAAGAGCTTGGAAAGACTAGTGAGAGCGTAGTTAGCAACCAGATCCCAGATTCCAAAACTGGAACCTCCTATAGGCACAACTTCCTGCCAAACAATTGTGGGATCAAATGTAATTGCCTATCAAGAATCTAATTATAGTTGCCCCAGGACTCCATGTCACTCATATATATATGTACGTATAGAAGTATGTATGTATGTGTGTGTGTGTATGTGTATATACAGATATATATGTATATATATGTATATATGTACATATAATAGCTGTGTTTTCACCAGATAATAATTTGAGTTGTTTCATAACTTTGATTATCTCCAGAACACTAATATCAATAAACACTGTAGCTAAAGGATCTATCAGCTGATGGGAGGTGTCCTTCTGTATATATGTTTCTCTTATTGGTTGATGAATAAAACACTGTTGGGCCAATGAGGCAGGAAGATAGGTGGGACTAGGAGAGGAGGAGAAGTCTGGGAAAGGAAGGAGGAGAGTCAGTCACCATGTAGCAGGTAAAGGAATTGCAGGTCCACCATTCTCCAGTAAGCCAAAATCTATGGAAATACATAGATTAGTAGTTATGGGTTAATAATTAAGACAGAGCTAGCAAAAAAGAAACCCTAGCTACCAGCCAACAGTTTAATAATTGATAGTGTGTTCATTTGGGGCAAGGTGGCTCCTGAACCAGGCAGGAAATCCTGTAACAATCAATATAATTTTTTTTTTTCAAGACAGGATTTCTCTGTGTAGCCCTGGCTGTCCCAGAACTCACTGTGTAGACAAGGCTGGCTTCAGACTCATAGAGATCCACTTGCCTCTGCCTCCCGAGTGTTGGGATTAAAGATATGTGCCACTGTGCCAAGCATATGACTTTTGATGCTGATAAGCTGCTATGTTGAATCAGATCTGTGTTTTTAGGCTCTCAAAACCCTTTTTGTTTTTTATTTAAGACATTGGATGAAGATTCTCATCAACACATTGCAAGGGAAATGAACCTCTCTGAAACTGCTTTTATCCGAAAACTGCAACCTACTGACAACTTCACACAAAGTAAGTATACACTTAAATGTTTTGTTTTGTGTGTGTGTATGTGTGTGTGTGTGTGTGTGTGTGTGTGTGTGTGTGTGTGTATGCACGTGCCACAACATTTGTGTGAGTTTGGAGGACAGCTTATAGGAATTGATTCTTTGGTTCAACCATGTAGCGATCAAACTCAAGTCATCGGGACCTTTCCTGGGAGGGAGCAGAATGTCTGTCTGTCTGCCCCATGCTCACCCCTTCATGAAGGTTTACCTGTTAGCCACGCTAATGATTTAGGGAAGATGCTGCGGCATGTTTAACCTAACTGTGGGTCTGATCTTGTTTTTCTTTATCTTCACTCCTCTGAAGGTTCCCACTTTGGACTAAGGTGGTTTACTCCTGAGAGTGAGTTCCCGCTGTGTGGCCACGCCACCCTGGCTTCTGCGGCTGTGCTGTTTCACAAAATAAGTAATGTGGACTTTACTTGTCTATGGTTGTTTGTTGTGATAGGGTATCATTTAGCTCAGGCTGACATTGAAGTTCCGGGTTTGATGATGGTGGCCTTGAAATTCTGGTGGGTTTACTCTTTCCACCTCCCAAGAATTACAATTATAGCACATACTACCATTGCATAGTATGTGAATTTGTTTTTAAAACATAATTTATTTGCATGTGGCTGAGGGAGCTGCATGACCAGAATTACATAGCTTGTAATGTAATACCTAAAAAATAAACGCAAGCCATTCTCTACATAGTGCCGCACTGACCTTAAAGTCATACTTTTTAAAGTTTGTTTATTTTAAGATTAGGTCTTATATAACTCCTTATACACCCCCAAATCGTCTTGAACATCTGATCTTTCTGCCTTCACTCCCAAGTCTTGGTATTACAGGCTTTCACTACCAAAAGCCATTTACGCATTGCTGGTGTTGGAACCCCAGCTTTGTGCATGTTAGGAGAGCACTCTACCAGCTGGGCCACATCCCCTGCCCTTTTCTCAAAAACAGGTTCTTGCTACATAACCCTGTTTGACCTGGAACTTGCTCCTTAGGCCTGGTGGGACTTGAACTTGCAGCCTTCACACCTTTGCTTCCTGATGCTGGCTGGGATTACGGGTTGAGCCATCAGGCCCAGCTCCTCAAACAGCCATTCAAAATAACTACTTTGTTGTTGTGATTACTGAGCACTGGACTAACCCAAGGCTTTCCCTGAGGCTCTGATCTGTGGAACCTCTGACATAGAGAACATGGCTTCTTCTCTAAAATCAGGAACAGGCTTGGCAGAGCTGGAGACAGCCTGGGATCAAGGCCTTAGGGAAGTTGTAGCTTCAGATCCTAACAACCCAACTCTTCTCACCCTATAGGGCTACATTGTCAGTCCCAGGATTAGTGTGAGCCTGCTCTGTGAAGCTCTGGAGATACCATGTTCACCTCGTATAGCATTGCTTGATTAGCTCCCTG
This sequence comes from Cricetiscus sungorus, assembly GCA_030556225.1. Classification (NCBI taxonomy): domain Eukaryota; kingdom Metazoa; phylum Chordata; class Mammalia; order Rodentia; family Cricetidae; genus Cricetiscus; species Cricetiscus sungorus. The sequence continues at coordinate 68,183,584 of JANBXA010000600.1, read as the reverse complement.
CTGACCTCACCTGGTTGTATCATAGATCATAGTCTCTGCCAACTTTGCCCCTCTTCCCCCCTGGAACGAGTCTGCAAGGTTCTGTACTTCTTCTTTTTTGGGGTGGGGTGGGAGTTGAGACAGGGTTTCTCTGTATGTCTGTATTGCTTTGGAGCCTGTTCCTGGACCTCAAACTCACAGAGATCCGCCTGCCTCTACCTCCCTACTGCTGGGATTAAACGCGTGTGCCACCAATGCCCGCCTGGTTCTGTACTTATTCCTTAAACTTGCTTGGCATAGGACACAGCTTCTCGGGATCTCCTGAACCCCCCTGTTCTAACTTCTTTATTTCTGATCCCCTGGACTCCTTCTCAAGATCCTGTCATCAAAGAATGATGTTCTGGTCCAAATCAATTTTTCCCTTTATTTTTATGCACATACGTGTTTTTGCCTGCATGTATGTCTGTACATAATGTGTGGGCCACGATTGTGGAGGCCAGAAAAGGGTGTTATATCCGCCAAACATTTTTGATTACATTATAATTACTTAATAATTTTTGTGTGTGCACAAACAAATGCCACAGTGTACATGTGGCAATAGAAGGACAATTTTCACTAATCTGTGATCTCCTCGTACCGTGTGGGGCTGGAGAACTGAGCCCAGGATGTTAGACTTGGCCGCAGGTGCCCTTATCCACTGAGCCATCTAGCTGAAACTCAAAGAGCAATTTTAAAAGCCAAACATTTTAGGAATTGGAGAGCTTGCTCAGTGGTTAAGAGCACGGGTCACTCTTCCAGAGGACCTGAGTTCCACTCCCAGCACCTACATGCTAGCTTACAAACCCTCTCTAACTCTACTCCCAGGGGGTCAATGACCTCTGAGAGCAACATACATACACACGTGGTGCACACAGACATACATGAGGCAAAAACACTCACACATTAATTTTTTTTTGCCTTCTAAAAATAAAAAGTAAAATCAAACATTGTAATAACACAAATCCAAAGAGATACTGGTTTGATACTTACATGCTGACAAATGACAATCAAAAAACATTAAACACTTTTGCTTCCTGTAAGTAAGCAGTTTCTGTAAGAAAAATGCATTGTATGTGCAGTAGAAATGGTGTAATATATAACATACCATAGACTCAGATCTTAGCCTATGTGTTTCATTGGGTAGAGAGAGAAGGGACAAATAGTACGAAGTATGCATATCTCAAGGCCGTAGTTAGTCACACCACACAACATGTGTGAGCCCAGCCAGAAACACTTTCTTTTCACTACACCGATGATTTTGAGTTAACTTTGGTTGTTGTGTATTCAGAAGCCGTGTACTATTGACACATTCTTTGCAACATCCACATTCAGTTACATGACCCCATATGAGGTTGTGACTCATGGTTGAAGAAGGTGGACCATAGACATGGACCTTGAGCTGAAGAAGATGAAATCTGTGCTCTGAGCTAGATCAGGAGGAGATGCATCCTCAGAGGCTGAAGTGTGAACAAAGCTCCTGCTGTGTCCTACAGACTCCAGCATCCTAGTTTCCCAAGGCAGCCTGTGCCTGGCCGGAGATTAAGTTTTGAGTTAGCCACGGCCTCTCCATCTTGGCATTCAGGATACTCATTACTTCCCTGTCACTGTGACAAAATGCATGGCAGAAACAACTTAAGGGAGGAGAGGTTCTGTTTGGCTCACACTTCAGGGGATGTGGGCCATCATGGTGCCCGTGGTGGCTTGGTCCACAGCTTTAAGAGCTTGCACTAGTAACTCTGAGATCAGAGAGGAAGCAATAATGTTAGGCCAGATGCTGATCAAGTTACAGCCCTCGAAGGCCTGTGGCCTTTGTAAGGATGCAGTGTTAGAATCCAGCCACTGCTCAGGCCACAAGTCCCGGAGGAAATCCTTTCACCTCACAGACACTGACAGACACCTGACTGAGACACTGAGTTCCTGTCACAGACTTCCTGGTGTCAGGAGCCCTCATCTATGGGAGTGATTTTATATCAAAACTGGTCCTGGTGGCCACACATCCTGCTCTACCCCCCTCCCTGCCTCCTTCCTGGACCTGAGACGCTAGCTTCAGGCTTATGCTGTGAAGCCACCCCCATAAAGGTATGAGAAGAGACCCTCCACTTCTGTCATGTGGGCATCGATCTCCTTTCTTCAGAATCCACCATGCTGTCTGTCTCCTGGGCTGGATGGATCTCCTTAGCTCTGCTCAGGGCCCCTGCCATCTTTTTGTTTGTCTGCCCATAGTGTTAATAATGCTTGTAATCAACTCCTCACTCCCCGACAATCTGTCTAGGTGTCCCCTCTTGAAAACCCACTTCTGAGACCTTTCACTGTGGATCAATTCTCAAACTGTGTCTCTCCCCAAAACAGTGCCATGAGCTGAGGACCGAGTGTTGGGGACATTTCACTTTCCTATCATGAAATTTTTATCATTAGGATAAAATGATTTTGTTTGTGTGGGTGGAGGATGAGAGCAAAGACAAGTTTAGGTTGGTGAGATGGGCCTGAAATCCCAGTTATTCAGGAGGCTGGGAAGAGAGGGTGAAAATTTCACAGATTTCCTGGGCCGCAGAGGGGGACTCAATGCCAGCCCAAACAACCAAACGAGACATCATCTAGAAAATAAAGATGGGTGAGGATGGGGAAGAGAGTTTTGGGGGAGATCCTTGCATGTTTGATCCCCTGGGCTCCACAGATACACGCACACACAGACACCCCTCACCCTCACCCCCACCCCCACCACAGAAACATCCATCAACACCCAGAAAACACAACCATTCTTATTTTCTCTGTTCTTGATTCCCCCCTGTCCAGAGAACACAAACAGCACTCTAACCTTTGCCACCATGAGTGGGGAGCTGAAGGCCAGAAGAGCAGAGGACGGGATTGTCTTGGACTTTCCTCTCTACCCAGCCTTCCCCCAGGTTAGCTCTTTCTTACTGCTTTACACCTAATTGTAACAAACACTAGTATTTCCACAAAGTGCGCATAGTCCGCAGCTCTCCTGTTCAGCACTGACTGTATGTCTTTCTGTCTCCTAGGACTTCCATGAAGTAGAAGACTTAATAAAGGTTGGTGAGAAGAATCCAGTTAGAGCCTTGCGATGTGCTCACTTGTTGGTGTTTGAACAGGAAGCTCTGGTGTGACCTGATCCCGTAAAATAGCCCCTTCATCCTGGCTGTGTACCCACTGCCTGGGAGCCTAGGTGGCTTCAGGTCAGAATGTTAGTATTGTGTCTAACATTCATTGAGTTGCAATATTTCTTTCCTCACTGTGTAGCTCAGGCTAGCCTTGAACTTGCAATTCTCTCACCTCTCAAATACTAGGATTACAGGTCATAAAATCACAGCTGACTCATTTGGTTTAACTATGAGTGATACAACCTCCATTAACGGTCAGGACAAGATGGAGTGTTTGGGAAAGCCTGAAGGAGGCGGCATCCTCAGCCCCTTTGGACTAAGAAGGGTGACTTTCCCACCTGATGAAGGCAGTGTGCTTGCTGAGCAGAGAGGGATAAAGCAAGTTCTAACCGCAGGGCCAGCCCTGAGTCCTGGAATTCCTGGAGCTTCCTTCCTCTGCCTCCCAAGTGCTGTTGTTAAAGGAGTGTGCCTACCTGTTTTGTTTTATTGCTTTTGAGGCAGACTCTCAGGGTCCAAGTCTGACTTCACATTTGATGACTAGCTGAGGCTGACCCTGAACTCCTGACCTTCCTGCCTTTGAATCCTGGGTTTATAGAACACGCTCAGTTCACAGTGGTGCTGGGTGAGCTTCTGGCATCTACACAGACATCTAACACCTGAGTTAGAGTTACTTCTCTGAGGGTTTTGGTCTGCTCTCACAGGCAGCCATAGGTGACACCCTGGTCCAGGATGTCCGCTACTCTCCAGATACCAAGAACCTCATGGTCCGGCTCAGCGACTCTTACAACAGGTAAATGCCATGTTTAACCATTTACATGCCAGCAGCCAGACTTCCAGCTCTGCTTCCATCAGGCTGTGCTTTCACCAAAGCATGGTTTACTTACACTGTTTTCTTCCTCCCCTCTCCCCTACCCTCTCCCCTCCTCTCCCCTCTCCTCCCTTCCCCTCTTCCCTCTCCTCCCCTCCCCTCTCCCTCCCCTCTTCTCCCCTCCTATCCCCCCTCCCTTCTCCTCCCCTTCCCTCTTCCCTCCCCTTCCCCTCTCCTCCCCTCTCCCCTCCCCATTACTCCCCTCCCCTCTCATTTCCTCTCCTCTCCTCTTCTCTTCCCTTACCTTCTTGTCTTCCTATATAGCTCTGGCTATCTTGGAACTAGCTCTATAGACCAGGCTAGTCCCAAATTCAGAGATCCACCTGCCTCTGCCTCCTGAGTGCTGGAATTAGAGGATCTGCCATCATGCCTGGACGAACCCCTTCCTTTCCCATAGACAGTTGCCAAAGACAGGCTCTCCCTTCCCTCTGCTGAGCCATCTGGGCATAGCCCAGCCTCTTTCCTATGCTGTGTAGGGGTGGTCTGTGGAATACTTAGTGCTGATCCATTCTGTTTGTGCTCAAGGTCCTTTCTAGAGACCCTGAAGGTGAACACAGAGCCTCTGCCTCGAATGGAAAAGACAGGGAAGGTGAAAGGACTCATTCTCACCCTCAGAGGAGAGCCTGGGGGACAGACAGCCCAGTATGACTTCTTCTCCCGGTACTTTGCACCATGGGTTGGTGTGGCTGAAGACCCGGTAACAGGTATTCTTCCCTTGATATTACATGTGCTCCGAGTCTGTCTGGCCATAACCAGGTCCTTGTAGTCATATTCAAGAGTTGAAATACAAGCCAGAGAGATTACAAAGTAGTGCGAATGCCCCATTCAAAGCAAGAGTGCAGATCAGAAAGGGCACACTCTCAAGACTGATGGTGAGGTATGTGAGCAAGCACCTACTGAGGGCTCCGACTAATGTGTGTGTGTGTGTGTCTGTCTGTCTGTCTGTCTGTCCTTGGATGTGCATCTCTCCAGAGGCTGTGGTAACCCTTGGAGTGTCACATGGTTGTGGACTGTTCAGTATGGGTGCTGGGAACTGAACCCAGCCCTCCATAAGATCACCAAATACGCTGAACTGCTGAGCCATCTAGGTGCATGTTAGTAAAGGTCACTTGATGGGCACAATGTAGCCTGAGTCTACATTTGCAGGCCTTGTGCCAGCCTGAACTATAGGGAAGACGTCAACGATGGGCTAACTGTGGGCCTCCTCCTTTCATTCCTCTTGAGGACAGCAGTGGATGTAGCCGGGGGGGGGGGGTCACTGATGGAGGGCATTGCTGGGGGAAGCAGATTCAGGGCTGAGAGCCACTGGGCAGAGGCTGCGGACACCAAGAGCCAGATGGCTCTGGAACCTTCACTTAGTGTTTGATGAGCAACAAAACGGTTCAACTCGAAGGTCAGCATATAAGCAGACTAAAGACTTAGGAGCATGGCCATAGTGTCCACGTGGTCCAGCGAGTCTCTCCCAAGCGGCGTGCACACCCACAGCTGCTTCCCCAGACTGGGACAGACACCCAATGAATGTTGTGTGTGTGTGATGTTTTCTGAACTGTGAAGGTCTTTGGACCAGGAAGGATGGGCTGCTGGAGTGGAGTAGAACTGGGGGGTCTTGGGACAAGGAAACTGGTATGGCTCTTTACTCTGAAGGACATCTCATAATTCTTAATGAACTTTTCTAGGGGAAGATGAATTTCCCCACACTACTCTTTACTCCCTCGAGATTTTGTTACTCTGGCTTTTTCTTTCCTTTCCGAGAAAGGATATCTGAGCCTAGCTTGGCTTCTCCAGCTAGCTGCGCATGACCTGGTATTCATGTCTCTACCTCCAAAGGCTGAGGTTACAGGTGTGAGCCACAGCGCCCTGTAGGACTTATTTGCATTTCCTTTCTTCACTTTCATGGGTAATCTCTGATCAGGTTCTAGGGTAAGTCACACGAGAAAATGGTGGCACAGATGTCAAGGTAGCACTTGGGAGGTTAGGGCAGGAGGAAAAGAAGTTCAACACTAACTTCAGCTAGTTATAGGATAGCCTGGTCTGCACAAGACTGGTCTTTAGAAAAGAGAACAGAGAATAACCCTGCAGTTGAATGCAGCTTCAGAGAGGGTAGAAGAGGTTTGGCAGGTACTTTAGAGGCAATTACTCAAAAATCCTCTCTCTCCTGTTCCCACTCCACACTCTGCTGTGGCCACCTTGACACAGGACTGGATGACCTAAGGTTAAGTCACACTAGATGAGTGGTTGTAATTGTTGGTACGTTTGGAGAAACATCACTCCTGCTCTCTCATAGCTTGTCATTTTTCCAGGGTCCACCCACACTGTTCTTGGCCCCTACTGGTCTGAGGAGCTGGGGAAGAAAGAAATGCGAGGTAGGCTGTTTCTCCCCATCTTTTCCTCTCCTCTTTGGGTGCCTGGGTGTTGAACGTAGGTCCTTCAAGTGCTTGGCAAATGGGATACCATGGAGTCATAGCTCCAGCTCTTGGCTTTTTAAGATTAGTCCTGCTGTGGAATTCAGGATGGCCATGTGTGTGCCCCTGCCCCCTGAGGGACCAGTTAGTTCCCCAGGGGTGACTCGAAAACTCAGGGTCACAGAGAAGGAACTCAGCTGAAGGAAGCTACATTAGCCTTTAATCAGCACAGGGCTCTGACTCACAAGGCTGAGCTCTTGCTGAAGGGGGTACTCAGTCTCTGACTGTGAGGTGGAGAACAGGGGTTTATTCTCTGTTCTTGGCGAGTCTTATGACTTGATCAGCATGGAACCCCTGGAAGGCTGAGGCTGTGCCTCTCTTGGGCACCTACCTGGCCTCACAGTTGCTTTAACTTTCTACAAGGAAACAAACTCCATCTGACTTTTCTGAGCTGAGAAGGGAAGGGAGACCCTCTCAGGACAGCCAGGACCCCTGTCTACACCTTCTTAGACTACCCTTCTCCAACTCCATCTCTTACCATGTCCTTGAGGGCTAAGTGCTACAGGGCACTTTAGGTGGGACACAGCTGGGGCAGGAAGTAGCAGAAGAGGCCCAGGAAGGAAAGGGCGGGGCAGTGTGTCATATCAGCTGTGCATGAACCTCTGGATCTGCAGGAGAATTGGGGCAAGGGAGAGGGGGAGGCTGTGGACACAGGAAGGAATTTATTCTGGAAACTGGCCTAGCTGGAATTCTATTTGTAACCCTTCCCTGTATGGTTGGTTAATCAAAGGGAAATGCTCTTAATTGTCCCCACTCTGTGTTCTCTTTAAGCCTTTCAGTGTTCCCGCCGAGGAGGGGAACTGGGCATTTCCCTGAGACCTGATGGCCGAGTTGACATGAAGGGTGGCGCTGCTATTGTCTTAGAGGGCACACTGACAGTCTAGAGACACTTATGCTGGGCTGTGCCACTGCTACACAGTGTTTCCTCTATACCAAACACGAAAACGAAAACCCAAGCCAAACCAACACAAATGCCCAGAGCTTGCTTCAGCAAGCCCAACGACCAGTGCCCTCAACCCTCCTGTGAAGAGCAGAAAGGGAAGCCAGAGTTGGAGGCGAGATAGCATCTCCAGACTCCGTAGCTGATGAAGGGCTCTGGCCTCTGCCTGTGTGTATCTTCAGGAACCCACAGCAGGAAGTGATGCTGTCACTCCTTTTGATTATGACTCCAACCAAAGTGAGAGATTCATTGATAAGGATAGAGATGAAATTTAGATTTAGGTGTGTGTAACCAATAGATTTTACAAGTATATATATATATATATATATATATATATATATATTTTAATTTAAAGACAGAGTCTTACTGTATAGTCCTGGGCAGACCATGCTACCCTCTAACTCACACACATCTGCCTGCCTCTGTCTCTTGAGTGCTGGATTAGTGGTGTACGCCATCATGCCCAGACTCATAATCTTTTGAGAGATCCAATAACTTTGTGGCAATGCAGACTGTTAACACTAAAGAGGATAGACTGTAAACTGTTAGGGAGGCCGTGCTATGGCTGTGGAGAGTATGGAGTCACATGACTGTGAAGACAGCAAAGGGAACAGTTTGTGTGGGAAGAGTCAGAGTAATCTCAGTGTCTGTAAGTAACAATCAGGACAGAGCTCAGGAAATTAAAACAGAGTATGTATCTCAATTGATTATGTGATGATAAAAATAAATACTAGGAGCAGTGAGATCTGTGACCTTTTTCTCCTCTGTGTCTTGACACAGTCTTCTCTTGTTTAATAAACCAATCGAAGGGACCAGACCCTTGCCCAGCTCCCTATGTTAGCAGCCATGACAGGCTGCAGAAAGACCCAGTAAGACCTGACCTTGCCCATCCTCCCAGGCACTAAGAGGAACCATGGGGAGACTCTGGGCGTGCTTTTGCATCGGAATGGGTCTCTTGGTGATTTGGGGAATCAGAATTTGGGCACAACACCATGATTCAAAGTAACATTGAATTTGGTGAAATCTGTGATGTTGACTCCACGTGGGTGGATTTGGAGTAAATTTCCTCCTCAGGCATGATAATTTTAAACCTGGTGTGGTGGTACATGCCTGGACTCTCAGTACTTGGGAGGGAGAGGCAAGAGGACCAGGAGTTCAAGACTAGCTTCAATAAGGCTAACCTGTGCCACCTGAAACCCTGTCTCAACAGACAAAGTGTGTTTTGTAAAGCTGAATTCACTGACGTTAAGTCTTAACCATTTCGAAAATTTCAAGCTAGTCTGGTTTGGTGCAGCAGTCTACAGACCCCTGACTTGTGTGGAGGCAGGAGGATTGTGACTTGAAGGACAATCTGGGATACACAATCAGACGGACTCACAAAACAGATCAGGGCAGAGACAAACACCGCACACCCATCTGCTGACAAAGCAGTTTCTGTGCCCCCCCCTCTCCCCGTTTATCAGTTTTCACAGTGTTTTAAGTGATGCTGAGGCTAGAAGCAGAGTCTACGCATACCAGGCCAACACTACAAACTGAGTCATACCCCCAGCTCCAGATCTTACTGGGGACCTAAAGAACAACAGATGACAACTTTGTGGAGTAGGTCTCTCCTCTCACCTTTGTGGGGACTGAACTGGTCCAGTCTTGCACGGTAAGTGTGGTCAGTGGATGAGTCATCCTTATAAGGATTGACAGCCAAAGCCGGTGACTATCCTGAAGCTTCAGCTAATGGAGAAGGTGAGGCAGAGGGACCACTTAAGCCCTTCTCATCTCTTAAAAACATTAGGGATTCAGGGCTGGGGAAGGGATGTACCTGTGTTATAAAAGGTATGCTTAGTCTACCTGAGTGTCTGAGCTTAACCCTACACACACACACACACACACACACACACACACACACACACACACACACACTTACATGTAATTTCAGAAAACTATTGAATTGACATTTCAAAAACTTGCAGATGTAACTCCTGGCTTCTGGAGTTCGTGTATTTTCTCTCCCAGGGAGTGAGAGATGATGGATAGAACTAATGAGGCTGAAGATCAGCCAGTCCCCAACATAGTATTTGTTACTTATTTTCTTTCTTTGAGCCTGAGATATCCCAGTCTGGCCTTGAACTCAGGGCAGTCTTCCTGCTGCAGTGTCTTGGTATCACAAGCCTGTGCGGCTGAGCCTAGCTCACAAGCTTCCCTGTTACAGATGTGAAAACCGGATGCCAAGAGACAGGAGCCTGTAATCCCAGCTATTCAGGAAGCTGAGAGGAAGACTGCAAGATAAAGGCCGGCCTAGGCTGCACAGACGGTTCAAGGCCAACATGGAGCACATGGCAAGATCCTGACCCCAAGCTGAGTGGCCGAGCAGTTACCAGTCCTGTGTGAGGCCTGGATGCCATCCCAGCTGCTAGAGGAGAACCCCATGTCATTAGAGAAGGGTTGTTCCTTTCTGTGCTGACTCACACTACCTGATACAATGAAGGCAATCCACAAGGACATCTTCAAACATTCGCATTAACAAGCTGAGACTCAGTGACAAACAGTGACACTGATGGAGACACATCCTGGAAGATGGCTTTAATGACCAAGCCTCCCGCTTGTCTCCCAGGCTCCAAAGTTCAGTTAAGATGTGAGCAGAGCATACTACCGCTTACATCGTTCAGTGTGTATGTGTTCTGTACTGGACATTCTTCTAGCTGCTAAGTAAATTCAAAAGGAGAAAGGGAAGTTAGGTGTGGTGGCACAGGACTTCATTCCCAGAACTAGGGGAGCAGAAACAGGCAGATACCCAAGTTCAAGACCAGGCTTAAGATCCAGGCTGATAAGGCCAGGTGTTGGTGGCACACTCGTTTAGTCCCAGCACTCGGGAGACAGAGGCAGGCCGATCTCTGTGAGTTCAAAGACAGGCTGATCTACAGAGCCAGAGTTCCAAGACAGGCTCCAAAGCAATACAGAGAAACCCCATCTCAGAAAAACAACAACAACAAAACAAACACCTGTTTCAGAAAAACAACAACAACAAAACAAACAAACGGAAAGATCCAGGATGATAGTAAGACCCCATCTTTACAAAGCAAAACAACACGAAGAGGGGGGACTTGATGTTGTTTCCTGCTGATGAAAACCCAGTGTTTGCAGGTTGGCAATGGCACACACCTTTAATCCCAGTACTGGGGAGGCAGAGGCAGGCGGAGCTTTGAGTTAAAAAGCAAGTATGGTCTACAGATTTCCAGGAATGCCAGGGCTACACAGAGAAACACAATTCAAAAGTCAAAAGCAAAATAACAGCAAAACAAACAAACAAAACAAAACCAAGAACCAAACAAACCCAAAGTTTTATCTTTACCTCTCAGACTAACAGACAGGAAACTTTCATATACTGTTTACGTTGGCCTGGGAACTCCCTGTGGAGCTGAGGATGGCTCTGAACCTTTCTGCATCAGTTTCCTTGTGCTAGGACCACAGATGTGTGCCACCATGTCCTGTTTAAGGGCCACAGGGGATTCGATCCAGGGCTTTGTGCATGCTAAGCCAACACTAGCAACTGAGCTGGATCTGCAGCCTTCTCTCCTTCAGTGCTGAGATGGAACTCTGCGCACACCAAGCAAGCACTTGCTAACCCTGCACTAAGATGTTCTATGCAAAGGTAATTCAGTGCAGAGCTGGGTGGTGATGGTGCATGTCTTTAAACCTGGCACTTGGGAGGTAGAGGCAGGCAGATCTCTGTGAGTTTGAGACCAGCCTGGTTGAGAAACCCTGTCTCAAAAAACCAAAAACAAGTTAATTCAATGCAAAGGCTGAAAACATTAGAGGATTGGTGTCTTTAGAAGGAAATAGGTTGGAATAATTGTTTGCCTTTTATCTGGAAACCATTAACTGCACGCATGTTGCACCAGTGAAACATTAACTTTCTGGCTTTGTTTTGGGACAACAGGAAGTGAAGCAGGTTTCCAGCAAGGCTGAGACCTTGCAGACAGAGCCTGTGAGGAAAATGAAGCTCCCAATTTTCATAGCAGACGCATTCACTGCAACAGCTTTCCGAGGCAATCCTGCTGCTGTCTGCCTCCTCGAAAATGTAAGTACTCGGTTCTCAAGGGCCTTGTTGAAGTTCTAGATGTGTGTAGAGCCCATGACTTGTGGAAAAGATGTGAGACCATCCTGAGTGTTTGCTTCTTTGGCTTGTGTTCTGTCATGTTGGTGATGGTCATGTCTTTAGGTTAGGACAGGAATGGCTACAGCTAGACTGAGTTGGGAGCACAGAGATTCCCATGCAGAGGAACTGGAGTGGGGGCCCAGGCCTGTGACTCCAGGGGATCTGACACTCTCTTCTGTCCTCCAGGAGCCCTGCCCTCATATGTACAAATCCAGACAGACAGACAGTCTCTCTCTCTCTCTCTCTCTCTCTCTCTCTCTCTCTTGGCCTCTGAAGGCTCTACACTCAAGTGTACTAACAGACAGCAGACAGACAGAGACAGACACACAGTCACACACACTCTCTCTCCCTCTCAAAATAATCATCAAAATCAAAATAGTTTTAAAAATCTCTTTAGGATCAAGAACATAAGGTACTTGCAAGAAATTAAGTAGAAACTAGAAAGAGTTGATCTCTGGTACTTGGAAAAGTTAGTTTGCCAAAAACCTTCATTGTGTACTCAGCTCTTTTGTGTGGGAGCGATGTCTCAGCAGAGATAGGTTCCTAGGCACCAAGTCCAAAGACCAGTCCAATCCCTGGGAATCACAGGGTGGAAGCAGAATTCTCCTCTGCAAGTGGACCTCTGACCTCACAGGTATGCCATGATGGACATGTGCCTCCTCCAATAAAGGAATTAGTTGAATTTATATTAGAAATATATAGGCTTTTGATTAGGATAATTGCTAGTGGGATAGTTAATTATCCCTTGGCCTTCTGGGTAACTGTTGCTTTGTCCCCTGGGCAATAGGAAGCAGGGGGCTTCCTATGACAATGGTCATCTTGACAAGCTCTAGAGTGGCCTTGGAAATACACTCTCGACATGTGTGTGAGGGAGGCCTCAGATAATTTACTTGTATTGGGAAGACCCTCCCATTTCCGCTGCCGTGAGTGTAGTCCCACATCTCCAAGTCAGAAATATACATTTGGCAGCAGTGGAGTGGGGTGAGTGATGATGACAGGCTCTCTATGTAGTCATGCAATATAATATCTTTGAAATTTGAAGGATTTAAATATTTGGTTTTCACCAGCTAATAAGAATTTGCATGGTTCTCTAAATTCTCTTCCTCTCCAGAACAGAACTCAGTAAAAAGAAAAAACAAAAACAAAAAAAAATTTTTTTTTCGAGACAGGGTCTTTCCGTGGTTTTGGAGGCTGGATCTCACAGAGATCCACCTGCCTCTGCCTCCTGAGTGCTGGGATGAAAGGCAGGCATGTGCCACCACCGCCTGGCCTATCAGTAAAATTTTAACGTAATCTTTCTGTCTCCACCTCCTGAGTTGCGGGACTATTGGTATGTGCCTCCATGCTTAGCTTTATTTGTTTAACTTCTTGAAAGGTCAGCAACATGGCTCAGCCAGTGAAGGCACTCGTTACACAATCCTGATGACCGGCTGGAAGGCCAGGGGCAAATTCAAACGGTTGTCTTCTGACAGACACATGCATACTGTGGCGTGCAATGCCCCAGAAAGTTAAACTGACTGCTTTGCATAGAAGAAAAGGCTTCTTATCAGATGCTAACAAGGGTCTCATCTTAAGAACCGTGGAGTGTTGACACTGGAGAAGCATTTTGTATGTACTGGTGACTTTAACTGTACAAAAATAGTGATGGCTCAGAGGTTAAGAGCACTGGCTGCTCTTCCAGAGGATTGGAGTTCAGTTCCCAGCAACCACATGGTGGCTCACAACCATCTATAATGAGATCTGGTGCCCTCTTCTGTACAGTTATACATGCAAGCAGAACACTATACATAATAAGTCTTTAAAAATAAAAAGTGTTGGTGGTGGGATTGTTCCTTGGGGGAAAAGCACTTGTGCCAAGTCTGATGACCAGAGCTGGATCCTTAGGACACACATGGTAGGAGGGGAAAGATATTAACTTCCACACGTTTTTCTCTGATCGCCACAAGGGCACCGTGGTATTCAAAAGCACACATATCCAGCCCCTTCCCACAAATGAAATATCTTTTTAAAAAATGTACATTTAGAGAAAAACAGTAGGTGTGGATGGTGGCACACACTCAAAATCTCAGCACTCAGGAGACTGAGGAAATGGATTGTGAGTTTATACGTATGGAGATGTCCTGGGCTACATAGTGAGTGCCAGGACAGCTTGGGCCTTTCAATGAGACCCTGCCTGAAGAAAAACATTGAGCAATCAGCCAGGCCTGAGTGTGCAGCCCCAATCCAGGGTACTCAAGAAGCTGAGGTAGAAGAATCTAGTTGAAGACCCATCTGGGCATCTTAGAACTTATCTACAAAGAAAAAGTAATCAATCAATTAAAATTGGCCATGGCCATAGTCCATCCATAGAGCATGAAGCTCTAGGGTTGATTCCCTACATTTGGAAATAGAGAATTAAAAAGATCACAAACTGACAGAGGAACCTGGCCCATTACTCTGAATTTTTACACCTGTGACTTTGCACGTTACGATTCCACATAGGTGCTGTAGGCCTGGGTATCAGAAAAACTGACTGCATAAACATGCCTTGAATTCCTCAGCACGCAACATGAATTTCATAAGTCGGGAGTAAACTGCTATGTTAGCTAAGGGTAGTTGGCTGAGCAAGGAAGTCTGAGTTGTGTTCCCAAAGTCTCCATAACCTTTTGTTCCTAATTAAGACACTGACTGAAGATGCCTATCAACAAATTGCAAGAGAAATGAACCTCTCAGAAACAGCTTTCATCAGGAAACTGAAACCAAGTGACAACTTCACGCAAAGTAAATACACATTTTTCATAGATTCCTGGGTGGCTGGGGAAACAAGTCTTGGGTGGGAGGCTTAAGGAAGTGCTTATGTGTTATTTGCCTGCAGATAGCAATTGTGGGTTTTAGTTCATCTAGGAAAAGGCATGTTGAAGTTAAGTGTAAGTTTAAAATTTAAGATTCTCCACTACCTGATATCATGTGTTGGAAAATGGGCCCCCAGGGTAGCATATTGGTAGGTGGCTCCTCAGAGAAAATAACAGAGTAATGACATTTCTGTCAAGGCAGGTTGGTGACTCAGGCATGGGCTTCTAGGACATGGGTGTTTGGCGCCCTCGTGTGTCCATGCCTTGCCCGGGCTGATACTGTGACAGGATGCTCTGCAGGTGCCAACCTGTAGACCTTGAACCTGCAAGCCATCCAGTCTATTACAGATATTCTTTGCTCCAAGAGTCACCCAACCAGTGGAGTTCTGTTACAAACACCCAAATGGACTAACAGGGTGTTGGTGAACCTACTGTTTCTGCTGCAGACCTAGCCCCAGGGAGCCTGTGGATGTCTGCTTAGTCTGCATCTGTCTTCTGATAACAGTTGCTGTTAACCACACCAGCAAGAGATTTAAAGATGCTTCGAAGCTGAAGACTTGCACTGTGGGTCTGACCTGTGTCACTTTGGCTTTCTCTGCTCTGAAGGTCCCTGCTTTGGACTGAGGTGGTTTACACCAGCGAGTGAGGTTCCTCTGTGTGGTCACGCCACCCTGGCATCTGCAGCTGTGCTGTTCCACAAAATAAGTAATGTGAATTTCATTTCATGTATGCTTGTATTATGCATGTACATATGTCGTTGTTTTTCTCTGAGCCAGGTAGCTCTGGCTGTCTTGGAACTCACTCTGTAGACCAGGCTAGTCTCAAACAAGAGATCCTCTTGTCTCTACCTCTCCAAAGCTGGGACTAAAGATGTGTGCCACCACACCTGGCTCCCATATGTGTTTTTCTGAAATGGGTGTTTATGTGGCTCAGGCTTGCCCTGGGGTCTCTCTGTAGCTGTGGGAGATGCTGTCCTCTTGGTCTTCCTGCCCTCACATTCTCAGTACTAGGATTCCATGTATGGACCACCAGCACTCTAGAGGTAGAAGCAAGTAGGCATTTGTGAGTTCAAAACCAGCCTGGCATACATAGGGAGTTTCAGGTTAGTGGGGATTCCATAGTTAAGATCTTGTTTTGAAAAATAAATTAGAAATTATTTAAAAAAGAAAAAAGAGGCCAGGTGGCACACACCTTTAGTCCCAGCACTGTGGAGGCAGAGGCAAGTGAGTCTCTGTGAGTTTGAGGCCAGCCTGGTCTACAGAGGGAGTTCTATGACAGCCTCCAAAGCAATACAGAGAAACCCTCTCTGGAAAAACCAAAACTAAAACAAAACAAAAAGCCCAAACCAAACAAACAAATAAAAAAAACATTTAAAGTAGGCCTTGAGTCTGTGATGCCAGATTCAGTCCCTAGTACTGGAGGTTAGGGAAGTCCCCTGTACCAAGCTTATTTTCCCGATTCTTGATTCCCCCCTGTCCAGAGAACACAAACAGCACTCTAACCTTTGCCACCATGAGTGGGGAGCTGAAGGCCAGAAGAGCAGAGGACGGGATTGTCTTGGACTTTCCTCTCTACCCAGCCTTCCCCCAGGTTAGCTCTTTCTTACTGCTTTACACCTAATTGTAACAAACACTAGGATTTCCACAAAGTGCGCATAGTCCGCAGCTCTCCTGTTCAGCACTGACTGTATGTCTTTCTGTCTCCTAGGACTTCCATGAAGTAGAAGACTTAATAAAGGTTGGTGGGAAGACTCCAGTTAGAGCCTTGCGATGTGCTCACTTGCTGGTGTTTGAACGGGAAGCTCTGGTGTGGTGTTGAACCTGAGAGCACAGGACCTAAACATGAGGTGGACTAAAGTCTCATGCAATAGTCAACTTTTTTCAGAGAATCAGACTATTGATCCTCTGAGGGTTAGAAGAGTCACTGCAGTGGAGCCTACACCCACAAGGCTCACAGGGACAAGCTGCACTTGGCAAACATGCTTTTCCATAGAGGCTATAAACCAATAGCAACAGGCAGTTGTAACAATCTGAAGTAAACCCACTCCTACCCACTACAGTTGGGAGGGGCACAAAAGCACATTCCCAGAACAATTGGTGTTTTTGAAGAAGCTGAGGTCACAAGACTCTTGTTTTCTTGGAGCTTTCTCACTGGTACTCAGAACAGGCCTTGCATGACTCCCTCCATTCTCGGATTGTGTTCTGACATAATGTGATCCCCCAAAGTGGGCCTCCTACCAGTGCAAGTGTTGCAGTGAAGCCTAGGTAATTCAGATTAGAATGTTAGTATTGTATTCATTTGCTAAAACTGATCACTTTCACAGATTTGTAGTCTGGAGCTTGCAATTCTCTTGCCTAGCAAATGCTTGCTGGGATGATAAGTTCATGCCATCACAACCAACGCTGCGACAATGAGCAATATAATCTCCATGGGGGAACAGGAATAAGATAGAGAGTTTAGGGGAGAGAGACAGAGAGAGAGAGACACACACACACACACAGAGACAGACAGACAGACACACACAGAGACACACACACACAGAGACAGACAGACAGACACACACACACACACACAGAGACACACACAGAGATACAGACACACACACACACACACACACAGAGAGAGAGAGAGAGAGAGAGAGAGAGAGAGAGAGAGAGAGAGAGAAGAGAGAGAGAGAGAGAGAGAGAGAGAGAGAGAGAGAGAGAGAGAGAAGGAGAGAGAGAGAGAGCAGACCTGAGGCAATGAAGAAGGTATCAGGCATCTTCAGCCCCCTTGAACAATGAAAGGTTGGATTTCTGTTCCAGCAGGAAGGAGAAATCAGCCAGGGGTGACAGTGAGAAAAGCTTGGGATTTTCTTTCTTTAAAAATTCCTGTAAAGGAATTTTACCGGCTAGGAGGTGGTGCACACCTTTAATCCCAACACTTGGGAGGCAGAGGCAGGCAGATCTCTGTGAGTTTGATGCCAGCCTGGTCTACAGAGCAAGTGCCAGGACAGTCTCCAAAGCGACACAGAGAAACCATGTCTCAAAAAACAAAACAAAACAAACAAACAAAAAAGTCCTTTTCAAGTTCAGTCCTGTATAGAACAAATTTTGGTCTTTTTTACGACTCTTACCATTCTTCCCTTCCCTCTCTCTTACCCCACTGAAACAGTTCTTCCCAACAATTTCCCTACTTTTCACACCTGTGTGTCTCTGTGTGTGTATTTACGTGTGTGTATCTGTGTGTGTCTCTGTGTGTGTGTTTCTGTGTGTCTGTGTGTGAGTGTCTGTGTGTGTGTCTCTGTGTGTGTATCTGTGTGTGTGTGTGTGTGTGTGTCTGTGTGTCTCTATGTGTGTCTCTGTGTGTGTGTCTCTGTGTGTGTGTCTCTATGTGTGTCTCTCTGTGTGTCTCTGTGTGTGTGTCTATGTGTGTGTATCTGTGTGTGTGTCTGTATGTATGTCTCTGTGTGTGTCTCTGTGTATGTGTCTCTGTATGTGTGTGTCTCTCTGTGTGTCTCTGTGTGTGTGTCTCTGTGTGTATGTATCTGTGTGTGTGTGTGTGTGTGTGTCTGTATGTATGTCTCTCTGTGTGTCTCTGTGTGTATGTACCTGTGTGTGTGTGTGTGTCTGTATGTATGTTTCTGTGTGTGTGTCTCTGTGTGTGTATCTGTCCCCCTGAGTTTAAACAGAGTTTCTTATATGACCACTGGGTGGAGGTGGACATTATTTACTGGAATCTGGACAATTTAAATACCACTGACAAAATGACATTCTTTCTTCAGTTGCCATTGACTGCCACTAGTCTATCAGGGAAGCTGTGGACTTGGTGAGCTTGTCCCTCATTCGTGATGAAATGTTGACCAGCCTGATGATTTGCAGATAGCCATAGCTGCTGTGATGCTCACGAGTGTCACATGTGATATCTAGAAGATCCATCTGCAGAGCTCTCCCTTTACACTCTTCCCCTTACCTCCTCCTTACTATGTTCTCTGAACCTAATAGATGCCTCAGTTAGGGCCAAACACTCAAAAGCCACTTCATCTCAGTGCTTGACCAGTGATAAATCTCTGCATTAACTATTACTTACTGCAAAACTAAGCTTCCCTGACAAAGGCTGAGGATAGCACTAACCTATAGATACAAACACAAGTATTTAGAAGGTTGTGTGACACATGTCCATTTACCAAAACCACAACAGTAGGTCCCCTCTTAGGGCCCTTGACCTTCCCAACCATGGGCATTTAACGAGGTTCACAATACGAGAAATGAGTTCCCTCCCGTGAAACAGGCCTCCAGTGCAATGAGAAAGTGGTTGATTACCTCCTGTAACAGTCACAACACTGTTACGTCAGGGCTGGATTTTCTGTGGGAAAGACCAGTCCATGAAATCTGCAGAAACGAGGTGGAAAGAAATGTTGGAAAATGCTGGCAGCTGACACTGTCTTCAATTTGAGTATTGGACAATGAGAGTGAGCAGGAGGGCAAAGAAAGTCTGGGCACTACCCAGGGAGGACAAGAATGTGGCTTGGTCTTATTGTGGGTCTATAGGTGTGAGCCATCACTACCACCATCGTTGTTATGAAGAAGATGGCTGTGAGAGACTGCTCTGGGTGGTGCCACGTGCTAAGTGTTTTACCCACACTACCCCATTTTATTCTCAGTGTCACCAGTGAGATAAGCACTGCAGTTGTCCTATGGAGTAGAACCCCAGATGCATAGGGAAAATGGAAGGGACCACATCAGGACAAGGGAGGCATTAGAAAAACATGTTTGGGACTCTGCTGAGAAGCCCTCCACGTGTGTGATAGTCCTTCTCTCTCCTGCTGTGGTGGGACTGGCTATAACTGGGAGATGTGGACATATGACTGTTTACCCTAGCTTGGTGAGCGGATGGCTTTGTTGTGATCCCTTCCAGGATCTGGGTCACTGAAAGATCCTTTCCAGCATGGGGGGCAGTGGCTGCATCCCTGGAGCTCCCTGTACAACCTGTGGGCAATTCCACCAGAGAGTCTAGAACAACTGCTGATGCTTTCATAGCCTTAGGGACGAGCCTTGTGAGTCCTGCAATTTTCTGGGTTTCCTGGACTTTGTAGGTTTCCTTAGCTTCTTGAGTCTGAAGAGCCTTCCTCCCCTCTCCAGGAGGGAATATTTCCATTGGTGACAAACAGCTACACAATAGCAGATAGCATCTAAGGCAGAGGGACTTCAGCCCCGGGAACTGGAGTTCCTCAGGGCTTAGAGGCAAAGCCTTCTAGCAGCTGCCATATCACTATTCCAACCAGAGGCTGGGCCTGGTACCAAAAGAGAGAACTAACAACTAACTTGTCCTCTGACCACTACACATACATATATGCACACAAATAAATAGGTAAACTAAAAAGAAAAGAAAGCCCCAGAAAGTCTCCCGGTCACCTTCCCTCATCTCCAGGGGTTACAAGTATGTATGTGCACGTGGCCATACTTGGCCTTTTATGTGGGTTCTAGGGATCCATGTCCACAAGCATTCTTATTCATCTCTCCAGACCCAACTTCCTTTTAAGCAGGGTCTTTCTCTGTTCTGGAGCTCACCAATTAGGCTAGATTAGCTAGTCAGCAAGCCATGGGGAGCCTCCTGTCTCTGTCTCCCCAACAGTGAGATAACAACTGTTAGTCGTCATGTCTGGCTTTAAAAATACATATTGTATCTGGGCAGTGGTAGCACACCCCTTTAATCCCAGCACTTGGGAGACAGAGGCAGACAAATCTCTGTCAGTTCAAGGCCAGCCTGGTTTACAAAGTGAGTTCCAGGAAAGCCAGGGCCATTACTCAGAGAAACCCTGTCTCAGAAAAACAAACAAACTTGAACTCAGGTTCTCATGATTGCAAAGCAGACAATTTGCCAACTGAGCTGTCTTTCCAGCCTAACCATGACCTTTTCATCCTTTTGCCTGGTTTATGTGGTGCTATGGCTCCTTGCGTGCTGGGCAAGCCATGGTGTGAGGTTGGAGGTCAGAGGACAACTTGCGGGAGTGTGTTCTCTCTTGTCATTTGGGTCTGGGTGACTGAATTCAGGTTATGAAAGTTGGCAGCAAGTATCTTTTCTCATGAAACCATCTTGCAGGCCCTCTGAGGCATTTTTGATCTGTCTCACAGGCAGCCATAGGTGACACCCTGGTCCAGGATGTCCGGTACTCTCCAGATACCCGAAAACTCCTGGTCCGGCTCAGTGATTCTTATAACAGGTAAATGCCGTGTGGAACCATTTACATGCCAGCATCCAGATTTCCAGCTCTGCTATCTCCAATGCCTGACTTTTTTGGAGACAGGCTCTTCCTATAGAGCTCTGGCTCTCTTGGAACTAGCTCTATAGACCAGGCTAGTCCCAAATTCAGAGATCCACCTGCCTCTGCCTCCTGAGTGCTGGAATTAGAGGATCTGCCATCATGCCTGGACGAACCCCTTCCTTTCCCATAGACAGTTGCCAAAGACAGGCTCTCCCTTCCCTCTGCTGAGCCATCTGGGCATAGCCCAGCCTCTTTCCTATGCTGTGTAGGGGTGGTCTGTGGAATACTTAGTGCTGATCCATTCTGTTTGTGCTCAAGGTCCTTTCTAGAGACCCTGAAGGTGAACACAGAGCCTCTGCCTCGAATGGAAAAGACAGGGAAGGTGAAAGGACTCATTCTCACCCTCAGAGGAGAGCCTGGGGGACAGACAGCCCAGTATGACTTCTTCTCCCGGTACTTTGCACCATGGGTTGGTTTGCACGAAGACCCGGTAACAGGTACTCGATCAGGGTAACTTAACTAAGGAAGAGGGAGAATACAATTGCTACACTGTTAACTAAGGAAGAGGGAGAATACAATTGCTACACAGTGTTCTTGGTGTGGTCAATGTGATGGAATCTAGAACCACTTGGGTCTCTGAGCACAGCTCTGAGCGCTTACCTTGACTATGTTAATCCAAGTACACAAGCCTGTCTTAATTCCCCGATTGGGATCCTGGCAGGGAGGGGCTAAGCAGGAGCTGCGTTCCCTGCTCTCTCCTGTGGCTGGGATGTGAGCAGCTGCTTCAAGCTCCTGCAGCCAACTGGGAGGCCATGAAGGGCCATGTGCCTTGACCCATGAGCCAAAATAAACTCTTTCCTCCTTAAGTTGCTTTGTCACAGTATTTTATACCAGCAACAAGGAAAGAAACGAAAACAATTAGCCTTCATGTAGCACTTCAGATGCCTTGCTTTGATTTTGCTCTCGGAAATAGTGTTCCGTGTAACCTGGGCTGGTCTCTAACTCACCATGAACCAAGGATGACTTTGACTTCCTGCTGCCTCCTCTTGCCTCTACCTTCCAAGCACTGCATTACAGATGTGTGCTGGGGTTACAGCTGTGTGCCACCATGCCTGGTTGAGTGGCTTGGGCTGCCTTTGTTCTTCCATCTGTCTTTCTCCCCCTCTTCCCCTTCACTGAAATCTGTGTAAAGATGATTTAAGAAGGAAGTTCTGTAGCCTGGCTCCTCTATGTGATGTGACTAATAACCTCAGAGGGTTAGGCCAGCACAGCACATGCCTGGGTGAAGCACAGTGCCTGGCACATGGCAAATGCCCAGCAGACATTAGCTATGTTCAGCTCTGCCTCTTCTTACTCCTCCTTCTCCACCTCCACCTTTCCTATTCTGGGGATGAGACACAGGGTCTCCTTCCTTGCTAGGCAAGTGCTCTACCTCAGAGCTATATCAACAGACCTACATTATTCACCAGCAATGCACCTAGAGCCCTGAGACACACTTGCAGACCTTGTACCAGCCAGAAGCAGAGGAGTGACATCACAGATGGGCAGGAATGTCACACCCTATCCCTGTACCCTCTCGGAGAATAGTGGTCTATGTGGCCAAGGGTAGGGGTGCTTGATAGAGGGAGTTGCTAGGGGAAATGGAGCTCAAGGCTGAAAGGGGCTCCAAACGCTAGGAGCCAGGTGGCTCTGGTACTTCACTGAGTTCTCAGAAACAACATGCATGAACACAAGCTTAGCAAAGTATTGCATAAGACAGGAAAATCGCCAGGCAATGGTGGCACATGGTTTTCATCCCAGCACTCAGGAGGCAGAGGCAGGGGCATCTCTGTGAGTTCCAGGCCAGCCTGATCTACAAGAGCAAGTTCCAGGACAGGCTCCAAAACCACAGAGAAATCCTGCCTCGAACCCCCCCCCCAAAAAAAAAGACTGGGGAAAAATGCCACAGCATCTATGAATTCCACCGAGTCTCTCCCCATGCATCTTAGTTAGGGTTTCCGTTGCTGTGATGTAATGCCATGACCAAAAGCAAGTTGGGGATAAAAGGGTTTATTTGACTTATACTTCGACATTGTATCCCTCTTTGAAGGAAGCCAGGATAGGAACTCAAACTGAGAAGGAACCTGGAGGCAGGAGCTGATGCAGAGGCCATAGAGGGATGCTGCTTACTGGCTTGCTCATCATGGCTTGATTAGCCTGCTTTCTTATAGAACCCAGGATCACCAGCCCAGAAATGGTACCACCCACAATGGACTGGATCCTCCACCATCAATAACTAATTAAGAAAACCCCTTTTAGCCAGATCTGTGGAGGCATTTTCTCAATTGAGGTTCTCTCCTTTCCAGTGACTCTAGCTTGTGTCAAGTTGACATAAAACTAGCCAGCACACATGGCAGCGTGTGTGCACATAGCTGCGTCCCCAAGACTGAGAAGCAGCGCACTTTTGTGTGTCCTGTTTTCTAGAAGGTGAAGGTGTTCGGGCTAGCTAGGGTAGAGTGACATTGAGAGACCCTGGGACATGGAGCTTTTAGTGCCCAGTCTTGGGCAAAGCAGAATGTTGGTTACCATACATAGATATCCCATAATGCTCAGTAAGCTTGTCTGCTGGGTGAGAAGAGAGAACTTCCTTTTTTTCCTCCCTAAAGACTTTTCAGCCAGTTATAACATCATAGCATTTTTACTTTCTTCTTTTTTTTCCTGCTTTTTCAGGGCTGGTTTCATGTAGCCCAGCCTGGCCTCAGGCCCCCTATGTAGCTCATAAATCTTCAAAACAGGTTTCAAGAATCCCTGTGTAGGACCACAGGCCTGCACCACCATGCCTAGCATGACTTTACATTTTGTTTTCATATGTAGTCTGTAATCTACTTCTAGAGTACAATCACTTCTAGAGTACAACTAACTAAGGAGTTAAACATGGTCTATAGAAAAGCTTGCCCAGCACACCAAACAATAACAAAACCCTGGCTGAAAGGAAGTTCTTTTTGTCCACAAGGCCCTGCAAGGTTGCGCCTGTGTCTGAGTTCCTTTTCATGCATATGTACTCTAGGAGGAAGGAGATATGTTCCTTGGAAATTATCGAAAGGATTATTTGAAGGCCTTGCATTTCCTATCAAGAGCTGACAACGCTGCCTGGAGAGATGAGTGGTTAAGAGTGTTTACTGCTCTTACAGCGGGCCTGAGTTCAATTGCCAGGGTTCATGTCAGATGGTTCTCAACTGCCTCAAACTCTAACTCCAGGGGAAAGAGCTGACAATGAATGGTGGAGCCAAATCAAAGCCCAAAGCAGGTGTGGCAGCACACGCCTGTAATCCCAGCACTCAGGAGGTAGAGGCAGGAGGACCAGAGTTCATCAGCTACATAGAGAATTCCAGCCAGCCCGAGTGACATGGAACCCTGTGTCAAAAAACAAGCAAGCAAAGCCCTGGAGTCTAATCCTTCAGAAATAGTAAGATATAGTTGATAGACTATTTGGGAGAGCCCATTCCTGAGCCACCATCTTCCTTTCCTTACTGCACACTCTGCTGTGTCCTGGTTGACATTAAATCAACTAAGGTGTAGTCAAACTGCTTAAGTGGTTTATCACTTAACACGATCAGGGACACAATTCCATTTTCTTTGCCTGTTCTCATAGTGTCTTACGTTTCAGGATCTGCGCACACTGTTCTCAGCAGTTACTGGTCCCAGCAGCTTGGAAAAACAGAGATGCGAGGTAGGTCGGAGACTTCCCTCTCTCCTCTTTTTTGGGTGCTTGGGTGTTGAACTCCGGGCTTTGCAAATGCTTGACCATAGAGTCACAGCCCCATCCCTTAACTATTTGGGACAGTGTCTTGCTATGTAGACCAAGCTGGCCTCCCCTTTGCATATACCTCCTAAGGGCTGGATTGTGCAATACAATGCCCAGATCAAAATTTTTTTTTTTTAATTTTTATTTCCAGCTCAAATTTTTTATTTGCCTCATTTTAGGCTCATATCTATTCTCATGTGCACTAGCTCCTTAAAAACAGTAAGAACTGAGGTGGTTGGTGGTGGTGCACTCAGAAGGCAGATATAGTCAGATCTCTGAGTTTGAGGCCAGCCTGGTCTACAGAGCAAGTTCCAGGACATCCAGGGCTATATAAGGAAATCCTGTCTCAAAACAAAACAACAACAACAACAAAAAACCTACACAAAAAAGTAGATCATATATATATATATATATATATATACATATATCTACATATATATGTATATATATGTGTGTATGTGTATATATATATCGTATATTATCACTCATGTAAAATATCCCTGAAAGATCTCCCCTTCAGTGACCCCCCACTCATAACCCTTTCTACCTCTGCCTTCCCAAACACAGATATTTCTGCTAATGTAAGTATTTAATAAATCTTAATCAGTATAATTAGCTTGCTATGTAACCTTTGAGTTTGACAATCCCTTTTTTCTATTCTGGGTAATTGTAATAACTTCTTGAGTGCCTAGAAATCTGAGGCCATGCCTCTTTGGTGGGCCTGGCACATATGGTTGCTTTAATATGTTATGAGAAAACAAATTCCCTCTATTTAATTCAGAGCTGAAGGTGGGGCCTTCTCAGAGGCCCAGGAAGGAAAGGGCGGGGCAGTGTGTCATATCAGCTGTGCATGAACCTCTGGATCTGCAGGAGAATTGGGGCAAGGGAGAGGGGGAGGCTGTGGACACAGGAAGGAATTTATTCTGGAAACTGGCCTAGCTGGAATTCTAGGTTTGTAACACTTCCCTGTATGGTTGACTAATCAAAGGGAAATGCTCTAAATTGTCCTCACTCTGTGTTCTCTTTAAGCCTTTCAGTGTTCCCGCCGAGGAGGGGAACTGGACATTTCCCTGAGACCTGATGGCCGAGTTGACATGAAGGGTGGCGCTGCTATTGTCTTAGAGGGCACACTGACAGTCTAGAGACATTTATGCTGGGCTGTGCCACTGCTACACAGTGTTTCCTCTATACCAAACACGAAAACGAAAACCCAAGCCAAACCAACACAAATGCCCAGACCAGTGCCCTCAACCCTCCTGTGAAGAGCAGAAAGGGAAGCCAGAGTTGGAGGCGAGATAGCATCTCCAGACTCCTTAGCTGATGAAGGGCTCTCACTTCTCTTCCCTGTGGGCCACATAAACATGTCCTCCCCATCCCCTGAGTTTCCAAAGACAAACTAAGGTACAATGCCACCAAAGTTCCCCCAGGGCACCATTGAGCACAGAGAGGGGTTACCTACAGAAGTGTGGGTGCTCCCCTGAAGTGTGGCGCCTGGAAAGGCTTTTATCCAGCAATGATGACTTTCATGGAGCAGCATAGCTGACCTTAGTCTTTGCTGGCCTATGTCCCATAGCCTCTTACTGGGGCTCTACATGGGATTAGGGCAACATTTCATACCACAGATGGAAGGGAGAGGCTAGATACTCAGGTGAGGGTCCTGTGACCTCCCCACCACTCTAAGAGGAGACATAAACAGTTAAGGCATCCAGCTGAGATGATCATTTGCAAACAGGACAGCTAACTCCTGAAGATTGCAATGGCTTGGCTCAGAGTAACACTCAGAGTGACAGGCAGGAAAACATCTCACGATGTAATAACACCAAGAAAGGACAAGTAGACTGGAGACTGTTAGGGAAGTTGTCCTATGATGGTGAGGTATTTGGATTTGTATGAGCTGTGATGATAGCAATTCCTGGGACCCACACAGTAGAAACAGAGAACCAGCTCCTGCATGTTGCCCTCTGACTTATATACACATAGGTGCTGTAGAAAGCATACACCCACACATATACAAAAAACAAATAAATGTAATAAAAATCATCTCCTCCATTTTTGCACTCATGTATAATAACTAAAACCTAGGAAAAACACTCAGGAAATTAATAGAGGAAAGGATGTATTAGGTGGGCTGGGAGCTTGCTGAGTAAAACACTTGCCAGGCAAACCTTATGATCAAGTTTGAGTCCCCATAATCCACATAAAAGATAGATGCCGTAATGAGTGGCTGTAATCCTAATGTACTTTAGTCAAGATGGGAGCATCCACCCCCCCCTTATCCTTCCATCCCCTCTGCCTACCCCCACCCCCATTTACCTGAAAACTCACAGGCCAACTAGCTTGGCATTTACAGCACAGTGACAAACACTCAGAGAGACTCAGCCTCAAACAAGGTAGAAAGTGAGAGCTAGGACTGTGGGAATTTACCACCATCCTGTCAGGCACAATGGTAACCCTGGCATTAGTGAGGGAGAAGCAGGAGATCAGAATTCCAAGGCCAACTGCAGCTGTCTAGCCAATGAATTTGAAGCCAGCACGAGCTCCCTAAGACCCTTCTTCAAAAATCAAAAACTACAACAAACCTGTTAGAATCTATAGAAAGGACTTGGGAAGCACAGCAGTTATAAGTCATCCCAGCAGAAGAGAAAGGGAGGGGGCTCCCTGAGCAACATCTCTTCATCAGCATGAGCTTCAGCACCGTATGGGAACTTGCTAGGAAAGCAAAATCACTGGCCCTCTTCTGGACCACTTGTGTGGAGCTCTGGGGCCTGGGGCCAGGACTTGAGTTTAAACAGTCCCTCCAGCCAGTGGGTTAGTGTGAGACCTGCCTTGCACTCAGGCTTCCAGATACAGGGGCCATTCCCATCACTCTCTTGATAAATCGCCTCTGCAACTCAATAGCATTTGACTGCTACAACTCAGAAGCTCCCTGACTGCACCAATAATACTTGCTGCTTAAAAGTGCATTTTTACACAGGTTGTTTTGGTGTTAGCTTCCAGCTATGTCCAGCAGAGAAAAATTACCCTTGCTCAGGTGGGAGCTATTCTGCAATGTGTTAGTAGCAAACAGATTAGTTAATCAGCCATAATTTATTCATGATGAATTAATTATACCTGGTTGTGCACCTCTGATAGCTAAATGGGGCTTTAAAGGAGTTATTTTATTAATCGTCATGGTGCTAACTGCAGACACAGAAGGATCACTAATTAAACATGCAAACTGTATGCAGGACAAGTTGGTTTGCTGAGGCCACAAAAAAAAAAAAAACAAAAAACAAAAAACAAAAAACAAGCAAACAAAACCCCCACCATTTTTTTTTAAAAAGGGAATAAAACAAAGTTAATGCACCACTAAGGAGTTCCCTTATGTTAATTAATCACAGTACTGCTTTCCAGCAGGAACTGACTCCATACACTAGTGTATGTACATTTCTCTGTTTAGGCTTTGTTATGGGAGAATGTGTTGTTTGGTCATGTGCTACAGCTTGTTTATACTTTCTTCTGTTCGTGATGATTTACTGGCTTCCAGTTTGGGGCTATGCATAAAGTTGGTGTGAGCAGGGGGCTGGAAAGACGGCTCACTGGTTAAGAGCATTTCTGTGCAATCATGAGGGATGGGTTTTGGATCCCAGCATTCATCTAACAGGCTGGGAATCCCACAAATAGCTGTAACTACAGCTCTAAGGGATCCAACATGCTCTTCTGGCCTTTGCTTGCACAGGTATATGCAACCACACATGTACACAGACACATAACTAAATAAAAATAAGTCTTGAAGAAGTTGTACACTTGTATTTGTCTTTTCTAGACTCCCACAGTTCTTACTGTGGGCATCATCCTTTAGACACACACATATAATATGAAGAGCCCTCCAGTTTCTACTAAACACTCTATTTTCTATCTCCCTCAAAGGAATGTGTTCATGTGTGGTAATTTTCAAAACTGAAAAGAAGAAAGAAAGAAAGGAAGAAAGAAAGAGAGAGAAAGAAAGAAAAGAAAAAGAAAAGAAATCTTGGTGGAATTCTCCATATCCTATAACTCTGGCATCCTCTGAGCCTGCAAACTAGCACTCTTTGGACAGTGCTGAAGTCCACTGCTAGCTGAGCTGCTAATATGAGAGCAGAGCAGCCTCCGAGTGCTGGGTACTGAGCACAGTCAAATCCCAAGAAAGCAACTCCCTGTGTGAGTGGGCACTAGTGGGTTTCTCTTCTCCTTTAACTTGTTACATTTTATTTGTAAATGTATAGGCCAGTGCCTGTGTGTGTGTGTGTGTGTGTGTGTGTGTGTGTGTGTGTGTGTGTGTGTGTGTAAGGAGTGGGGTGGCTAGGATGAGAATGGCTCCCATAGATTTGTACATCTGGATGCTTGGACCTTAGGTGGTAGAATTGTTTAGAAGTATCAGCCTTGTTGGAGAAGGTATGTCACTAGGAGTGGGCCTTGAGCCATCTTGAAGGTCCTTGTGTCGTTTTTTTAAAGGAACAAAGATGTCTTTGAACCATTGTCACCAAACACGGATCATCATCACAGAGTTGAAAATACTCAACCCACTGAGCCAGGAGAAACCTACAAGGGACCAGAATCATGTGAGTGTCATCTTCCAAGGACTTGGTGGGCTCTCACCTACTGCCATGCAGAGGAGACGGGCTACATGCTCTGCTTTGCAGTCACACGCTATTTGGAGGGCAACACCGTTCCTTAGCTTTCAGTCTTCTGAAATGGTGTCTGGGACTCACTGGGTCCTGAAGTTGCTTAACACTCTGGGGATGCCAGAGTGGCTGTGGCTAGGGATGTGTGGTCTGTGACTTTGAGCAGTAGCCAGTCGAGGTTATTGCAATACCATTGGGCCAGGTTATTTTAAGGTACAATTGACAGTTTGTGAATTTCACCAACTGGAGGCTCTTCCCCGTTAAAGTCCTGATTTCAGCATAAAAGAACAGAAGGGCTAAGTTAAAAGCCCGCACCTGCTCTTCTAAAATTGCTTTTCTGCAGGTACCAGCCCCAGAGGGTCGGCAGATGGTTTTGTGTTTCAAAGCCTGACCTTAGCAGCCCTTCATCAATCTTGAGCTGGTTGCCTCTCCCAGCCTTCCCAGGGTACCCAAGGTATCTTTGGTGTAGTTACTACCTGAACACCAATTAATTAGCCCACACCGATTCTGTTCTGTTTTCCCAACAAAGTTAGGAAGTCCTGGCTCAGCCTACCGGGGCAGCTTCATGCAAGCTCGTTAATTACTGTCAGACCAGACATGGGTTCTCCTGGAGGATGAGACGAAAGCACCCTTCTGCAGCAGGGAGAACTGGTGATCTCCAAGGCCTGCGGCTAGCTCTCCTGTGCTGGAAGCTATGCCGTGGGGCTCCCCATATTGAAAAACATCCATCCAAAGCATTGGATTCCCCAGCCAAGATTCCCACCCAATCCATCCCACCCATGGCTGCCAGGTTCTCACAAGGGAAGTAGCTACCTAGCACTCTTTAAACAGTTTTTCTTTTAAGTTTATTTTATATGTATGAATGTGTACCACAGGAGTGCTTGGTTGTGAGCCATCATGTAGGTGCTTGGAAGTGAACCCAGGTTTTCTGTGTGCAAGAGTTCTTAAACACTGAGTCATCTCTCCAACTCTTTGGTTTTTTAAGTATAGGAGCTTCATTTATTTTTCTTTTGGAATTGCACTATTTTTTCTTTTTTCTTTCTAACATTTATTTGTGTGTGTGTGTGTATGTGTGTATGTGCATGTATGTATGTATATGTATCTATGTATGTGTATGTATCTATGTATGTGTATGTATCTATGTATGTGTGTATATGTATCTATGTATGTGTGTATGTATGTGTGTGTGTGCATGTGTATCTGTGTGCATGTGTATGTGTGTGTATGTGTGTATGTGTATGTATGTATGTATATGTATCTATGTATGTGTATGTATGCATGTGTGTGTATGTATCTATGTATGTGTGTATATGTATCTATGTATGTGTGTGTATGTATGTGTGTGTATGTATGTGTGTGTGCGCACTTACATGAATAGTTCCATGCACACTTGGAAGAGGTTAGAGGACAACTTGTAGGGGTTGACTCTCTCTTTCCATCTTGTGGGTCCTGGGGAGTCTCAGGTCTCAAGAGTTGATGGGCACTTGTACCTTGTGAGCCTTCGCTACTCTTCTGAGAAATGGAGTGATTGGTGAGTTGGCTTTAGCCTCAGGAAGAATGGGGTGGAGACCTCACCTACCCCCTTACGTCTCCGTGATGTGCGGCTCTTTTGCCCTTTACTCAGCGGCCTCCCTCTTCCTCTCTGTGTACCCTTTTTGTTGTTTTTTTGAGACAGGTTTCTCTGTGTAGCCCTGGCTGCCCTGGAACTCATTCTGTAGATCAGCCTGGCTGCAAACTCACAGAGATCCACCTGCCTCTGCCTCCTGAGTGCTGGGATTAAAGGTGTGCACCACCATCCAGCAAGATTTCTCTCTACTAAGACACTCTGGTGGTGCAGGGTTGTCCAGTGCCAGCTACTCCAGAGGCCAAGGCAAGAGGATTGCAAACTCTCAGGAGCAGCCTGGCAGTTCTCAACCTGGGTCGAGACCCCTTTGAGGTGTAAGACTCTTTCACAGGGGGCACCTAAAACACAGATGTTTACATTACAATTCATAATCGTAGCAAAATTACAGTTCTGAAGTAGCAATGGAATAATGTTATGGACCACTGTGTTGGCAAAGTTGCCCTAGATACAGTCACAGTATTGGCACAGGGTTGGGATGCAGACAGTTACCAAAGGAGTTGGGCATGGTGGCACATGCTGGTAAGCTCAGTGCTCAGGAAGCACACAGGAGGACTTCAAGCTTCAGTCCATCCTGGCCTAGATAAACCAAAACAACAAGAAACAACAGCAGAACCAAAGTTCTCAGGAGGAAAAACCCCCAAGAAACCAAACTGAAAACAAGAAAGACAAGGCCTTGTGTGAAGTGTGCTTGCAAAGTTAAAGACGCAGAGCCAAACTGTGGCCCAACAGCCTTGTGATCAGGAGGTGATCTTTAAGAACATATAAACAGAGCCATGGCTTCCAGCAACCCAAAAGCTAAGAGTGTCATCAGGCACCTGAGGCCTACAACAGGGTTTTCCTTGATTGGCTCTAACCTATCTAATGTAATGGTCTTGTCGATGTATTTTGAAGATGTCTGGACCTATCTATGCATGAGTCATTTTGTTCTGTTACTATTAAAAGCTTCATGAATTACTGAGCCATGAGATGGCTCAGTAATTAAAGAACACCAGTTGTGGTGCATGACTTTAGTCCCAGCGCTCAGGAGGCAGAGACAGGTGGATCTCTGTGAGTTCAAGGCCAGCCTGGTCTAGGACAGGACAGGCTCCAAAACAATACAGAGAATCCCTGTCTCTAAAAATACAAAAAAAAAAAAAAAAAAAAAAAAAAAAGGTAAAAAGGGTGGGAGATGAGATGGCTCAGCCGTTAATATAAGAGCACACCCACTTCCTGATGTCCGTGGTGGACTCCTTCCTGGCTGTCTCCCACTCCACTCTTGAGGGCCCAAGCTTGAGAACACTTCAGTGTCACATTCTGTTTTGCTTGATGAGAGAAATTCAAGGCGTCCTGGTGGCTCACAGGACAAAAGCACAGCTGTGCCAGGCTGCCCACAGGCTAGGGCCTCTCTGGAGACTCCCTTCCAGTTCTCTCTAAAATCTGGGAGAGTTTTAATCATGTTCCGGGGGCCAGCCTTATCGGACATCTCCGGAACAATTGTAGGTGCTGAGCTGTGGTGGAGAAGAGTGACAGCCTTGATTTGCATAAGCACGTATCTTAATTAGAATGTCAAAAGTTGGCGGCACACAGGTGTTGCAATGCTGTGACTTCCTATCATTTTAATTCCCTTCCATTTCCCATCATTACATCTGTCTCTCACCTAAATCAGGCCTTTCTTTCCAAAGACAAAGGCTGCTGGTAGACTGCAGAGGCTGAACTCTGAGGGCCTTTCCTTAGCCAAACTATGACTTTGTTTCTCTGTAAACTGACAGCACTACAAATATTTAGGTTCACAGCTGATATCAGAAGCAAACTGACTCTCTGCTCTGACTCCAGACGCTCACTCCTCAGGTGTGGGGTGGGGAGCACTTTCAGGTTGTCCCATGTGTGTGTGGGGGGAAGGAGCATCTTGAAATAGTGGCCGTGATTTTACCCTCTGAGAATAAGGATTGTTAGGAATAATTGTTCAGATATACTCATCAATGCATAGAGTTTTAAATTGTGTGTAGAGTCTCTATGGCTGTAAGAGTGGAGGCTGAGAAGGAGCAGAACTCTGGGTCTCAGGGAGAGAACCGCACTGGCCCATTAGACGTGTCTCAAGCATGCATCAGTGATTCCTGAGCCTGCTCTCCAGGGTCCCAGTTTAATCAGGCATTCCCTGCTTTTCCGCCCTCATTCCCTTTCTGCAGCAGGAGGCCACCTTGTTAATTAGTTGAGGGTAGGAGCGTCTCTAATCTCCTGGGGATGGCTTCAGGCCCCAGAATTAGATAAGAGGGTGACTCCAGCACCAGGGGACATGGCTGGCCTCTCTCCTGCAACATATGGGAAACCTGCCAGAACTCAAGTTCCAGCAGCAACCATTAGCAGAGAGGCCTTCCCTGCTGGGAACACACACTGCAAAGCCAAGGGCAGACAGCATTACAGGAGAGGCCAAGGCAGTTCTTAGACTAGATAGCATCTGGCAAAGCTGTGCCAATTGTAAATCAATGGCCCTCCCTGGGTGGGTTTAATTTTATGGTTATTTGCACAAACTTACTTCTAATG
Organism: Cricetiscus sungorus; assembly: GCA_030556225.1. Lineage (NCBI taxonomy): Eukaryota > Metazoa > Chordata > Mammalia > Rodentia > Cricetidae > Cricetiscus > Cricetiscus sungorus. Next base: position 68,150,381 of record JANBXA010000600.1, on the reverse strand, counting down.
GGCAGGGAGGACCTCAGAGCATCCTCTCATTGTTCTGGTGGGGTGTGATGTCTGGGTAGTCCATGCACTTAGCTGAAGCTGAGTCTGTTTGTTAGGGGTTAGCGTTGGAGCCTGGCTGTGAGGCCAAAGAGGATCAATGGGCTTGCTGGCCAACAAAATTCTGGGTTCAGTTTGAGAGCTTGCCTCAAAGGAATAAGGGAGAGAGTGACAGAACAGAGCACTCAAGTGACTTCCTCTGGCCTCTGTAGTGTGCATATAGGCTCACACACCTGCATATACACCCATGTATGTTCACACATGTACTCTTGCACACATACAGACTAAAACAAATACAATAACAGTGACAGTGGTGGTGCCCACCTCCCTGAGCCCCAGAGAGGATGAAGTAGGACAATTTATTAAAAGGGCTTAACATAGTGTCTGAATCATTCAGAACTTTTAAATAAATCTCCGCTAGAAATGATAAAATGCCAGGCGGTGGTGGCGCACGCCTTTCATCTTAGCACTTGGGAGGCAGAGACAGGTGGATCTCTACGAGTTCAAGGTTAGCCTGGCCTACTGAGTGAGATCCAGGACAGCCAGGGCTACACAGAGAAACCCGGTCTTGATAAACAAAAACAAAAAGATAAGAAAAAAATGTGGCTGCAGCTGTGTGGCCAGGGCCCAGCGGTCTGAATGGTCTAGAGAAAGGCCTGTGGTTGGCGTACTTTTGCTTTCAAAGATATGGTTATGCAATGGCTTTGCCACAGGGAATACACACCCTGAAGGTGTTTATGGTGATGAAGTCGGACTCCTTAGTTCAACATCAGCTTCCAGTTAAGAACTGCAGCCAGGCTGGGTGGTGGTGGCTCATACCTTTAGTTCCAGCACTCGGAAGGCAGATCTCTGTGAGTTCGAGACCAATCTGGTCTGCAGAGCTAGTTCCAGGATAGCCTTCAAAGCCACAGAGAAACCCTGTCTGGAAAAACAAAAAACCAAACAAAAAAACCTGTAGCCAACTGAGCACCCTGTGTGCATTCACTGAACATTTAGCAAGACCATTGTTTGTATACTTTGGCCCTTCCCCCAGAGAACTTCCAATAAACTTGGAGGAACAGGAAGGTAGCGATGACACCAACCTTAAATTATTCACTTCTGTTTCTCATGCCTAGAACAATTCCTGGCACATAGCAAGCCGATAAATCACAACGGAAGGAATGAAAATCTCTGTGAAACAATGAAATGGGTTGGTATGTCGATGCCAATGACTGGAAGAGGGGAGACACTCAGATATCTAACAGGGGTCTGTTTAGCCTTATGATACAGTAGCATATTGTTTTCATTACCCCTTGCTGGAGAGGGCTGAGCTATAGCCAGGGAAAAGCCACACAGGATAGTGAGGAGCATCTCCTAGAAGCCCAACTTCAGACTCCAGAGACCAGAGTGTCTAGACATTTAGAATAACGTCAGTCAACGTGTTTAAACTGATGACGGGACAAAAACTCAACAATAAGGTGAATAGGCGCCTCCCTCCCACAGGCCGGGAGTGGCCATCAGTGGCTGGCCTGCACCACGAAGCCTGGGCTTTTAGTGTGAGCCGGCTGACTCAGGAGCTGCCTGAAACCTGGATGGTAATGAGAGCCTCCTTTGGGGAAGGGAGCCACCTGCTCACTGGAAAACAGCGGATGTCATGCTTTCAGGGCAGGAACAAAGGCAGCAGGTTTGTACCCGTGGCTTTTGGAGGACACAGTTTCCCCCTAAGAGGCTGTTAGCAGGAGGAAAGAAAAAAGAATCAGTTGCTATGGGAACAGGGGCCACTCTCTGGGTCTCTTGTTTCCTAGCTTCTTTTCATTGGTCCCTTTCCGTTTAATACATATTTATTGTTTTATCTTAATATGAATTAATTAGTTTCTGTGTGTGGAGGTCAGTAAGTACTTTACCTGTTGAGCCTTTTCACTGGCCCTATTTATTGTTTTTTTTTTTTCTTTTTTTTTTTTTGTATGTGTGAAACAGGGTCAACAAGTTAGCTCAGGCTATCCTCAAGCTTAGGGTTCCTCCTGTTTCAGCCACCCAAGTGCTGGGATTGCAGAATGGCACACCACGTACAGTTTCCAACAATATTTCCTGTGCATCTACTTTGTCCTAGACGTAAGTCTAGGTGCTGAAGAGGAATTAGTTAAGAGCCATACAGAGGAAGTTCCTGAGCTGCAGGAGTTTCCAAACACAAAAGGAAGGAAACAGAACATCAGAAAGAGTTGAGTGACATGGGGACCCAGCTGGGCATGTGGAGGACACTGCATTTGAAACTGCAGAAGCAACGAGCATGAGGGATGCTCAAACGGAGGCAAGCTTTGGCAGGGGCAGAGGGGGACAGCAAGATGGCAGGAAGCTGTTAGAGGTGATAAGGTAGCAGGCAGGTGGGTTTGGGAAGCACAGGACACAAAATTTCCCTTCAGAAAATGAGCTATATTAGGAAAGATGCCTCAAGACCTTGGGGCTATGATAGGCCTTATGAAGGGAAGGCATGAGGAAAAAAGTAGACTATATCAGAGACAGAGAGGCTTCCCTTTAAAACCTGGAGTGGCCAGGCAGGAGGCAGGGGCAGGTGGATGCATCTCTCTGAGTTCAAGGCTAGCCCGGTCTACAGAGCCAGTTTCAAGACAGCCCCAGTTACTCAGAGATACTCTGTCTTGGAAAACCAAAAACCAAACCAAACCAAAGTCAAAAACCCAAAGAAAGAAAAAATAAAAACCTCCAAACAACACATACACACACACCACCACCACCACCAACAACAACAGCAACAACAAAAGCTGGTTTAACTCTTCATTAAAAAAATAGTTGAAATAGTACAAGAAAGCTATTCAGAGACTAATTCAGCCAATCCCAGCACTAGGGAGGCAGAGACAGGTGGATCTCTCTGAGTTTGAGGCCAGCCTGATCTACAAAGTAAGTTCCAGGAAAAGCCGGGTCTACACAGAGAAATCCTGTCTCGAAAACAAAACAAAGCAGAACAGAAGAGTAAGAGGGACAGCTGTGTGGATAGGATGATGGCAGGGAGTGCAGAGGAGAGTCAGACCAGTCCTCCAGATGAAAGCAACTAACTGGCTTTTCTGAACGTTCAGGTGGTGCTGGAGGCCTTACACCATGTGCTTCAGTCTGGTATAGAAGGAACTAAGGCACTGGGAAGTCAGCACAGCATGGTATAACTCTCTGGGCAGTTGGTTCTGTATACAAGCACAAGCGGGTTCAAATCCCCAGCACCCACATGGTATGGCTGCCTGTGTTTGCAGCCCCAGGCCTGTTGTAGGCAGAGACAGGGGCTTGGTGGCTGCCGGCCTAGCTCAAGGATCAGGGAGACCCAGCCCCAAAGGAGTAAGGAGAGTGACTGAGCTGGTGTGGGTAGTTTGAAGTGTTTGGCCTCTATCTATAATCTCACAGGGAGTGGCATTATTAGGAGGTGTGGCTTTGTTAGAGTAGACATGGCCTTGTTGGAGGAAGTGTGTCACTATACTCAGGATACTGCCCAGTTGACTTCCTGTTGCCTATAAGATATAGGACTCTAAACTACTTCTTCAGCCCCATGTCTGCCTGTATGCCGCTATGTCCCACCATGACAATAATGGACTGAACCTCTCAACTGTAAGTGAGCCACCTCAATTTAATGTTTTCCTTTGTAAGAATTGCCGTGGTCGTGGTGTCTCTTCTCAGCAATAGAAACCCTAACTAAAGTTTATTCCTGGGGGAGATGTAAACACTGTCCACCCTCTCTTCCTCTTCCTCCTATGGCCCCAAAGACAAACCAAGGAGCCATTTCACCGCAGTTCACCCCAGTGAACCAATGACTTTATTAGGCTCACAGAGCAATGGGTAGAGTATATGGGCAGGAGTGTGGGTGACCTGAGAGCAGCCCCACTGGAAGGTCTGAGCCCAGTAGGGGCAATGACTCTCCATGGCTGTGTAGATGGAGTCCCTCCCCCAGTTCTTCCTCACCTGTACACTCTATCCCCTCACAAAGACCCCGAGGTCTCATTCGATGAGGGCAGAAGTGCATATGTAACTGGTTGGGACAGGGTCCCCGGTAAGTGTCCCATGGCCCCCTTGGTTCCTCCTTCTGAGAGGGAACATCAACTGTCAATAAATCCAGCAGTGATGATCTTTGTTGAGCAGGCCTGGCTGAACTCCTGCAGATGATGGCTCTGGAGACAGTCTGGTACAAGAGCAGGACATCAGATGTCCTCCCCCAGCTTCTTCACGGGCATGGACACTTACACCTGCTCATAATGTGTATATGGTATGCAAGAGCACACACACACACACACACACAACAGAGAGTAATAAAAAAGAACAGAAAGCCCCGTGTTGGTGGCACACGCCTTTAATCCCAGCACATGGGAGGCAGAGGCAGGCGGATCTCTGTGAGTTGAGTCCAGCCTGTTCTACAGAGAGAGTTCCAGGACAGGCTCCAAAGGAATACAGAGAAACCCTGTCTAAAAACAAAAACAAAACAAAATAAAAAAAAAAAAATCAAGGCAGGGTCTCAACTTTGTGGCCCTGGCTGGCCTGGAACAATCTTTGTAGATCAGACTGACCTTTGCTTCCTAAGTGGGATTGAAGGTGTTCTTCACTTAAAATATAAAGATAATGAGTCAGCCTTCTGAATCACAACAGGCTCAAAGCACTTGGCCAGCAGTTTATGTGTAGAAGACAGAAGTGATAGCCTGGCATGGTGGTGCACTCCTTTAATTCTAGCACTTGGAAGGCAGAAGCAGAGGATCTCTGTGAGTTCAAGGGAGTCTGAGTGGAACCCTACAGAGTGAGTTCCAGTACAGCTAGGGCTATCACACACACACACACACACACACACACACACACACACACACACACACACACCCCTACATCAAAAAAATAAAATGCAAAATTCAGAGATAGCTTGTGTTCCCTGCAGGTGTCTGCCTGCCTGCCTGCCTGCCTGCCTGCCTGCCTGCCTGCCTGCCTGCCTGTCTGTCTGTCTCTTCTTTGTGTGTACCCCATCCCATCTGTATGTCTCTGTCTCTATGTGGAGGAAGAGGGCAGCCAATCATTCTATGGGTTGGTTATTCACTAGAAATGTACTTGTTATTATATCAGTTTATCTAATGTATTGCCCCAGTCACTCCGTCTGGGTCATTTACTGAGTTCTTAGTATTTTCTGGGATTCATCCTAGACAGTTCAAAGCTAACTGATCTTTAAGAATGGCAAGGCTACTCATATTCCTGAAACTTTTACGAGTGCGTTGCCTGACTTTGGGAAGTCATTGGTGGCTCTTTCTTGCCCTATTGTCAAGTAAGGGTATGTAATCAAAGCCTCCAAGATGAAAGGGTTCAAGGGACTTGAATGCCTCTCTTAATCCAGCCATGACTTTCCCAGTTTCCCAGCACAGTGCTGACTCCCTGAACTGAAATCTTCTCTATGTGATAAATGGAAGGCCAAGTCTGGGCTATAACTGCCAGTGGATTGTTTGCCCAGAGTGCTGGAAGCTCTGGTTTGATTCCTAGCACTGCAGGTAGCAAGTGTGGTAGCGCACACCTGTAACCCCAACACTCAAGAGGTGGATTTCATCCTCAGCTACATAGCAAGTTCATGGCCAGCCTGTGATATAGACGATCTTGTCCATAAACAAACAAGCAGAGGTGCACATGCTAGAGCAGGTGTACCTTTGAAAAGGTATACAAGGAATGGTAATAACTATGTAGAAGAGAATTCTGGGTTCCAACTAGTCTATGCAATGCTAAAGCCAATAGATTTCCCTTCTCCCAGGAGTCTCAGAAATTTTCCTGTGCCGATTTTTTGTCATGTCTGTTCAGGTGTCGGAAAGTAGAACTCTCAATGTCCTCCAAGACACACTTGGAAGGTGTATAACTAGATGTCCCCCAGGGCCCTTTAGTTTAACTAAATCACACTAACTTTGGATCAATTTCATGTCACATGTAGTTTGTGTCCCATTGTTTATTTTTTCCTCTCTGTTCTGTGCTCTTGACTCTCTGGTGGGTGAGCCAAAATCTTACCTACACCATTTGCAAAACTGCAGATCTTATTAATATGTTGGACAATAATGGGCAGAAGATGCAAATGGGCTGTTTTGCAGGGGGATAATCCACGGTGCATCATAGAGGAGCCGCTTCAGGGGAGAAGGGTGAGCTAAATGAATGCGGGGAACAACAGCACTAACAAAGCAGGTTTCTGTGAAAACGTTAAAAAGCATCACTTGGCATTGTGAAGACGAACACAGTCGTTCCCATCACAGAATGGCGGTTCCCAACACAACTGTTAGGACTCAAAAGTGACAGGGCCGAAGGGCTCTGTGCAGAAGTCTGTGTCCAACATCTGTCACTCTAAACATTATTAATGTGCAATTGCATCCCATTGTCAGGTAGTTCAACTTCATTTTGCTGTCAGTGCTTCAGCTGCGGATTAATAAACTATTTATGGGAGGACCCGGCTTGAAGTCAGGGAGATGGTGTTGGGTTGTAGTCTGAGGTGCTGGAGGGTAAACGAGTCCAAGCTAAACGGCTCTAGGTTTGTATGAGCGTGTAGATGATTTAATCAAACAAAAATATCTGAGGCATTGCTGACATACCCATGTTTCAAAAGGAGAGAGGGCTTATTCGGCCCTTCTTAAATGGATTGAAACTATTTGGAGCCTGTTTCTTTGCCTCTTGATTCCTTTGAAACAAGCAGAGATGAGAGAAAGAAAATTAAAGGTTTCTCTGTGTAAATCAAATAATTATCAGTGGTGGGAATCATGTTTTATTACTGTTCTTGAAGACAGATGACATACTAGAACATTGAGATCCATTAAGAACTATTTTTGAAACTCCCAAATTATTTAGATGTCTCCATTTTGCACATACGTGTATATGAAGACATTTTATTGCATTTAAGTGCTAAATAATGAAGTGATTGATTATCATTTCAGTGTGTGCACCACAAACATTAATGAGCAAAAATAAAATAAAATGAAATAGAGATGCTGAATTAATCTGCCAAGGTGTTGGAATCTGTGAAACTCATTCACATAATTAGAATAGTATCAAGTTGAAAATAAACACATTCATATCTACATTGTAAGTTGTTTCATGAAAATTATTTGCCGAGTCCCATTCCAGATCTGCAATAACATTAGGACTTCCCAATCTGTCTGAATTGATTTAGTAAATTAAGTGAAAGTGTTAATATTTTAGAATGTAAAATTGCCACTTCTCAGCAAAGCAAAACCTAACAATGTCAAAATCAACATCTTCACTCCGTTGTTTTCTTCTTAATCATTTAAAAACCCGGGCTTTGTTTTTAATATGTAAGCTGCCCGCTGGTATGGGAAAAGATGAACCACGCTCTCCTCTCCACCCCCACCTTGTTATTCTATTGGGGACAGCCAGGCCAGGCCACTCCAGATGGTGTGTTAGTTAGTGCTGGACATTGCTTTGGAGAAACTTGAACAGACGAAGGCAGTAATGTCAGGATTTTGCTGTGCGTCCCCCTTCCTCCCCCCTGCAGTTCCCAGGGTAGGAAGGTGCTGAGATGGAATCGGAGGGACGCCCGCCCACCTGCCACCACCTGTTCCCTCCTTGAGCCCTGGGCTATAAATTCTCCTCCCTCACCGCTTCACCCAGCGCTCTCCAACATCTAGACATCTACTGCGAGCGGTCCTGACCTAGCTGAGTTCCTTCGAAGATTAATTTCATCACCCTCAGGCTCTCCCAGAGAATTGGAAGGGCCTTCTTCCCCTCACCCGCAGAACCACCCGCAGCAAACTGCAAGGAAGTTTCCTCCTTGTTCAACTTCACGTGGTTGTGGGGGAAAATGACTTTTCCCTGAGCATCCCTTCCAGCTGCATCTGGGGAAGGGAAGAGACAGCAGGACAGAAGCCAGGGTCCCCCACTGCCCACTGTACACTGACTGACTGCACGTGAGTCACCCCGGCTGTGACATATTCACTCCCCGGAGCCACGCAGATCCGCAGCGTGGATGAAGTCGGCTTGCAAACCTCACGGCTCTCCGGCGGGAGCGCGCGGCGCGCCTCCGTGCGCGGGTGCAGCTGAGCGCGCGGCGGTCTCGTGCACGGCGCCCGGGCGGCTGGAGAGCGCGGCGCGCAGGCGCCTGGCGGCCAACGCGCGCGAGCGGCGCCGCATGCAAGGGCTGAACACCGCGTTCGACAGGCTGCGCAGGGTGGTGCCGCAGTGGGGCCAGGACAAGAAGCTGTCCAAGTACGAGACGCTGCAGATGGCGCTCAGCTACATCGTGGCGCTCACGCGCATCCTGGCCGAGGCCGAGCGGGACTGGGTGGGGCTGCGCTGCGAGCAGCGGGGTCGAGACCACCCCTACCTCCCCTTTCCCGGTGCCAGGCTGCAGGCTGAGTCCGAGCCCTACGGCCAAAGGCTCTTCGGCTTCCAGCCCGAGCCCTTCCCCATGGCCAGCTAAGCCACATGGGTTTTAGGGTGGCCTGCGAGTCTTAGGAAGAAAATCAGTCACCTTTGCGGTTAATTTCCTTCGCCTTTGAGACCCGTAGATGAAATAGTTTTATTGCTCTACTTCCTCCATTTTTCTTGTGTTTTCTAGATTTCATGAATGGACATTGTGAATGACTTTGGGCTGCTATGAAAATAATGCCCTACCACTTTAAGCTTAGGACCTGGGGCTGGGGTCTATCTGAGATGGTAGAATACTTGTTCAGCATGCACAAAGCCATGGCTCGAGCCCCAGCACCTCACAGGCAGAAGGTTGGTGATCATGCCTGTAATCCTAGCATCATTTGGGAGAGAGAGGAAAATAAATGGGACCCTGTCTCAAGGAAAAGAATTCCTTTATTGATCAAAATTGGATTGCATTGGGCTGGTACTGAGTCATCCGTCAAAGCGCTACCTTCTTAAACTCTCCAAGTTTGTTCTGATCAGGTGGAGTTATATTAGGTGTCTTCTGTGTGTTCAGAGCAGCTACCTTGTCATGGAGGTGCATTTGTGTTCCGAATACTGTGTGTGCATGCATCAGGTGGAGTCAGACTTATTTTCCGGGGGGAGGGGCCTGGTAGAGTAATTGGACATGAGCTCTCTGTATTTTTTTAACTGTGTACACATTAAAAGATAGATTTTGTAAAATACAACTACTGTGTGTTTTAAACTTGCATATTTACTAGTTTTCTGGAGACACTCAAGACCTATTTGGGGTGGGATGGGATGATGCTGAGTGCTTCCCGGATATAGACAGTGTTTTATTTCACCATATCTGGTGTGCTGGCTCACTTTATAATCCCAGCTGTCCCAGAAGCTGAGGCAAGAGAATCACCATGGGTAATATTAAACTAAACTAAAATAACATGCAGCTTTCAGGTACTAAGACATTAAGTATTCACTATTTTATTTTCTTTACTAAGCCAGTTTCTGAACTTCCTTACAAGTACCCAGACATACTCATTCCAACATGTAGGCAGGAACATCCATCCATACACATAATTTGTGCACATCCACTGAGGCGTTTACACGGAGAATATGCCTATTTCTGTAACAACGGAAAAACTAATGTTGCTTGTGGAGGGTCTTTATTTTTCATCAGTACAATTTGAACATCGAAGGTGTAATTGCCATGATGGCTAGTCAAAAGAGATCGAGCAACACACGTGAAATTGATTTGAATTGCTTTCACTAGTTTGATCAGCCATGAACCAACGCTCCGTGTAGAGTGGCTATGGCCAACAGCATTCATGAGTCTGGTTGATGGTGTGTAGAGTAGGAAAAGCAGGACACTGAAGTTACCCATGCACTCGGAACTTATCACAGACCAACAAAAACAACAGACCAGAAAGCTTTCTGATGATGGGTTCCAAAGCCCAGCTACCAACGCAGCCTTGTGTATGAGATAAAGCTATAGGACATCGCCATCAAAATTCTTTTCTTAGCATGAGCTGGGGATATAGCTCAGTTGGTAGTGTGTCTGCCTAGCCTGGTCCTGAATTTTATTCTCAGTGTGGTATGAAGTGCCTACAGTGCCAGCACTCAGGAGGTGGGGGCAGGAGGGGCAGGCTACACGGTGAGTTTGAGACCAACTTCTGCTACATGAAACTCTGTCTTTACATAAATAAATATTTTTGGTTGTGAGACTAGCCTTTAATGGCAGAGCCATCTCTCCAGCCCCCTACAAATAGATAAATCCATTGAGGAAACATGTGTATCTTTAAAAAAAAAAAGTCTGGTTATTGTGGGCCCCCATTGGAAGACTGTTGTAGGGTCCCTTTCTTCTGCTGCTCAGGACTTTGATTCTTCACTGCAGATTATGGAGCAAAATGCTTAACCTCTTGACAGGCGGGCATACACACACACACAGAGACATACACACACACACACACACACACACACACACACAAACACACACACACTATTCACATATTATTGGTCACTGGATTATCTTTATTTCACTGTTCTTTGAACAGCTACAGCACTTTTTTCTACTATCCACATCTGAAAATAATATTCTTTAAAAAAAAAAAATCCATTGCCTTCTTGTATGACAACATGGCATATAGGCTGCTTTTTCCTTAACAAAGCACCCATATTGTCAAGTACCTGTTTCTTCCCAGGATTAGGAAGCTTACTCTTCCCGAAGCTACAGAGCTGATCCTGGCAGGGCTGCAGGCCCCTGACCCCTTCAGCAGTGCAGGACCAGTGATGTGTGATTAGAGCTCCCGAAGGGCACTGGGCAGCTAACCAACAACTGTTGATGGTGGGTCTCTAAAGCACCCCCCAATAATATTTGCTTATCTTTATTGCACCTTGGAGCTGAAGTGTTGTGCCTATTTAGCAGTTAAAGACAGGCAGGCTGATCTCTATGATTTAGAGTCTAGTCTACAGAATGAGTTCCAGGACACCCAGGGCTACACAGAGAAACTCTGTCTTGAAAAGCCAAAAACCAAAAACTAAAAATCAAAACCAAAACAAAACGAACAACACACATATACCAAGAAAAAGTTTTTAAAAATGTAGCCAGGTATGGTGCCCTGTAATCCCAGCACTTAGAAGGCTAGGCTCAGGCATGAAGATTTAGAATTTAAGGCTAGTATGTACTAATTAGTAAGAACTAAGTCAGCCTGAGCTACAGAGCTAGAGTGTTTCAAAAATAAAATAAAACAATGTACACATCTCAGGTCTAAATTTTTTATTGTCAAGTGATGTTTAGCAATTTTAATTTCACTTGTGTTAAAATCTTTTAGCAAACCGGTGTTTCAACAGCATGCAGATATGTCTTTATGCCTGCCCTCAGCATTCCCTGCCCAATCCTCAGAGATTTGGATCTTGTGCTCTTTGCCTATTTCTTGCAATTTTGAGGCTATGGCCCTTGAGAGTCTGAAGGGGCTATTACTTCCATATTAATAAAAGACTGCATGTTTGCAGTTCTCTGCAAACATCAAGTATGCTAACTAATATAATTAGGCAGAAATCAGAGGTGAACATGTTTTTAACTAATATGCAATTTTTTTGCACTGTACACATTTTTATTTTAAAAAAAAACCATGGTATTAGCAACTTTTTAGGCATACTGATGAGCGCCGCATTGTCAGGTTGGTAAGGTGCTTTGGTCATTAACTCTCTGAAGCATTGGTCCACTTCAAATAAGAAAAGGCAACTTGTGGTGGAAAGTGCTTCTGAAAATACTGGTGGAGGCCAGTGACTAGTCCATCACCTTATTGGTAAGGGGTATAGCCTTTCAGCTCAGTAGAGGTACTTCCCGTCCAGGTTACCCAAGGACTCTGGAAGGACTTGAGTCAATGATGAGTAAATTTGCTTATGCTTTGGTTTCTCTAGCAGCTTTGCGTTTATAACCAACTTAGAAACCAACTTATAAATCTTGTGGGGCTGGAGAGGTTGCTTAATGGTTAGGAGTGCTTGTTGCCTCTTGCAGGGGACCCAGGTTTGATTCCCAGCACCCACATAGGGCAGCTCACATCAATCTGTAATTCTAGTTTCTGGAGATCTGGTGCCCTTTTATGGAAAGCACGTGTGCACATCCAGACAGGCAGTATGCAGACGCACACGATTAACATTAAAGAGACCCTATCTTGGAAAGCACTAACTGGCGGGGTAAGGGATGGAACGCAGGAGAAAGCTACCATCGGGGAGAACAGTTTGGATGCTGGACTCAATTTTCTGTATCTCACATCAGCCTTTTAACTTTGATTTTATTTTTTTAAAGCTAGGTGCAGAGGCATGTCGTAGCACTGGGGAGGAACCCGGCGTCCCTGGGGCTTGCTAGCCAGTCAGTCTAGCTAAATCAGTGTGCTGCCAGTTTAGTCAAAGACCCTGTCTCAAACTATAAGGTGGACATCTGATGATGGATGTCTCTGGCTTCTCACAGGTGCAGGTACACAAATCTCTACAGCCATTCTATTGATTAGAAACAAATGGTGTCAGAGAGCAATTGCGTGTGACCTCAGAGGACTCTCAGGCGGGGCTGGTGAGATGACTCGGAGGGTCAAGGCTTTGATCAACCCAAACACCAGAATCCAATCCCTGGAATGCACGTGGTGGAAGGGGAGACCTGACGCCTGCAAATCCTTCTCTGACCTTTGACCTCCATATGCACACTATGACACATGAATCCCTCCCTGAGAAATACGTTTTTAAAAATTATTTTTAGGAAGACTCAGCCATTCGTTCTGTAGCGTTCGTCTGGAAGGCTTCCTTGGAATACCAAGCCCGGACTCCCGGGGTTAAGCTTCCATCATTATGGAGCTGGGGACAAAAATGCGGACTGGACTTGGGGAGAAAAACGCGGACTGGAGTTGGGTAGCCGCAGAAGGACCCAGGCATTCTAGCCTGGACATATTAAAGACACAAAAAAGGAAGAAAATAAACTTTCTCATCTGTTTTGGTTGCTTACTCCAGTTTCCAGTACTTGATTTTAACTCAATCTGGGTCTCGACCCCTTTGGCAAACCTCTATCTCCAAAAATACTTACAATTCATAATAGTAGCAAAAAATTTACAATTATGAAATAGCAATGAAATAATTTTGTGGCTGGAGTCACTACAACATGACGAACTGTAATTGAAGGGTCACAGCATTAGGAAGGTTGAGAACCACAGCTCTAGAGAGAGAGAGAGAGAGACATTTAGAATTTAGTCATGAATTTGATGGGCTCTTCTGGAATCTAATATAAAGTGATAAGTATACAAGACAATATATTCTGTGTTTATTTGTAAACTAAAAATAAACAAACATTTTTGAGTGTGTGTGTGTGTGTGTGTGTGTGTGTGTGTGTGTGTGTGTGTTCATGACAATTTGCTACTGTTGGTTCTCTCCTTCCTCATGTGAGTCCCCAGGGATCAAACTCAGGTCATTCAGCCTTGGAAGCAAATGCCTTTAGTCTATGACCATATTGCCAGCCTTATTTATCGTGTGACAAGACTTTTCCTGGTGAGATTCACGCCTTTTCATTCATAGATAGATAGATAGATAGATAGATAGATAGATATAGATAGATAGGGTGACTGGATTCACTGTCTATTCGACCCAGATAGGTCGACCAGACCAAGTAACCAGACCAAGGTTACTCACAGGAGTCTGGTTGAGGGGTTACTTACAGGAGCAGAAATGACTTCAAGACAGCTGCATCACCAAAGCCCACCCCAGCTCTCAAAAGCTGGGAACCTGGAGCACGCTGCACAGACTGCAGGCAGGTCAACAGGTTGGAGAGTGTCCTTTCCAGGTGGCTCAGTTGGTCTAAGCCTCTCCCAGTCGCCTGGTCTAGTCATCTGGGAGTGACTCTTGGCTGTCTATATTGTTTAATCTTGGGAAGGAGGGTCCTAATGAATCCAGTTAGTTTTGGTGCTCTATCACTGAGCTATAGCCCTAAGGGTCTTCTGTGGTTAAAACAAGATAAAAAGTAAACATTTGTAAAGCAAACATGAATAATCTGAGGAAGCTTCAAAGAACCTGTCCCTAGAAAAGCCAGCTTTATCTCTAGGGGAACAATTCTCTGAGCCCTGCCTCTTCCCAGTGCTTTGCCTCCGGGCCACTTAGTGTCCCACTGGACACCTGTGAACACGATGAAGCCGTGTGTGAGCCAGATCATATGGAGAAATTCTGATTATTTCTGTTTCCTCTTGTTCTAGTTGGCTTTCTATTGCTGTAACAGCAACTTGGGAAGGAAAGAGTTTATTTCCTGGTAGCTGGATGTCCATCATGAAGGGGGAAGTTGGGGCAGGAACTTGAAGGCAAGAGCTGATGCAGAAGCCATGGAGGAATGCTGGTTACTAATTTCCTCCCGTGGCATGCTCAATCCCTTTCTTAGACCACCCAGGGCCACATCAGTTATTAATGGAGAAAATACCCTGCAGACCTGCCTCCAGGCCAAGCTGATGGAGGCTTGGTCTTAGTTGAGGTTTCCTCTCCTCCGATGACTCTGGCTTATGTCAAGTTAACAAACATACCTCTGCTGCCCTTTCCAGATTAACCAGGCTATGGGGAGCCCTTCCATCTTTTGCAGAGAAGGGTGTTGGTGGGGCGACATGGGATTTGGACTGGAGACCTTCTCTTGCTCCGTTTCCGAGCTCTCCCAGCTTCTCTGGGGGCTCCATGAGTGCTGCTTGTCTGAGGAACACAGCACAGACAGCAGACAAGCGAATGCATGCCTTTCTCTGCTTTCCAGGCACCCCACACGGGTGATCAGGCATGCATTGTAAACGGATGCCAACCCTTTGGTTGTGAGTGATCTGAACTGTTGGATTTCTTGCAGTACATTTTGGGATCAAATCATGGCAAGAAAACATTTTTTCCTGCAGTCTGTGCTGCTCATTGGAATCATCTGAGAAACTTTAAACACTATGGGTGCCAAATGGAGAGTGAGAGGCAGAGACAGTGTTCAATTCAGGGTACCCAAGGCTCCTTCTTAAACAAGCAAAAGAAAACTAGAACCCAAACCCAAACCATGGACACCTGTCTCACAACCCTGGCACTTAGTTACTTAATTTATCTGGACTGTGGACTGCATAGTACTGGCTGATCTGGAGTTCAATATGTAGACCAGATGGCCTCAAACTGTTAAGAGATCCATCTGCTCTGCTTCTGGATGCTGGAATTAAAGACTAGATGGGTGCTGGGATTTTTTTTTTAGACATGGATTCTCTGTGTTCCATGTCCTGGAACTCGCTCTGTAGACCAGGCTAGCCTCGAACTCACAGAGATCCACCTGCCTCTGCCTCTGCCTCTGCCTCTCGAATGCTGGGTGTTAGAATTTTACAAGAGCTTTCTAGGAGGTTCCAATGTGCATCCAAGAGTAAGATTGCCAAGACTCAATTTGCTTCCCATAGAAACGCATTCACATTGAACTTTAAATTAGTCTTAAGTCAGCAAATATTTGCTGCCCCGACCCGCGGGGCCTAGTTATTCGTGGGTCGAGGTGGGCTAGAACCTGAAAATAATGGGAGAGAAAGAAGGAAGGAGACCAAGCAGTGCATTTGTCAAGGTCTAACTTTATTGATGTAAAAAGGAGTATTTAAAGCAAAGCTGGGAGGAAATGGGGAGGGGTAGCAGGCAGGGAGGAAATGGGGAGGGGTAGCTTCTGCTAACTCCGGGGTCCTGGTAATTATCCCAGACAGTAAACATCAGACAATAAACGTCTGCTTATCTTAGTTCGTGGGCCAGGCCCATCTCAGTTCCGGGCACTCAGTACCTGGAATGAGTGGAAGAGACCACCTGTTAAGCAGGTTCCTGTATACCAAGATAAGGCTCAATTAGAGTTCTAAGGTGTAAGCAATTCTGCAAGAGAATGTAACTCAAGGTCGGCTCCCAACAATTTGCTGATGCCTACTCTTTATAAGGCACAAAAGTAAATGCCTAACATAGTTCATATTACATAGTTCATATGAGCAAGTGGTAACCGAGGCCAAGAGTAGGCTGACTGAGAGCGGGCAAGCTAGGACAGAGTCTGTGTGTTCTACAAATCTGTGCACAAGGCTGGGAGGTGATGGCACACACCTTTGATCCCAATACTGGGGAGGCAGAGACAGGAGGATCTCTGAGTTTGAGGCCGGCCTGGCCTACAGTGATCCAGGACAGTCAGGACTTCTACATAGAGAAACCCTGACTTGAAAAACAAACAAAAACCAAGAAACTGGGCCTAGTGGCACACGCCTTTAATCCTGGCACTCAGTAGGCAGAGGCAGAGACAGGTGAATCTCTGAGTTCAAAGCTAGCTTGGTCTATACACTGAGTTCCAGAACAGCCAGAGCTACATAGTGAGAGTCTGTCTTGAAAAACAAACAAACAAACAAACAAAACAAAAATAAGGGGCTGGAGAGATGGCTCAAGAGCTAAGAGCCCTTGCTGTTCTTTCTGAAGACCTGAGTTTGGTCTCATCAGGCCGCTTACAATGGCTCATAGCTCCTGCTTCCTGTGATCTGACATCTCTTGACCTCCCTGGGTATTCCCACACAAAAGTGCATATGCATACTCACAGATACACATAAAAAAATCTTTTAAAAACCACAGAAAAGGACTTACAAACTGGATAGAAGAGGAAAAAATGACTTGGCTGTTTCTTACTGGGCAATGCCTACACATCCTTAAGACAGGTTGAGCACCGCCTTACAAAACGGAAGATGAATTTGATTGTGAGGGTGATGAAAACAAATACATCCACAGGAACTGAGGTCTTTTACTCAAATATCCTCAATTACAATAGAGTTCTGTTGCTTTTTACCTTTTTTTTCTTTTTTCTTTTTTTCTTTTTTCTTTTTCATATATGTTCTCAACAAAGAAAAATCCTGCCTCTCAGGGAAGTCAGTTATGTCTGAGACTGGGGCCAGCAGAGCCTGGGACAGGGAAACAGGGCAGATATATAACACAGTGCACAGGACAGAGCCCTACAGTGAATGATTACCCAGCCTCTGTCAGCAATGCTGAGAGGCAAAAACCCTGCTTTAAAACAAAACCCAGTATCGCAAACTGGAGAATTGAGGCTTGTTCTATTTTGAGTGAGACAGCACCACCTAGTGCCAAAATATATTTATCTTAGTTCTTGAACAAAAGACCAGATTAAAAAATACTTGGTTAGCTGGTACCAGAAATGAAGGATATTCACGAGACAACTGGCTATACTTTACATAAGCAGACAGAATGGTGGTATTATACATATTATGCACTTGAATATATACTTCAAGCTTGAATAATAAGATTTAAAATAAATAGGCATGATGGCATGATGATGGTAATATTGCATGTACAATATTCCAGAGGCAGTCTCAGGAGTTAGGAAGTGTTTTTGGCCATAAGACATTTCATAACAAATGACACTGTGGAAACATTTTATTAATTCTCTGTGTGAATGTTGCTCTTGAGGCTCCAGACGGCTCAGCTGCCGAGGGCACTTGCCACCACGCCTGACAACCTGGGTTCAATCCCTGGAGAGTGTGGTGGAAGGAGTGATTGCCGTCTGACATCTACGTGCATGCTGCAACATGTCTGTCCCTATATAAAAATAAAATCTCCTGTCACTGCCTACGGAAAAAGGGACACAAGACCTAAGCACTCAGCTGAGTCATCACCTGAGGTCTTTATTTGCAGGTCAGGCTGGCCTCAAACTGAGTGCTGGGCTTAAAGGCCGCCCCTGCCCAGTGGACATAACCTTTCATAGAACCGAGCAACTCAAAAGTGAAAATGAGTGAGAAGATTTTTCTTTGAGTGTGCTTAAATGTGTTTCCTGCTAGTTCCGTGTGTGTGTGTGTGTGTGTGTGTGTGTGTGTGTGTGTGTGTGTGAGTGTGTGTGTGTAAGACAGAGGACACATGTAGAAGTGAGTCCTTGCCTTTCATCATGTAGGTTCCAGGAATTGAACTCAGGCTCTCAGGCTCGGCAGCAAGCACCTTTATTTGCTGAACCAACTCTCCAGCCCCCTTATTCATATGTCTCTCACAGTACCTTGGCAGCCGCTTACACAGAGTAGACACACAGCTGATTTGTTGAGTAAATGAATTTATTTTTATACTGGAAATCCTTGCCTTGAAGCAAAGAAAGTCTCAAGCCTTTCTAAGCAACTACTATCTCCAGCTAAAAATCACCAGTTGAGTGGGACCTGGCACAGAGAATGCCGGAGATTTGAGCAAAGGAAACTGATAACAGACATCTCCAGTTCATACCTCTGGCTTGCCTGAAGCAAACTGCTGTGACAAATATTCCCAGGGCCATGTTTGGACTGGCCTGAGAATGGTAGAAAGCTGAGTAAGCGTCATTCCCCAGCAGACAGATGTTGAAGGTCTCCGTGGTACCCAGTACCCATCTAGGGGCTAGCTGTGGATGTGGGTGTGCTCTGCCTAAAATGGAGAGGACAGGCTTGCTTTGTTCACAAAGCAAGTGCACGGTGAAATCTTATGTGTCCTGGTTGGTTCTGTTTGCTGGTTTGTTTTGCTTTTAAATCTCAGGCACATTTTGGCTTCTGATGTGATTCCACAGGCAGCACATGCAAATTAAGTATTTCACTACCGTGGTGGAGGGTTTACAGCAAGGTCCTCTAATGTCAAATGGGAACTCATTTAATGAATTCATCAAGATGACTGCTATGGATGTAACCCATGAAAGGTGATGATGGGCTCTCCATCTTTTGCCTTTGTATCTATTCTAAAGTTGCTAACTTCTGTCAGCCCTGGCTATGGCTCCTAATTGCTCCTAGTTGGGTCTAGTGACCCAACCACATGGGGTGGGGGAGCATGCTAGCCCCCCATCCCTCCTCAAGCCATGGTGGCAGTGGCCTGGTATCTTTGGTTTATGTATATTGTCTACTTGCATCTTTAAGACGCACAGCCCTATAACTCTTCCTCAGCCAAGGCTCTTTTTAAAAGCCCCAGCCAACTTACTTAAAACACAGCTTGCCATGGGTGCAGCAGATGGGAACTCACTCAAATCCAGTTGTTTGGAAACCACTGCACATGATCAGTCCTCCTTCCCCTCCATAGTCCACCCTCTCACACAGCAGGCACTGAGACATCCTTAAAGTTCATCACTCTCCACTGCACTCCGGGAAGTGCAGGAATACACCATCGTGCTTTCCATGGAGGAGAAGGCAGAAAAGATGTCAAGTCCTTTGCTGGTGAGGGATCCATAGCGGCTACCACTGGGCCGGATAGACATGGGTGGTGGAATCTGCTGGTGCCACTGAGCTGGGGAATGAACCAAGTAAAATGTTATGATCAAAGAAATCAATGGGAAGAACACAGATACCCCATTTCTAAAAGGAACATCAAAACCTTCCTGCCTTGGGGTTGGTGGTTCACTCCTATAATCCCAGCACTGGGGCAGTGGATACAGGAAGATCAGTAGTTCAAATTCAGCTTTGGCTATATAGCAAATTTGAGGTCAGTCTGGGCTTTGTGAGACTCTGTCTACAATGGGGCCATACAGAGAGATAGAGAGAATTATGGAGACATTAGGAGTGAAAGGAGCCCCTCATCCAGGAACAAAACCTCTCACCAGCTGGGAAGCAAAAATTCCAGTAAAAGGTCAGGCAGGCATGGTAGAGCATGCCTTTAATTCTAGCACTCAGAAGGCAGGCATGTGGATCTCTGTGAGTTCAAGGCCAGCCTTGTCTACATAGAATCGCAGGCCAGTTAGGGTTGTATAGTGAGACCTTATCTCAATAAACAAACAAACAACAACAAACTCCAGTACAATTAGCAAATACTGCATTGTCCCAGCTAGTCCAGGGATCTGGCTCCCTCTTCTGGCCTCCATAGGAATCTGCACTTACTTGGCATACATATAGAAACATATAAAAAGACAAATCCCTAACCTGATCTTCTCCCCTTTTTAAAAAATGCTTTATTTTGATTTCATGTGCTTTTGTGTTTTGCCTGCATGTATGTAAGCGTGAAGGTGTAGGATCACCTAAACCTGGAGTTACAGACAGGTCTGAGCTGCCAAGTGGGTGCTGGGAATTGAACCTGGGTCCTCTGGAAGAGCAGCAAGTGCTCTTACCTGCTAAAACATCTCTCCAGACCCCATTTTCCCTTTTCTTGATAAGTGAGATTATAGAATGGCGCTGAAGATAGCTTCAGAATTATAACGTGATAAGGTAAATTTGTGAGCTGCTAAGGTTGAACAAAGAATTTAACACATGTCCTTTTTTCTTTTCTTTTTGTTTTGTTTTCTTTTGGTTTTCAAGACAGGATTTCTCTGTAATACCTAGGTGGGCCTCAGAGATTCACCTGCCTTTTCCTCCAGAGCACTGAGATTAAAGGCATGTACCACCACCACCTAGTTATATGCCCCCTTTTTTTGTAAATGGAGTTTCTGCTAGAATTCCTAAAAAAAGAAGGAACAGCAAGATGGTTGGCATTTGATGCCAAGTCTGACCACTTGATTCTCAGTAAACAAACAAACAAATGGTAGGGAGAACCCATCTTCCAAGCTTGACAGATAATGCAACCTAATTTATTCATGGAACATTGTACGATGATCTTTAAAAAAATTATTTTAAAACTGTTGTTCATGTACAGATGTTCCTTGAATGACATCATCCTTACCATATATATCCAACCTAGCTGTGCAGGACACAATGCCAGCTTCATTCTTGGCTGACAGGGTATACCAGCCGGCGTCAGATTTCTTGGCTGGCTGGATGAGGAGGCAGACATAGCCTGTTGTGTCCTGGTGCATGCTGTGGGAGAGAAAGGACAGTCACCTTTAACTCGGGAGAAGGAGCATCCTGATCAGTCTGAGGCTTGGAGAAACTCTCAGGGGGAGGGACGGGGGACATTTAGTTTATTAACCAAAGCCTAGAAAAGCCTTCATATTGTCCCCTCACTTTCTTCTTCTCCTTTTCTCCCTCCCTCCCTCCCTCTCTCAGCCCCCCTCCCTCTTTTGAGACAGAGCCTCCATGCTAGCCTGGAACTCACTAGCTAGACCAAGCTAGCCTCAACTCAGAGATCCTCCTGCCTCTTCCTGCTACTGAATCCAGCCCGCTACTCCTCCTCCTGTCCTAAAGATTTATTTGCTTATGTATGTATGTATGTATGTATGTATGTATGTATGTATGTATGTATGCATGCATGCATGTATGCATACCGCATATATACTGACAGCCAGAAGAGGCATCAGATTCTCTGGAACTAGAGTTACAGACAGCTGTGAGTCACATGGGTGCTGGGAATCAAACTAAGGTCCTCTGCAAGAGCATCGAGTGCTCTTAACTGTTGAGTCATCTCTCCACCGCCACTCCCTTTTAAGATAGTCTCATGTAGCCCAGAGTGACCTTGAGCTCACCAAGTACTGCAGAACTTGAACTCCTGATTCTCCTGCCTCTACCTCCCAAGTGTTGGGTATGCCGTCATACCCAGTCCCTTACACAGCTTTTTGCTTATAAAAAATAAAAACAAAAAAACTCTACCAGGCCCCAATATGATTGAGAATATGACAAAATACGCCAGGTTTTATATGATCCTTCTATATTTTTAAGATTTATTATTGTTACTTATATGAATGTGTGTGTGCCTCTATAAGTTGATGTTTTCCATGTATCTGAGGAGCTTGTGGAGGGCCTTAACTGGGTGTTGGGTCCCTTGGAACTAGAGTTACAGGCGATTGTGATTCACCCAGTGAGGATGCTAGGAATTAAACTTGACTCCTCTCAACTACTGAGCTATTTTCCCCCACCCCACCCTATGTATATATTTTAAAACTTCTTCTAGATATGGAGGCAGTGTCTCATATAACCCAGAATAGCTTCTAACTTGCTACGGAGCCAAGTTGATAACTTTAGACTCCTGACCATTCCTCCACATTCCTCGAGTATGCTACCACATAGCATAGCATAGCTCCTACCATGGAGCGTAGGATGCTACCACACCTTGGACACCTGTAGTCAGTATTGCTCTTTCTCTCTCTGGTAAACATTTATTAAGGCAAAGCGAGAGTGGGAGGAGCTTGAAGGTTAGGATGCCATATTCTCCCCCCTTTTGAGACTGAGCCTCATTTTAGTCTAGGCTGACTCTGAACTCAGGCATGCTTGGCACATGTCCCATAACATGACTGAAACTCGGGAGCACTGTATTAAGTGAAGGAAGTCAACCGCAAAAGGCTGTGGGCTTATTTGGATGGCCCCACAGGCTGAACATGGATATCTCCATGGAGATGGTGCCTACTGTACCTGATCCTCTCTCTGGTGAAAGGGATGGTCTCATTGTCTTTCTTCCAGTAGAACACAGGTGGGGGCATGCCTATGACACGACACTCCAGTCTCACTGGGTGGCCCTCAGGAACGCCGCTGTTTTGGAGTTTTTCCAGGATCATGGGTGCTTTCTTCACCTCTTTGGCTAAAGAGAAATTACTTTTTATTTGCATAGTAGCAAGTGCCTTGAGGTTTATGCCTCAGATTCCTCACATCCTTATTTTATTTTTTGAGACAAGGTCCCACTGTCTTGGCTGTCCTGGAACTTGCTTTGTAGAGCAGGCTGGCTTTGATCTTTGCCTCTGCCTTCCGAGAGCTGGGAATAAAGGCATGTAGCATGTACCACCATACCCATCCAGAAATAGTGACTTTAAAAAAGTTTTTTTTTAATACCAGCACTCCGAGGCGGGCAGATCTCTGAGTTCAAGGTCAGCATGGTATACAGAGCTAGTTTTAGGACACCAAGGGCTACACAGAGATACCCTATCTCAAAAACCAAAATAAATAAATAAAGCTTTTTAATTAATTCATTTGTGTGTGTGTCTATGTGTGTATGATTTTTGTGTGCTTGTGTGTGAGTTCCTGTTTGTGTTTGTGTCTGTGCATGCATGAATGCTTGAGTGTGTGAGTGTGTATGCATGTGTGAGTGTGTGTGTGTGTGTATGTGTGTGTATGTGTGAGTGAGTGTGTGGTGTGGTTGAGTGTGTGTGTATGTGTGAGTGAATGTGAGTGTATGTATGAATGTGTGTGCATGTGTGAATGTGAGTGTATGTGTGTGTGTGTGAGTGTGTATGTGTATGTGTGAGTGTATGTGTATGTGTGAGTGTTTGTGTATGTGTGTGTGTGAGTGAATGTGAGTGAATGTGAGTGTATGTATGAATGTGTATGCATGTGTGAATGTGCGTGTATATGTGAGTGTTTGTGTATGTGTGAGTGTTTGTGTATGTGTGAGTGTTTGTGTGTGTGTGTGAGTGAGTGTGTGTGTATGAGTGAGTGTGTGTGTATGTGTGAGTGTGTGTATGTGTGAGTGAGTGTGTATGAGTGTGTATGTGTATGAGTGAGTGTGTATGTATGTGTGAGTGTATGTGTATGTGTGAGTGTGAGTGTGAGTGTATGTGTATGTATGAGTAAATGTGAGTGTATGAGTGAGTGTGTGTGTATGTGTGAGTGTATGTGTATGTGTGAGTGTTTGTGTATGTGTGAGTGTTTGTGTATGTGTGTGTGTGAGTGTGTATGAGTGAGTGTTTGTGTATGTGTGAGTGTGTGTGTATGAGTGAGTGTGTATGTGCGAGTGTGTCTGAGTGTGTGAGTGTTTGTGTATGTGTGTGTGTGAGTGAATGTGTGTGATTGTGTATGTGTATGTGTGAGTGTGTATGTGTGAATGAGTGTGAGTGTATGTGAGTGAGTGCATGTGTGAGTGTGTGTGTTCATATCGCCAACTTCCATGGAAGTCAAAAGACAGCTTTTTTTGTTGTTTTTTTGTTTTGTTTTTTGAGACAGGGTTTCTCTGTGGTTTTGGAGGCTGTCCTGGAACTAGCTCTGTAGACCAGACTGTGCTTGCCTCTGCCTCCCGAGTGCTGGGACTAAAGGCATGAGCCACCACCGCCAGGATCAGAAGACAATTTTTGTCAGGATTTCCTTTCTTATTCCATCATGTGGATCCCAGGGATTGAACTCAGGTAAGAGTGCTTGGTGGCAGGTGCCTTTACTCCACAAAGCCACCTCGATAGTCAAATAATGACTTTTGAGAACATATTCCATATACTAAAACTGATTCTTTTTGAGGACTTTATTTCATAGGAACTACATTTTCACCCAACTTAAATGTTTTTGTTTGTATGTGAATGTGCATCTGGATGAGTTTATGTGCACGGTGTGTACTCAGGAGCCCTTGCAAGCCAGGCAGGACTTCATATCCCCCGGAACAGGAGTTACAGGCTACTGCGAGTTACCTCATGGGTGCTGGGAACCAAACCCAGGTCCTCTGCATGAGCAACAAGCGTTCTAACCACTGACCCACCTCTCCAGCTCCCAGCCCACTTTTTAGGTTTGGTCCCATTGTCATTTTTCTAGTTTTCATGTTCCCACCCATAAATGTATTTAGAACAAACACCTTTACAAAAGTATGCATCCCAAGAAGGTAGCCTCATCTATCAAAGTCATTGTTTTAAAAGTATGGAAAAAGGTAAAAGCCTGAAGCAAAGGAGGGTTTCCCTTTCTGTTGGTGAGACTAAATTAAGAGCAAGGGAAGGGTTCACAAGAGAGTGGTCACTGGCTGAGAAGGGGCCGCAGTACTGAGTTGGTTGGCTTTCTGCCTTTCTTCCTTCCTTTCTATCCTTTTTAAAATATGGAATGCTTCACAAATTTGCATGTCACCCTTGCTCAGGGGTCTTTTTTTCCTAAGACAGGGTTTCTCTGTAGCCCTGGCTGTCCTGGAATTCACTCTGTAGACCAGGCTGGCCTCAAATTCAGAGATCCTCTTGCTTCTGCCTCCTGAGTCCTGGGACTGCCTGGTGCAGGTTGTTTACTTAATGGGCCACCCACAGTGGGAAGAAGCCTAGCACTAAAATTCCCACTGGACCACTGCCCTGCAGCTGATGGTGTCTTACTTCCCTTTCCGTGGGCATTACTGTGGTTTATTCACACCGTCTTATCAGATGAAGGCTCATTTGAGTCAACATTTGATGAGCATCTTCCACTGAGGCAAACATCAGAAAAGACAGCAAACCAGGGTCTCAGGAAATGAATGGCTCAGAGGGTAAAGGTGCTAGCCTTTAAGCCTGAAACCTGAGTTTGATTCCTCAGGCCTGCATGGTGGAAGGAGCCAGCCTACTTCTGCAAGCGGTACTCTGACCACCACATGCAGGCTGTGGCACGCCCCTTCCTCATAAGTAGAACCACAACACAGCCAACCAGAGCCTCAGAAGCTCAAAGTCTGCTGGGAGGCAAAGCTGAGAAGAGTTAACACAGTAGTCCACAGGTGCTCTGTGAATCTTGCCTGTTCTTGTGCTCTGGGAACCCAGAGGTGGTGGCCACGGGCTGCCTGGCCAACCCATTGTGCCCAGGTGGTGACACTAGACTTTGACCTTTAAATTTTATTCATTCCTATTTTTAGTTTTGAGAGGAGGCTTCAGATAACCCGGCTGGTTTCAACATCCCTGTGGGATGACATGTCCCCACCTCCCCAGGGCTGTGTGTCCAGTGTATGCCACCATATCTGATCTAAGTGATCTCTGTGTGCTCTCAGGCACTCTACCAACTGAGCTGATAAATCCTTGGTCCTGAAGTTAGGCTTTACGGAATAAGAAGGGTTCTGGGTAAAGAACATCCCAGTTAGCAGGACCACCAGTTTGTAACTCAGGGGACAAAAGAACCTACTGTGTTCCAGGTGTCACAGACTGAATGGCAAAAGACTAGAATTAGTGACAGCCAATTAAATAGCTCATTAATTGCTTTGTTAGTGAGTACAGTTGCTCCTATTGATTGTATGATTAAAATGAAGAAGCAACCATATTACATTTCTAGATTACTATGTATCTCAGAAAACAGTGTAGAAAACAGGGCCTACTACAGTCAAGGGGAAACAGATTGGTAGGGGAGGGATTCCAGAATTCTGTCAGAGCATCTGAGCATTTGGACAATTTGAAGGGAGTTCTGCCCAGGAGTTCCACAGTGAACCTTACCTACTACAGTGAGCTCCAAACTAAAGGAATTCTGCCCGGTTTTGTTGGTAGCCACGCATGTATAGGTCCCTGCATCGCGTTGGGTGAGCGGGTCGATGAGCAGAGAGTGGACTCCTGTCTCTCTGACCAGCATCTTGTGGGAGGCATCTGGTAGCACAGGTTGCCCATTGAGCAGCCACGTCAGCTCTGGGGGCGGCAAGCCACTCACCTAACAACCAACAGAACAGGTGACACACTGGTGACAGGCAGGGTTATTTGGTGAGTGAATAGTAGTGAAGGAAAACAGGGTTGGAAGAGAGAGCTGAAGGAATGGCACTGTGAGTTTGAACCTTGTGGGATCCTGGCCCCATTTGAGCCGTGATTAATCCTTGTGATTATGTCCTAGAGCCGAACAATGGTAGATAAAACAGGCCTGTGCCATCTGGGAGAGCTGACTTCCGCTTAGATAGCAGAGTTAGGGAAAAGTCAGATACTAAATCAAAGCTCTCAGATTTTGCTCACAGACTATCTAAAAAATAATCTTGATGCCAGACTATGTAAAAGATAAAAATTAAAGTCTTGATGCCTAACTATGATTATATTAAACCAGAGTCTCTGGGGATGGGAGCCAGACACGGGTACTTTAGAGGCAGGAGAGCATACAACCTGAATGTTATTTAGACAGCAACTGGGGGGGATAAAAACCACTCACAGAAATGGGTTCTCTGTGCATGCTTAACCTCCAGCCTTCACTGACCTGCATTTATGAAGCTACATTTCAGGTTGAGAAATTCTAATGTACAATCACAAAAGGTGACAGAGGTGCCTTAGTGTCAGAGAATGACCTCTGTTCACTCAGAGTGCTTGGGCTCTGTCTCCTCACACCTATGATTTTTCAGTTTCTTCTCTCCCTACAAATAAGGGGTCCATATAGAAAAGTCCACGTATTAGCCTCTTTGGTTATCTTTTCACAACGAAGAATTGACTTACATGATGCCCACATAAAATGTTTTTTTTCTTTAAACTTTTTATGCTTATATAATTACTATTATATTATTATATGGTGATTTAAGATTTTAATGGCATATTTGTGTATGGTATTAAAAAGATTAAATTTGGGGCTGGAGAGATGGCTCAGCAGTTAAGATGGTTGCTCCTCCAGAGGATCCAGGTTCAATTCCCAGCACCCACATGGCAGCTCACAAATGTCTGTAACTCCAGTTCCAGGGCATCTGACATAAAATATGCACATAAAATAAAGTTAAATAAATTATTTTTTTAAAAAAGTAAAAAGATTGAATTCTCTAAAAGAGCCTGTGGAGGGGGCAATTTCCCGCCCTTCCCTAAGATCCTTTCATCTGGGAGAAAAACCTCACATAACAAACACAAACAAAAATGAATGGAAACAAGTAACTGGATGAGAAATCTGGGCAGGCCTGCAGCTAAGGACATGCATTTGAAAGTACCTTACAATCCAGCCGACAGAGGCGGCCCTCGTGAGCCACCATGTCCCCTGGGGCCTGCAGGAAATGTGGTCGGAAAAAGCGTTCCTGTAGAGGTTCTTTGTCTCTTTCTTGTATCCTGGACCTTCCCCTACAAGAAGCATATACAAGCCTATAACAATAACCACATGCATTTAGAAATGGCTATAAGGCTATAATGAGACAGAGTCTCCTGTGGACCAGGCTGGCCTTGAGCTCAATAAGCAATCTAGGATGACCTTGAACTGGTTCTCCTGTCTCTACCTTCTGAGTGCTGGCATTACAGGCATGCATCATTATGCCCAGTTTATGTGATCCTACTGGGAACCCAGGACTCGGTACATGCTAGGTCAGCATTCTACCAAATGAACCACACCCTAGAGTAGAAAGGATTTTCTGGACAGTAAATCAATCACAGCTTAGAACTGATATAAATACATACATACAAGCCAAGCCAAACCAAACCCAAAATTCCTTGTGGCAAGTATCCCATACACTGTATTATCATCTCTGAACTCTGAAATCAAGGAAACAGGCTCGGGCTGGTGCCTCCAGAGGACCCAAGTTCAGTTCCCAGCACCCACACTGGGTGGCTCACAACCACCTGTAACTCTGGTCCCAGAGGGCTCAGTGTACCTGCACTCATGAGCCCATACCCCGACCAGAGACATGATTCAAAAGAATGAAAATTAAAACAAGCAGGCCTTAGCTTCTTTCTCTCTGAAATAATTCCGCTTAGTTCCCCTCGCTATGGGCTTTGGCACTTGTTGAAAAGTCATCAAGGTAAACATAAATCAGTACTCCATCTGAGAGCTCGGAGAGAAAGCTGTCTATCACCCAGAATAGCTATGACCACGATGAAATTCAGTCTGGCAATAAATTATGGCTGATAATTAACCAGGAATTTGAACTCAGTCACAGCGACCAGCAGTAACATCTGCTCTTGAGAACAAAACAAAACAACAAAGATAAAGGAGGGGGCAGAGAAGTAGCTCCTTTGGTAAGCCATTTAATTCAACTTTGTGGCACCCTGAAACTCAAGGGGAAAGCCGGACTCTTTCTCATTAGCAGTTCATAAAATCCAAGAAGACAACCAGTTATAATGGAGACTGCAGCAGAAATATTCAGCCCCCAAGTTTCTGCTTGGTGATAGAAAAGCCGGTTGTTTCAAAGGATCTCATCCTTCATTGTGTGCTCGAGTGTTACAATGTTTTAAACCATTACAATTGTACCAAAGGGGCTGGGAATGTTTTCAACTGGGCTAATTCTTGCTTAGCATGCACGAACCTCAGGGTTCATTTGCCACACCACTAAAACTGGGTGTGGGTGCGTGCTTATAATTCCGACACTTAGGAGGTAAAGGGGGAAATATCAGTTTAAGATCATCCTCTGCTGTATTTGAGGTCAGGCTAGGCTGCGAGGAAGCCTTTAAAAAAAAAAAAAAAAGCACCAAAGCTGTGCTTCTCCTGCAGAGTCTGTTAAAGCACAATTCCTGATTTGGACACTGGTGAACCAGGCTTGATGTCTGTAACTCCAGGAGCCCCCTAGTGGTGGCGCCGCAATATGTAGGGTACATTTAAGCAGCGACTCACTATGGTGAGTGGGAACACGGGAGGGGCCCAGAAAAGGGGATCTCCTGCTTTACCTGTGGGACTGACCATCAGGGCTGCTGAGTCTGTTTCGAATGGGCAAACTCTGTACCATCAAGTGGCCAGAACAGCTGATTCTCCCCTGAGAAGCAGAAAACATACAAGGTTAAATAAGGAGAAATCCACTTTTTTCTTTTCAGTTTACATAATTTTTTTCCCTACTAAAACATTATACATTTTTCTTTGTCTAACAATGAAGAGATTTTCTTTGTTCGAGGAATGAAAGCGATACGATTTTTGTTTTGTTTTGTTTTTCAAGACAGGGTTTCTTTGTGTAGTCCTGGCTGTCCTGGAACTCACTCCTCGTCCACCAGGCTGGTCTCAAACTCAGAGATCTGCCTACCTCTGTTTCCTAAGTACTGGGATTAAAGGCATATGGCAGCACCTCCCAGCTGAAAACAATGCGGCTTTTAGTGTGTGTTCAGGCCTTGATGCTGGGAGTCTTCCTCCAGGGCCCTCCACCTTAGCCATTGTGGTAAGACCTCTCACTTGCACCCAGAGCTTGCAGATATGATCAGTGTGGCTAGAGGCTGCACTGGGGCCCCTATCTCTGCCTTTCTGGGCTTGAGTTCCAGGCCACCACACCCACCTAGCACTCACATGAGCTCCGGTCCCCACACTTGTACAATGAGGGATTTAAAAATCTGGATTCTGGGGCTGGAGACACCGCTCAGAAGGGGAGAGAGCTTGCTGCTTTTTCACAGGACCTGAGCTGTTCCCTGCACCCACATGCACCCCAGGTCTAGGAGATCTGACACCCTCTTCTGGTCCCTGAGGGCAGATATATGACTTCCACTATTTGTCATTGTCAGGCGTGTATGTGGGTGGGTGCACATGCCATGCAACATTCTTGGTGAAAGTCAGAGGCCAACTTTGCATAGTCAGCTCTTTTCTGCTCTTTGACAGGTTCTGGGGATCAAACTCAGGTCACTGGGCTCACGTGACATATGTCTTTACCCATCTGTCCAGACCCAAAGTGACTTCTTAAGTCACGGTTAACATTTTAGGGGGAAAGATCTTAGGAGTTTTGTGATATTTTCCACTTTAACCCGAGAAATGAAAAGAGCACAAACATTTTTAAAATTTACCATCCCCCCACCCCCAGATTTAATAACATTTGCAGCAACAATGCAAAGAACATGGCCAAATACTCTTATGCTTTCCTCAACAGATATCCATCAAAACTGACATTTTAGTGGGGAATGGATGAAAGTAGAAATTATGGCTTTATGCTTTCAATTTGAATGGTATTTGAAAATACCATTCAATCTTTTAGAGGAATTCTGAAAGTTGGTCTCATTCAGAAATGAAAAGTTCAAGATTACAGTTCTTTTTTTAATCCATAAAGACAAAAAAAAAAAAAAGGAAAAAAATCTGATATAGGTTTGTGATATTTAAAGCCTTTTTGAAGTCATTTGTTCTCTAGGTTTACTTATTTTAATTTTTTAGAGATTTGTTTGTGTATGAGTAGTTTGCTGAAATATATATTTTGTACCCTGTGTGTTTAGTTCCATTGGAATTCAGAAGAGGAAGCCAGAACTCCTGGTCGGATGGTTGTGAGCTACCATGTGGGTGCTGGGAGCTGAGCCCTGGTCCTCTGCAAGAGCATCAAGTGCTCTTAGCCACAGTCCACCTCTCTAGCCCACCTCATTTGCCTATTTATTTTGTATTTACGTGTATGTATGTTTCCCAGGTGTGTCTGTGCCAGAAGAGGGTGTTGGAGCCCATGGAGCTAGAGTTAACAGGCAACTGTGAGCTGTCTGACATGGTGCTGGGAATTGGACCTGGGTGCTTTGCTAGAGCAGTCAAAGCTCTTACCTACTGAGCCATCTCTCCAGCCCCTTGTTTTCCTTTTGATTTGTTTTTTGTCTTGACACTCAATGCACTGAGCTGATCCTCCCTGCCTTGGCTTGCTTCTTTTCACATGATGCTGAGGATCAAACCCAGGGCCTCACAGGTGCTGGATAGGCACACTAAAACGTGAACTATACCCAGGATGAAGTTCTGACTGCCTTCTGACAAGGGCATCCAATAGCAGACCAGACTCAGTCTGACCCCGTGTTCTGTTAGGCAGTCAGGACACTTCCGTCCACTCTCCTCAGCACTTGTCAAGGGCTCGTTCGCAGTGACACCCATCACTCCTTCTGAGATCCAGGAGCTCTGCTACCAACCTGGGGGTTGGCCGCCATGATGGTGTAGTTGCCGTCATCATCACTGTTGGTGGATTCGATATGCAGAGAGCAGGTCCCATCTCCTTCTCGACACATTTTGCAGTGCTCATTTCTTTTTGAAATCTGTTTCCCATCTTTGAACCAATAAACCTGGAGTGAAAAGTAATCAAGAAAATGTTGGTGGGGATGTACTGTTCTGTATCTTCAGAAATGTGAGACAAAGGCCAAATACTGTCCCTGTTATCAGACACCTGACTTACGCAAACACTTAGAAAAAAATCATAAAACCTACTCAAAAAGACAGTATACTGTGTATCTCCATCTTTACATAAAAAAAGATATAATCAGCTGACCTGAACAAAGGGGAGCTCATGCATCCCAGTCTGAAAGCTGGGAAACCAGCACAGGACCGACCCAGACCTCATGAATGTGGGTGTTAGTTAGGAGGACTGGGCAGTCTATGGAGCCTCTGGTAGTGGATCAGTATTTATTCCAAGTATACGAATGGACTTTGGGAGCCCATACCATATAGAGGGATACTCTCAGCCTAGACACATGGGGGAGGGCTTAGGCCCTGCCCCAAATGATATGACAGATTTCGAAGACTCCCCATGGAAGGCCTCACCCTCCCTGGGGAGCAGAAAGGGGATGGGCTGGAGTTTGGTGGGAGTGATAGGGGAGGATGGGAGGGTGAGGGAAGTGGGATTGACATGTAAAACAATCTTGTTTCAAATTTAAATAAAAAAAGACAGTTTAAATATGATATAGTTTAGCATAGAAGTAAAGCTTTTGGCTATCTTTATTGTACCTCATAATTTGGTACTCTAAGGACCAAATACGTCTTCACAGGCCAAATAATGAACACAAGGAACCTGGGCCATCCCCCACTACCCTATGTAAGCCCCGGTCACAAAGCAGATGCAGGTCTGAGCACCAGGGATGGTGCATCTTGCTTGAAAGGCTAGCATGGTTTATTGGACCAAGAAGAAAAAGGCTAGGATCAAGTTGCTAAATTTACTCCCTGGCCCAAAACCAAACTCTAAGATTGAAATATACAGATTTGCTGCGTAAATATTTCGGTGGTCAGTCCTGCACGTGTGAGGGTGAGCTCTTCAAGGCAGGGAGGGTAGAGTGCTGGCTGTAGGTGTCCACTTCGCCTCTTTCTTGGTTACCTAACCATGTGTGGCACCACCACGCTCATGTTTGTGAAAGCAGGTCCCCTACCACAGCCACCTGGGTGCAAATCCTTCCCTGACTGCCAAGGAACGTGGTGACTCAGAAGATGGCTCGGCAGCCAGTGACAAGCAAGGGACATTCTTGGCTTTTACTAGCCTAACAGTAAGGATGCCTATACAGTTCTCTTTGTACAGCAAAAGGCACCCTGTGGGTCTTCAATAGAAACTAAACACAATGAAAAGTATTAATTGGATGAGTTCGATGGTTAAGAGAGCCAATAATCCAAAATAAAGTGGCATGACTAAGAAATTTGTTTTAAACTTTTATTAAAATTCTAACAAGGTTTGATGTGGTGTCACTTACCTTTAATCTCAGCCCTCCAGAGACAGAAGCAGGTGGATCTCTGTGACTTTGAGGCCAGCCTGATCTATATAGCAAGTCCCAGGCCAGTCAGGACTACATAATGAGACCCTATCCAAAAACAAACAAAAATCCCTAACAAGTCCAAAACAAGTCCAATTTCTTTTTGTCTTAATGATCCTGTTCCTGATACTTTTTAATATAAATCACCTGTGTTAGAAACCTGCAGTCTCGCCCTGTTGGGCCATGCCCAACCCCCACCTTTTTAATAGCAATAAGAGGTGGGAATGTTGGGGCTCGGCAGTCTGTGGACCCCGCCTCTGGGTGGGACGCCTATGGTCACGTAATTACTACGTCAGGCCTTACCTAGCTGCTCAAGCTACCTGGCCCCGCAGAGATTGGGTTACTCATGCGCAAACCCCCTTTTTTAAAGCAAGCGCTCCCCCCTTCCCCCCTCCCCCAGCTTTCGGTTGACCACCAGCTACCCCCCTCTTTCCTCTCCCCTCTCTCAATAAACTCCACGTGGGCGCTGAAAAAAAAAAAAGAACAACAATCTGGGCTTTGCTAATTTTTGAATATTGTTTTCCATTTTTGTTCTATAGATGCTTTACTACAGTGTTATAAATTGTTTCCTGAGATAGGGTATCATGTAGCCTAGGCTGGTCTCAAACACACTAAGTCTTGAATTTTGGATTCTCCCAAGTGTTGAAATTACAGGCGTGCATCACCATATCCATGTTTTTTGGGTTTATTTTATTTTATTTTATTTTGCTTTTGTTGGTTTATTTGGGATTTGGATTTGATATTTTTTCCCCAGACAAAGTTTCTCTGTGTAGCCCAGGGTTTTCCTGAACTTGCTTTGTGATCCAGACTGGTCTTGAATGCAGAGATCAGCCTGCCTCTGCCTCCTAAAGGCTGGGATCAAAGTCTTATGCTGCCACCACCCAGCCAAGTTTTTGTTTTGTTTTGTTTTTAATACTGTTTGGGGGATTGGGCCCAGGGCTTCAGGCATACTACATACCAAGCCTTCGACTTTCCTCATTATTGTGTCTCTTGTGGGTAGGGGGTGCAGGAAGAGACCAGAAGAGGTAGGCATCAGATGCCCTGGAACTGGAGCTATAGGTAGTTGAGAGCTACCCAAAGTGGGTGTTGGGAACTGAACGCCCATCCTGTAAAAGCAGCAAGTGCTCTTAACTGAGAAGTTATCTCTCTAGCCCCCTGAGATGTTTGTTTCCTGGTGTGGAGGATACATATTAGAGCCATTAGAGGCAAGAACTCTGCCACTCAGCTACATCACAGCCCCATGAGAGTTTCTTGAAGACCTTGTGTAAGTTCCACGCTGTTGATGGATAACTGGCAGGCTATCTTCCCTACCTTTGGAACAGGTATCCCGACAATTTTGCAGGTGAAGGTAACTGGAGAGCCTTCAGTAACCCGGAAGTGTTTGAGTCTTTTGTCAAAGATGGGTGCGATACACTTGCCCGTGGGGATTTCATCATGCTGGATCTCATCATCTGATTCGTCGACAGGAGTACGCTCTAAGCGGAACTCTATCTCGTTCATCAGCCTCTGCTCGAAGCTTGAAATTTTATATTCCTGCCAAACAGAAGGGCATGTTGAAATTTCTGTGTTAAAAAACCCATTATTGTCTCAAAAAACCAAACCAAACCAACCAAACAAACAAAAAAAACCCATTTATTACTATTAGTGTGTAGGAGGCCATGCGTGCGTGCCAGAACACCATGCCAGCGTCCTAGACAGCTCCCTGAAGTTGGTTCTTGTCTTAGGTTTTCCTTTAAAAAATATTTATTTTGCCGGGCAGTGGTGGCATAGGCCTTTAATCCCAGCATGTGAGAGGCAGGGGCAGGTGGATCTCTGTGTTCAAGGCTGGTCTGGTTTATAGAGCTAGTTCCAGGATAGCCAGGGCTACACAGAGAAACCATGTCTCAAAAACAATTATTTTTCTTTGTGTGTCTGGGTGTTTTTTACACATATGTATGTGCAACGTGTACATGTCTGTGATCCATCATGTGGGTGCTTGGCATTGAACCTGGGTCTTTCGAAAGGACATGCAGTATTCTTAACCACTGAGTCATCTCTCTGGCGCCTTAGTTGGGTTTCTATGACACAGCCTATGACAAAAAGCAACTCTGGGAGGGTAATGTTTCCTTCATATTACAGCTTGCATCATCCAGGGAAGTCAGGGCAGGGACTGAAGGCAGGATCTGATACAGAGGCCATGGAGGAACACTACTTATTGGCTTGGGCCTCACACTGCTCAGTTTGTTTTCTTACATAGACCAGGACCACCTGCCCAGGGGTAGTGTCACCCACAGTGGGCTGGGCCCTCTCACATCAATCACTGATCAAAACAACAGCACCCACACTTGCCTGCAGTCCAACGTGTTGGAGGCAGCTGGGCAGTGGTGGCACACACTCACCCTTAATCCCAGCACTCAGGAAGTAGAGGCAGGTCGATCTCTGTGAGTTTGAGGCCAGCCTGCTCTACAGAGAGTTCCCAGGCAGTCAGGGCTACACAGAGAAACTCGGTCTCAAAAAACAAAAGTAAAACAACAACAACAAAAAGCTAGAGTCCTTCTTCCCAGCTACTTCCGGGTTTGTATTGCTCCACTTCAGCCTTGCCATGGCTTCTGGAGGATACTCAAATGCATAAAAATATACCGCTAGTGAAAGTGTAAAATCCAGCTTCAGAGAGGCCTGGGACTGTAGAGAACTTCACTGACATGTATAGTTAGGGTCTGGATCACTTTGGTGTGTGGTTAATTTATCTGCAAGCTTTTTAATAATAAAGTTTATTAAAATTAAAAAGTTTAATTAAAATTAAAAATATAAAACACACAGATACACCCAATCAATGTCCAACCATGCAATACAATGTATTAAATGAAGATGAACACTAAAAAAAGAATATAAAGGCCAAGTTGTTTTGTTGACAGATTAAACATTTGGCAGGTGGAGCTTTCGGAACAAGGACACTGTGGCAGAGAATGCTAAGTCCCTGAGCTGGCAGGAAGTTTTGGCATCATTTGCTTGGTCTCAAGGTTGACTGTCTCTGCCACATATAGATCCAACTGTAAAGTTACAGCCTATGCCAGGGTTCCTAATGAGCTGTGCAAATGCAAGCAGTGTGTTTACATTAAACTCACAGGCTCTTTCTGCACTGTTACTCCTAAAAAGGGTAACTCAGATCCACCATCGGTGGATGTCCATTTCTGATTTTCCACACTAGATTTAGGCCACTTCTCACTTTCTTCTGTCTTATCTACTTTCAGAATAAAAATGAAAATTTTTCTTTATCAGCTGCCTTTAGTGGTAACTGTAATTAGAGGAGAGAACACATGAGAACACACGCACACACACACACACACACACACACACACACACACACACACACACACACACCTGCACACACCTGCACACAGTTTAAGAGTGGAATTGTGTAAAGAGAATTCTGAGTGCTTGTGAGAAAACAAGAAAACAAGAGCCTTGGTGACCTTAGTTTCTTCAAAAAGATGAAATTGTTCTTGGGATGTGTTTTTGTGCCCCTCCCAGGTATGGCAGAGAGTAGTGAGTTTATTTTGGATTATTATTACAGCTGGCTATTGTTTGTTTATATGTCTCTGTGGAAAAACATGTTTTTGCCATGGGCAACTTGTCCTCATGATTGTATACTTGATTTATATGACTCTTAACCTTTTAACTTTCAGAGTATTAATTGCCTGCTGCACTCCTTTAATCTCAGCACTCCAGAGGCAGAGGCAGGTGGATCTCTGTGAGTTCAATATCAGCCTGGACTACAGAGTGAATTTCAGGATAGTCAGGGCTACACAGGAAACCCCTGTCTCAAAACACACACACACACACACACACACACACACACACACACACACACACACACGTCTGATGCTCTGAATAAAGTTGGCATGAGACGTTAGTCTGCATCATGTTAAGCTCCATCCTCCAAGATTTGCTCCAGCTAGACTGGTAAATACACACACACACACACACACACACACACACACACACACACACACACTCACACACACCCACATACACATACACACACATACACACACAATACACACTCTCACACACACACATACACACACACATACACACAACATACACATACACACACATACACACACATACACTCACACACACACATACACACACACATACACACACATACACACACATACACACACATATACACACACATACACACACACACATACACACACACACACACACACACATACACACATACACACACACTCACACACACACAGCCTTCTGTGTGATATGGCCAGTATAGAACTCAAATCAATGATAAATGAGCTGCCCTTTCTAAATTTCTGACCCCAAAGAATTACAGCTGCTTTGCACAAAAGAAAATGAAAATCTAAAAATAAAAATTTCAGGAGAAGATGAGACTTTAAACTATTAACTTCTTGTTTTAAGTGTAGTCTTCTGAAGGGATATGTGGTGCTTTGAGTGAGAATAGCCCCCACAGGCTCACAGATTTAAATGCTTGGCCCAAGTTAGTGGAACTGTTTGGAGGATTAGGAGGTGTGGCCTTGTTGGAGGAAATGTGTCACTGGGGGAGGGAGGGCTTGAGGTTTCAAATACTCAAGCCAGGCCCAGGCTCTCCCTCTGTCTTCCTGCTGCCTGTGGGTCAGGATTTAAAGCTCTCAGCTGCTGCTCCAACACCATGCTTGTCTGCTTCCCAACTTGATCATGACTAACACTGCATTCTACCACTGAGCTACAGCCTCAGCCCTTATGTCTTCTTTTGTAAGTTAAGCTTTAACATATTAATATATTCTGTATAAAGGTACCACCTGTGGAACTCAGGCATATATTGAGAGTATTGGAACCTGCTCCCCATGTGTAACAGGGGTCCACCCAATAGTCTATCCCAGGCAAACACCTATAAACTTGATGGATGTGGTTCAGGGTCACCTTCTCCATCAACAAGCTCTCCAGCTGGCTCAGTGTATGCTCTATGTGGACGCTGTGATCAACCTCAGTACCCAAAGACTGTACCAAACAGTGACATCCTTAAAAGAAGATCCCACCCACCCATTTGGGTCTAACACTCTTACCTGCTGATGTGATCTGACATCGCCGAAATTCACTTTCTTCCCCAAGTCTAGAATCACTGAGTTCTTGGTCTCTCTGATGTAATCGTCACTCACGGCTTGAGGGGCCTTTGTGCTTTTCTTCATCAGACCCTGGGGAGGTCTAGAAAAGAAACCCCAGCCCTATGAAATGACTCGTCAGTGCAAAGGGCAGAGTGGGTAAAAGCAACCTGACCTCAGCACTCGGGATTAAATACTGTGTAGAGAGGCGTTTTATTTATTGCTTAGTTTTATTGTTTTGAGACAAGATGTCATGTAACCCAGGCTAGCTATGTAGGCAAGGGTGAACCCAGGCTAGCTATGTAGTCAAGGGTGAACCCAGGCTAGCTATGTAGTCAAGGGTGAACCCAGGCTAGCTATGTGTCAAGGGTGAACCCAGGCTAGCTATGTAGTCAAGGGTGAACCCAGGCTAGCTATGTAGTCAAGGGTGAACCCAGGCCAGCTATGTAGTCAAGGATGAACCCAGGCTAGCTATGTAGGCATAGGCATAGGCATAGGCATAGCTATGACTAGCTATGTAGTCAAGGGTGATTTTGAACTTCTGATCCTCCCACCTTTGACATTATAGGTGTGCAAACAACACCCAGTTCATGAAATTCTGGGCACTGAGCCTCGGGCTTCATTCAAGCTAGGCAAGCACTCTACCAAACAAGTTGCATATTTTTAATTGCCAGGCATGGTGATACACATTTTTTTTTTTTTTGTCTTTTCAAAAGTCTTTATAGTTTCTTTCTTTTTTTTTTTTAAATTTATCTTTTACATTCCAACCCCAATTCCCCCTCCCTCCTCTCCTCCTTCCCTCTCTCTCCACTCCTTCCCCTCATCCCACCTCCCATCTGATCCTCACCTCCCGTAGGAAGTCAACTAAGCCTGTCCCAACACCTCATTGAGGCTGGACCAAGGCACCCCTGCCTCCCATGTCTAGGCTGAGCAAGGTATCTCTCTATAGAGAATGGGCTGGGGGCACACACCCTTAAGCCCAGCACTCGAGAGGCAAGGGGATCTCTGAGTTCCAGGCTAGCCTCTACAAAGTGAGTTCCAGGACAGCCAGGGCTATACACACAGAGACACCCTGTCTCAAAAAACAAAAATTGACAAAAGAAAAAGGAAAAACAACCATGCTCTTTGTCCTGAGGCATTCAATATCCATTATGTATCTGCTTGGTAAGATTATCTCAGAATCCACTCACCCAGAGTGCTGGCTCAGACCAAGCGATTCTATGCACGTGCCCTCTTAATTGGCATCCCCAAACCTTTGCGACACTTACACGGATGGTGCGCTTTTAGGCAGCCCCATGGCATTGGTGGGCGGAATGGAAGGGAGAGAAGGCAGGACAGAGCTGAGGAAAGCCACTGGGTTCTGAATCCGACCGGTCGGAGAGACAGGAGTTGGGGACACACAGTGAGGCTGAAACTGGTTTCCGCTGGGGATGGGATATGGGAGCGGTGGTGGCTCTGCTGGGCCTGGAGGAGCTGGCTCGTTTTGTATGGAGAGCCCTCCTGGAGATCTGCTTTGTGCGGAGGGCTGAGACAGTAAGAGGCTTTCTTTGCTGACTGTCCTCTGAATTGTTTGAGGAGCATTGCTCAGGGTGAACACTGGGGAGTTGGATGGGGACACAGCCGCTGTGGAAGCGCTTGAAACAGGGAAGAAATGCTTCGGCCGGGCCAAGTTGAAGGTCTGTGGTACAGGGCCCTTCGCGTGCTTGCTGGATATGGTCACTGCTGGGGGAGCCGAGTTCAAGACAGCCAGGTTGAAAGGAGGCTCCTTGGGTGATGGAGGAGAGGCACTTTGCAGTTGCTGCTGTTCCAGTAACACCTGGTTATGAAGCTGTTGTAACTGGGTAGAGTCACTGCACAATAAACAGGGTGGGGAGAGAGGAAGTGTTACCATCAGCCTCACCCTTCAGGAAACCTGTCCTGGGGGGGTAGCTCAGCTGGGAGATTGCTTTCCTAGCATGTGAAGAACTCTGGGTTCAATCCCCAGCACTGAATAAACCAGGCTTCATGGCACACACCTGTAACACCAGCACTCAAGAGGTAGAGACGTGGGGATGAGAAGTTCAGGGCTATCCTCAGCTACATAGTGAGTTTTTAGCCAGCCTGGGCTACAGATGGCTATTTTCGATTGGGGTGTAGGGAAGTAGACACAGAGGGAGTAAGACAGAGACAAAGAAACAGAAAGACAGAGGGCCAAAGTGGCAAGACATCACGTAATATTTGCTACTGAGCTATTGGTTTGTCTTTCCCTCCCCCTAACAGAATCACAAATATTCTAGTTTTTGTGCCACGACACTGCAGCTGTGCAATGTTTATAAGTTGAAAAATAAAAGAACTAGAGGCAGTGTTACTCTTGTGATTTTAAAAAGCAGCACGAGAAAGATGCCATGTGACAGAACGCACATGAAGGGGTTTTTATTAGGGGGAAAGGGCTGGGAGGGGTAAGACCCGCCTCTGGAGACAGGAGCAAGGGAAGAGGAGAGGGAGAGGGAGAGGGAGGGGGAGGGGGAGGGGGAGGGGGAGGGAGGAGAGGAGGGAGGGAGGGAGGGAGGGAGAGAGAGAGAGAGAGAGAGAGAGAGAGAGAGAGAGAGAGAGAGAGAGAGAGAGAGAGAGATGGGAGGTAGTCAGGGCCCTTTTAAAAGGGAAGGTTGTGAATGTGCACAGGTGGTGCTCTTAGTGGCTGCAGCTGAGGGCATATCCTGTCAGAACCCCAAGGACAGATGCCTGAATACTAACAACCCTTGCTGATACTGCTACAATAGCGTTCACTCTTTCTCAGCTTGGACAGAAGGCATCTAGCTGCACACTGGTGTAGATACTGTAAGCATTGAATTATCCAAAAGACTGTCTCCCACTCTACCTGCTACGGCTTAGTGCATGCTAAGCAAGTGCTCTACTGCCGGGCTACACCCTCAGCTCTCCTCCAAAGGCAACCTTACGAAAGGATGCGAGTGTGTCTGAATGTTTTCCATCCTCTCTAGCTAAGGCTTTGGGTTTTTGGTACTATTGTTTGTTTGCTTTTGAGACAAGGTTTCTCTATGTAGTCCTAGATGTACTGGAAGGCACTCTGTAGACCAGGCTGGCCTCAAACTCACAGAGATCTACCAGGCAAGACTTTGTGGATAAGATGATGGAGCCTATGCTCCTATTCATTCAAAGCAGTCTTGCTCTAAACCTTTTTTAGCATTATAATTATTACGGAGGTTAATTTTCACTCTCTAAAGTATTCTACTGTGACATTGTGTGGTGGGGCATGCCTTATCTTAGCACTTAAGTGTTCTATGAAGGAAGATCAGGAGTTTAAGGCCAGCCTCAGTTATCTGTCAGTTTCTTGTCAGTTCAGGCAACATTATATTGTAAATAAAACAAAACAAAGCAAAAAAAAAAAAAAAATGAAGTGTCCTGATAAACTTTATGCTTATCTTGCTTATAAACATCATCTCTGACTTTTCTTGTTCTTAAAAAGAGAAAGAGGGCTGGAGAAATGGTTCTGTGCAAGTTTGAAAATATAGTTTCCGGTTGGATAAATGGCTCAGTGATTTAAGAGCACTGACTGCTCTGCCAGAGAGCCCAGGTTCAAATCTCAGCACCCACATGGCAGCTCACAACTGTCTGTAACTTCAGGATCTGACACCCTCGAACAGATATACATGTAGGCAAAAAACACCAATGCACATAACATAATAAAATAAGTACATTATTTTAAAAGAGGAAAACATAGGTTCAGATCTTAGCACCCATGTAAAAAAGATGTTGTGGCAGCACTGGGCAGGAGGGCAGCAGGGCCAGTGGCTTTCTGGTTGCCAGTCAAGCCCCATGCTGAGTAAGAGATTGTGTCTCAAGGGAATAAGCAGAATGAGACAGCAGATGCTAATATCTTCCTTTGGGCATGGGAATCCACACATCCATGTTCATACACACAATAGGAATCCACACATACGTGTGCATACACACAATAGGAATCCAGGCATACGTGTGCATACACACAACCCCCCAATAACATGCACCATGTGAAAGCACAGCATGAGAAAGAAAGACAGCCTGGAGACATGGCTGCTCTTGCAGAGGACCCAGGTTCAGTTCCCAGCACCCTCATAGTGGCTCACACTTGCCTGTAACTCCAGCCAATGCACTCTTCTGGCTTCTAAGAGCATCTGCACACAAGTGTTACACATAATACACTCAGGTACATACACACACATGATGGGGGATGTACTTCTGTATGCTGTGAATATATATTTCTCTTATTGGTTGATGAATAACCAATTGTTGGGTCAATGGAAGGGCAGGACGTATCCAGGCAGGAACTATAGGCAAGGCTACCAGGCTAGAAGACAGAGAGGGAGTTGCCATGTAGCTACTGGGAAGATAGAAAGCCTGGACATTCTCTGGTAAATCAAGACTATGTAGAGATTCTTAGGTTAATAGAAATTGATTGATAATTAAGGGAGCTAGCCATTAAGAAGCCTGAGCCATCAACCAGTTTATAATTAATAAAAGACTCTGTGTGTTTATTTGGTATTAAAAGGCTGTAGGACCAGGCAGAACAGAAACTTCTGTCAACACACACACAAAATATTTTGAAAAAGAAGTCTACACTGTCAGAGACCATAGAAATGATTCTGCTTCATCCTGACTTAAGGTCAGAGAGTTCAAACCCACTATTGCTCTTTCAAGATCACCACAGAATGTTTGACCTAAGGTGTGGCTATTGCATGTTTTTTTCTTGACAACAGGATATTTGGCCTAAGAAGTAAGCAATGGATGTCTCAATTTTACAATAGAATATTTAACCAATGTTAATATTTGGCTTAAGGTGTGGTTATTTGATGTTTTGGGTATTGAGAGGGTAATTACACTTGCTTGTTCTTTGTATCTTTGTAAGTAAGTCTTTTTGCCTTCCTTCACTTTTGATTGGGGTATATAATGACTGTGTGTAATAAAATAACCGTGTGTAATAAACTTGGGGCTTTCCCCCCAATACCACTGGAGATGCCCTCCTGACTCTATCCCTACCCTTTTTTTGAGTATCTTCTACCTGTCATTTCTTAATCTACATGCTTCCCTCCAAGCATGGAATGGACAAATAAGCCAGGTGGGACCTGGCTGTTGTAGTCTCTGAGGGATACTACAACACTCACCATATTGAACCAGAAGTTTCTTTAAAATCTTACATCTTAGCCAGGTAGTAGTGGTGCACAACTTTAATCCCAGCACTCAGAGAGGCAGAGACAGGTGGATCTCTGTGAATTTGAGGCCAATATGGTCTATAGAATGAGTTCCAGGACAGCCAGAGCTGCCTGTCTCAAAAACAAACAAACAACCTCCCCCCCAAAAAAAAACCAAACAAAAAATGTACATCATTTTGGAGTATTGAGGGTCAAATCCAGGGTTTCACAAAGCTAC
This sequence comes from Cricetiscus sungorus, assembly GCA_030556225.1. NCBI lineage: Eukaryota > Metazoa > Chordata > Mammalia > Rodentia > Cricetidae > Cricetiscus > Cricetiscus sungorus. Next base: position 68,107,151 of record JANBXA010000600.1, on the reverse strand, counting down.
GCCCCCAGACCTTTGATTAGTTTTCTTTTTTTTAAAAAACAGAATCTTTCTTCAGATGGCAATAGCACATGCCTTTAATCCCAGCACTTGGGAGGCCCAGGCAAGCAAGTCTCCAAGTTTGAGGTCAACCTGGTCTATGAAGTGGGTTCCAGGACCCTGTCTCGAAAAACAAACAAACAAAGTAATTAAACATTTTCATTTCTCTTTTGTTTGTTTTTGTTCTTTTGAGACAGGTCTCCCTGTACAGACATGGCTGGCCTGGAACTCATTTATGCAGACCAACCTAGCCCCTGACACGTAGAGATCCACTCCTCTGCCCCCAAACACTGGGATTAAAGACATGTGCCACTATGCTTGGACTTTTCATTTCTTCATCACTGAAAGATTAAACAATTAAGGAGCAAGAAATAGGGCTGGGAAGATGGATTAAGGTATATGCTGCCAGGCCTGATAGCATGCATTTGATACTTGGGATCCTTGTGTCTGAAGGAGACCAGACTCCCAGAAGCTGCCTCCCCCATCTCCATAGGCATGCCATGATACATGAATGCTTACACTTATATGTACAAATATACAAACAATAAATTATTGTATTAAAATTAAGAAGCACAAATATCTTTGTTGCATTTTTCTCAGCAATGAATGTAAAATAAACAGCTTCTAGTGGTGTTGGCTTTTTCATAATATGAAAAGGCAAAACCTAAACATTTTAATTTTTGAGCCAGGGTTTCCCCTGTGCCCACAGCTAACCTGGAGCTCTCAATCCCCCTGCTTCAGTCCCCTGAGTGCTAAGATTACAAATGTACTGGCATCATATCCTGTGGATTTTGAATTTTTGAGATTAAAGTATTAGTCAAAATACAAGCCTGGGTATCAAATATGAAGATGGCTTTAACAACAATTTTGGATACTGTGTGCCAGCCTCAACTCCTCCTGGCTCAGAAGGCAGCTGTTATGAACCCAGACCCAACGGCCCACTCAATGGCCTTCTCTCAGTGGCTAAATTCATGTGGGAGAAGTTGGCAAATGCTAACTATGCTGGCTCTCCCTTGCCCTTGTCAGTTGTTAAATATTTCCCCAGCTGATCAGGACAACTAACTCTGAGCAGATGTACACAGCTTTACCAGTCAGTCCTCCGGGTGGAGGCTGCTCATTTCTGTTACCTGGAGACTGTAAAACAAACCTGGCTGACTGATGCTCAGAGAGGTAAACGGACGAGGGAGGAGTCTAAATACTGATTTTTAAATGTAGGTCAGATGTTCTTCAATGTTAGCCAGCTTCAGAATGTGGTTAAACTTCCATGTTACCCAGAGTTTCTGATTCCAAGGGTCACGGTCCATCTACCATACCCTAGGTGATTCTCCTATGCATACTGTATACTTGTCTGGGATCTGGGGATGTAGAATGCTTGTCTAACATTCAGGAAGTCTTCTTTTCAATCCCCAGCACCCCATAAAAACTGGGTGGTTTTGTGCACACCTGTGATCCCAGCAGGAAGGAAGTAGGAGGCAGAAGAATCAGAAGGTCATCCTGGGCTAAATAGAGACTCTGTCCCAAAATAATATTAACAAAAAAACACATGTTTTGTCCCCAAAACATAGGCTTTTTAGTTTATCCTATCTTTTGTCTGACAGTTGGCTCTTTTTTTTTTTTTTTTTTTTTTTCAATTGAGACAGGGTTTCTCTGTATTGGAGCTTGTCTGTAGACCAGGCTGGCCTTGAACTCACAGAGATCTGCCTGCCTCTGCCTCCCAAGTGCTGAGATTAAAGGTGTGCGACCCCAACACCCAGCTTAAGAGGAAACTTAAAGAGGCAAAGAATACTAAAGAAATATATAGTGATGAGGATTGGATTTTTAGAGGGTGTCACTTATCGCAAAAATATTTTTATTAATCGGAAGTCTCATATGACAGACATCACTGTCTACTTAATTCTTTGCTTAATTCTTTGATTTTTTTTAATTAGGCTCAGTTTCTTTGAGACAGGGTCTCACGGAGTCCAGCCTGGCACTAAACTTGCTATGTAACTGAGGATCCTTGACCTCCTGCCTATACTTCCCATGTGCTAGAATCACAGGTGTCTGCTACTGTGCCTCACTAAGAACATGCTTAGTGTTTTGGTTGGGTTTTTTCATAGTTACAATTTATGTAACTACATACTACACTCCCCAGTCTCCTTTGCAGCTAGTGTACCAGGTGACTCAATTCTGGCCAAAGATATAGAATCAGAAGAATTTGGGCGAGACCTCTAGGAAGGCACTTAAAAGAGACTTCTAACATAAAGACTGTGACTCCTGCTGCTGTGCTCTTCCTGCTCCTGAAATGATCATGAGATGGCTACACCATGAGACAACTCAGCCATGAGAGGTCCCAGCAAGGAAGCAAATGCTGGTGATGGCAGAGTAGACAGAGGAGACTAGATCCCAATGTCAGAGCAGCCACACATGCTTTTCTTTATGTGAGAAAAAAAGAAACACATTTTATGAGTTTAACCTTTGTTACTTTAGGTGTTCGGTAATGATAGGCTCCACATAATCTTAAATGACCCACCCTGACACCATCCATGGACGAGAAAACAATCTACAGAGAGAAGGCAGGTCCTAAAGGAGGTGTCCAGTTTATCCATCCTCAAGCTCCCTTCTCTGAGGATCATACTCAATCAAAAAATAGAAGACAGAGTTGAAAACCAGAGTTCCAAGTGAGACCTCTATGTGGGTGTCTCTATATGTCCCTTGATTTGTAGACCAGGCTGGCCTCAAACTTGCAGAGATCCACCTGCCTCTGCCTCCTGAGTGCTGGGGTTAAAGGCATGCACCAACATGCCTGGCTAATGTAATTTTTTTTAAAGTTTAAAAACCAAGAGAGACATCTGATATGAACCTCCGGCCCCTGTGTTGGTTTGAATAGATATGGCACCATAGACTCCCATGTTTGATAGAGTGCTTGGCCTGTAGGGAGTGGCTCTATTAGGAGGATGGTCTTGATGAAGTAGGTGTGGCCTTAGGAAGTATGTCACTGTGGGGGTGGGGTTTGAGGTCTCAGAAGCTTACTGTATTTTCCTGCTGCTTGATCATCCTGATCAAGATGTAGAACTCTCAGGCTGTTCTCCAGCACCATGTCTGCCTGTATGCCACCATGCCTCTCACCATGAAGATAATGGACTAAACCTCTGAAACTTTAAGTCAGCCTCAGTTAAATGTTTTCCATTATAAAAGTTGCCATGGTCATGGTGTCTTTTCACAGGAATAGGAACCCTAACAAGACACTGCCGTATACATACATACCTCACATAGGCACACACGTGCACACATACAGATGTGTGCTTGAACAAAGAGGAAAGACCTGAACACCATCCTTTCTCCATCCTTGCTCTGGCTCCTCGTTCCTGAGCTGATGTCACCTGTTCCTGGTCCCTCATCTCTGGTTGCCTACCACTAACATCTTTAAAGAAGACAATAGTTAAGGTTTGATCCATTCTCCTTTGCCACCCCTCTGCCTGTGAGTCCTCCCAAGCCCTACTCTAGGAACGTGCATTTGGGAACTGGTCCTCCACCTCCACAGGTGGTTGTGTCCTGAATAAACTCTTTCTCCTTTGCAAACCTATCATCTCAGTGAGCTGCACACGGTGTAGTGGACAAATGGGCCTGGTGAGGACCGAAGGAGATAATGTGAATGGTACCCAGTGAGCATCTCATCACCACAGAAGGACAAAGAGCAGGACCCGTTGCTGTAAGTTTGCTTGCTGACACTACAGGTTCATATAGTTACAAATATAATGTCTATAATATATGTTATCACCAACTGTAACAGATGTGTATGAAACACAACATGCTAAGATCATTCTCTGTCCTTGCTTGACCACAGGAGCCCTGAACATGTAGCATGGATGTGACAGGAGCTCTGCACAGAGTTGGGATCCTAAGTTGAACCTGAAGACCAAGGCGTCTTGCATCCCGTCAGAGTCATACAATTCCTGGTTTTCACTGTGTACCCAACATTAGCAAAGTTGTTCACATGTCCTGAAGAGTGTTCCTAATGACTACTCATACAAAAGGACGGACTGTCAAGATATCAGGTACAAGAAAGAGTACTCTATTCTGGGAAGAGTCCAGAAATGCTTTGCCTGGAGAACTCTAACATTAGACAGGTGTTTTCCAAATTCAGGTGCCGTTAGGTGCTACATTGCTTGGGTAGGAGGCTAACAATGAGGATGCCAGTGGGAGTGCATTCATGGTGATGCAGAGATGCTCATCCTGCATTGCACTCAACATGTCTTTGTAATGAGAAAAATGAAAAGACCCCATCTAAGCAAGGGACCTCTAACTCTAGGCTACAGGACAGGAAGTCACGAGCAGTTCTCTCAAGAAGAGGGGAGCCTGAGCTCATCACCAACTGTGTAAACATCACTCCCCACCCCATTGTCTCTTAAGAAAACTGGGAGCCAGGTAGCTCAGATCCCAGGATGTGTTAATCAACCTCACCTGAGCAGACTACAGTCAGGGCTCCTTTGCTAAATAACTTTTGTCTTGCAATTACCTTGTATGGAAACTTTGTAACCTTGTGCGCTAAGAAATCTCTGTAACTGTGGAAACTTTATGTGAGATCAGGGGTCTCACCACCCCCTTCCCATTCTTTGCTCTTTAAAAACACCTTGCATTTGTAGTTCGGGGCTTTAACTCTCCCCTCAGAGTGAAGCCCCAGCTAGCTGGTTTTTTGAAATAAACTCCTTGTGTTTGCATTCAGGTGTCATTGGTTCCTTGAAGCTTTGGGGATCTCTTGGTGGGCACAACAATCTTCTCACTTGGAATTATGTTTTTCTTTTCTTTTCTTTTCTTTTTTTTTTCAAGACAAGGTTTCTCTGTGTAGTTTTGGAGGCTGTCCTGGAACTAGCTCTTGTAGACCAGGCTGGTCTCGAACTCACAGAGATCTGTCTGCCTCTGCCTCCTGAGTGCTGGGATTAAAGGCATGTGCCATCACCACCTGACTGGAATTACATTTTTCAACTTTATCCTTTTTTTTGTTTGTTTGATTTGTTCTGAGGTAAGGTCTCATGAAGTCTAGGCTAGCCTCAAACTCCATGTGACTATGAAATTGACCTTGAATTTTAGATCTTCTTGCTCCCACCTGCTAAGTGTTGGAATCACAGGTGTTCCCTACTTTACCTACTGCAATGCTTCAGTTCAAACCCTGGACCTCCTGCATCCTAGGCAAGCATTCTAATAACTGAGCTACATCCCCAGCCCAACTCTATTAACATTTTTAAATTTAATTTTTAATGTATGTGTATGTGTGTGTGTGTGTGTGCACACATGTGTGTACACATGTGCCTGTGTATGTGGAGGCCAGAGGATGCTTTACTTCTACCACATGGGCCCCAGGGATTGAACCTGGATTTTCAGGCTTGTGCAGCCAGCATCCAACTGAGCATCCTGCCTGCCCCCATCTCTATAATTTTTAAGGGCAGGCTCGTAGGAAGCTCACAGGCACTTATAGTTGTTATTCATTCTTATTTTTACTTACAGTTTGGGTTTGGCCAGGACCGGAGGGGGCTCTTTGACAGGTGAGGAAGGCTCTGGGGCTCTGGCCTCCTGTCCGTTGAACCTCTCAGGGAAGGAATCAGGCCTAGTTTGGCTAGTGTTGGCCACTCTGCTCCCAGAGGATGCTTCACTCTCTTTATCATCTTCAGGCAGGTTGAAGTGCACCCGTAGCCCAATCCTGGAGCTGGAGCGGGGCTCATTATGGTTGACCAGGACCCCTTCCAGTTTGGGCTTAGGGGGCTGTTCCTCAGGACGAGGCTCTGGGTTGAGTGGAGAGGGCTGCTGCTCAGCCACAGCCAGGTTGGTGGTTGAGTTGGCTGGGTGAAGAGCCCCATTATCGCTGATATCTTCATTTCCTGAAAGGACAGTTAGAAAACTTGAGCTGGAGGCCACCAACAGGACTGAGCTGGAACTGTCACCTTGAACAAGGATATGCATACAGGCAGGAAGACATAAGTCCATGGCAATGCACACACAGGAAGATGTTTGTCAAAATATAGGCCAAATCTGGAGCATTCAAGAATGGTGAGAGTGTGGGGGAAACTGAATTGAGCATCCAGATACACAGCTCTGTGTGTGTATTAGTGCCAGAATATATACTTAGTTTATTCCAGGGTGTGGGCTTGATTCCCTGAATCCCTACCTCTGTGATCTAAGCACTCTGTGTTTTGTTTTGGGACAGGGTTTTTCTCTGTGTAGCCTTGGATGTCCCAGAACTCACTCTGTAGACCAGGTTGGCCTTGAACTCACAGAGATCTGCCTGCCTCTGCCTCCTGAGTGCTGGGATTAAAGGTGTGCACACCACACCTGGCTACGTTCTGTGTGTGTGTGTGTGTGTGTGTGTGTGTGTGTGTGTGTGAGCGCGCGTGCACCACATGTGTGCAGTGCCCTTGGAGGCCAGAAGAGGGTGCTGGATAGATAGCCTGGAACTGGAGTCACAGATGGTTATGAGGCCACCCTGGGCATGTTGGATATTGGACCTGGGTCCTCAGGAAGACTAGCCAGTGCTCTTAACTACTAAGTCATTTCTCCATGCCCCAATTGAAATCTTTTGCTTTCAGTCAGTCTTGCACTCTGTTGTCTTTCTGCATCAGGCCTTGACCACATACTTATACAGCAGGGAATTTGAATCTATGGTTCATGTGTGAATCAGGAGAAAAGATGACTCTGGGTGGGGTGTGGTGGTGCATCCTTTTAGTCTTGCACTTGGTAGGCAGAGGGGCCAGCCTGGGCTGTAGACTACAGAGTGAATTCCAGGACAGCTAAGGCTACACAAAGAAACCTAGTCTCAAGAAAAGACTCTGAAGTTCACATTCACAGGCGAACTGCCGCGCTCACCTCTCACGTCCAGCTGTGCGATGCTGGACACTGTGCCGTATTTGTTGCTTGCAGTGCAGGTGAAACATCCGGAATCTTCTGAAAACACCTCAGCAATGACTAAAGTGCAGATCTCCTCTGTATGCCAGTAAGACGGAAAAGTTAATGACGCAGTCATGGAGACATTAAATGACGATTCTATAAACTTAGACATAAGGAGCTAACGTAGCTAGTTCTTTGAAACAGCTGATCACACTGGCCCATTAGGAGGGCTGGAGTCCAGATACATAAAACCAACAGTTCACGCTGGCGGGCTGAGTACTGACAAGAAGGTGTTGCGTGTAACACTAGGGGAACCGTCTAACAGTTGAGCTACAGCCCCCAAAGGGGGTGTGCAGACTTGCCTCAAACTCCTGATTCCTTATTCTCTTCAGCATTTGCCAACTAGGCAAATGAAGACCAGTGGCTACACATAATGAACATCCTGTTTCTACTTCACCAATCCAGACGTCGAAAAGTAAACTAAATAAATGTCCAAAGTCACAAAAGCAAACTGGGGGAGGGTTCAAGGGAAAAAGAAGTGTGTGTAAAACAGAAAAACTAATAAAATAGTTTTCCAAACCCCAGTCTCATTATTTTCATGGGGAAATTTCACAGTGAGACAATTTTAAATGAAGGCCACAGTTTCAAATTGGGCAGAAGGGCAGGGGGAGAGTTCTTAGTGGGAGAGTTCATGCCTAACACGAGTGACATCCTGGGTTTGATCGACAGCAGCACAAGAAACTGATCAATGAATGCTTTAAGTAGAAGCGATTAGCTGATAGAGAAATAGGAATTCCCTTTGGGAATTCCCATGGATTAGCCTGATCCATACATGAAGTCTTGAGAGTGGCTATACAGATAATTCTCAAATATGACTAAAGCCTAAAATTAATAGTTAGTCTTTGAAAACTTGGGAAGAGCAGGGGTCGTTGAAATAAAATTACTGAAGCAGTTGTATTAGTTGTATTATGGTATCTTAGTACTTTGTGATAACTGAGTCAACTGAGTTAAGTCAACTAGGACCCTCTAGAGCAGTGGTTCTCAACCTCCAGGTTGTAATTTGGGGGTCAAATGACCTTTTCACAGGGGTCACCTAAGACCATCAGAAAACACAAACATTTACATTATGATTCACAACAGTAACAAAATTATAGTTAAGAAGTAGCAACAAAGATAATTTTATGGTTGGGGGTCACCACAACATGAGAAACTGTATTAAAGGGTCATGGGATTAAGGAGGTAGAGAAGCAATGTTCTAGAAGAACTTCTCAGGAGGCCATGGCAGACAATACTGGGTTAGTCCTTACGAGAAAGACCCCTCATCTTTATTATCTGCCCCAAGGTGTGTAACACGGATGTTCTGTGCTTACTTCTGGAATGCCTTTGCTGTGAGAAGAGATCTGCAATGAAATTGCAGTCTCCTCACCCAGGGATACAGCCTGAGGGCTCTGCTCTGTAGATGCATTGTCTACAGGCAAATGACAGCTTCATGGCTCTCATTTCTATTTCAGTAATTCTCCAAAACCAAATCAAGAAACAGCACACACACTGTATTTAATCTCTACACATTTCTGGATCTGATCCACAAATTATTTATTTTATTTTGACTAGTTCTGGAGCTCAAACCCATGTCTTTGAGTGTTCTCAATTATTGATATTCTCAGACTCTTACCCATTAAATTTGGTACACAAAAGCTGTGGGGTTGGATTTGGCATCAAAGAAATTCCGAAATCAGTTTGAGGAGGGCATGAAATGAGTGGGAGTACTGGCCAGAGGGAAAATGTCCCCAGGAAAACATTTTTTAAAATTAACTATATTTGTATCATATATTAAATTGCTATGCAAATTTGAGCATGCCCTTTCCTGTTCCCTTTAACAATAACAGCTGGAGTTCATTTGGATCTTCCTGGAATTTTTTATTTTCACCCTTTTTTATTTTGACAACTTTAGAATAGTTACAGCATATTTCCACATATGTGTATCTCAAACTACTCATCACACATTAATAAGTTAGTTGAGACGATCTTTACCTGGCTCTGCCATGGATCGAGGTTCTAAAGGAAGAAAAGACAAAAGGTTGTGAACATATCTACTTTACTGAGAAGCCGGTTTCCATCAGAAGCTCCCTGGAGAGTCTCAGTGTCTTGCACACTTGTGGGTGGAGTGATCAGGACAATCTGTGAAGGTCAAGTAACGACCCAAGTACCAGGGACCTCAATGAGGTGTAGTGATACCTTATTTGTGCAAATAAAATGTGAAGCTTGCCACTAGCTAACAGACAGACAGGAAGTGAGATGGCTGGCAGAGAAAGGATTATAAGTAGAAGGAAACAGGGACTTTCTCTCTTTTCAGCTGGGAAGTTGAGTAGTAAGGTGGCTGTGGCTTGCTCCTTCCTCTGACTCCAGGCATTTATTATTAAGACCTATTAGAACAATGAGGTCACAGAGGGGCAGTTGGAGAGCTGCTAAATGATGCTTCACACAGTGAACATAAGCTTCAGTCTCCTGGCAAGGTGGATGCCAAAGGAAGGTGGGATTCAGAAGGACTACTGTCTGTCTATCTATCTATCTATCTATCTATCTATCTATCTATCTATCTATCTATCTATTTTGTATGTTTTATCTATGCATCTATCATCTATATATGTAGGTGTATCTATTAATAATCTAAGTATGTATATATGCATCTATTATCTGTGTATGTGTATATATGTATCTATTAATCATGTATGTATGTATGTATCTATCAATCTATCTATCTATCTATCTATCTATCTATCTATCTATCTATCTATCATGTGCAAGCCACAGCTCTCATGTGGTGGTCAGAGGACAATTGGCAGGAATCAGTTTTTTCCTTCCATCCTGTGGATCCTGGGATCAAATTCAGGTCTTAAAGCTTGAAGGCAGGAGCCTTTATCTGCTAAGTTATCTCACTAGTCCATGACTTGCTATTTGAGAAATATTTCTTGGCTCTGGGCTCTCAAGTATCTATAAAGTGTAGCTTCTTCCTTCTATAAAATTTGTAATCTTAAGAGCCTCAGGACATGCAAAAGATTCTTTGAAGGCTGGTTCATTATCTTAAAATTGTTTGGTTTTCTTCAAAGTGCCTATCACAAAATACAAGTGTTCCATACACGTATCCAATCGTAGACATTCAATGAATACTGTACATCTAGTGCCTAGCACACAATACACAGAATTACTGAAGCATTTTTCTTTTTTCAATTAAATGATATTCCAAATTATCGCTGTTGCTGCCCCCATGCACATGGATGTCAGAGGAAAAATCTTCAGGAGTTAGTTCATGTTCTCCACTATATGGGCCTGAGGATTGAAGCCAAGTTGCCAGGCTGAAGGCAGGCACCTTAACCCACTGAGGCATCCCACTGGCCCATGACTTACACTAGTTTTAAAGGTAACAAAACTCACATAGAGAGAGCTTAGTGATAGAGCTCTTCTTGCCTGGCATGCAGAAGGTCCTGGGTTCGATCCTTACTACCTCAAGAAAGAAAACTTTATAATTATGGCTGACAAAATGGCTCAGTAAAAGCGTTTGTCACCGCAGCTGATGATCTGAGTTCACTGCATGGCACACACACGGTGAAAGTGGAGAAGTACTCCTGCAAGTTGTCCTCTGACATCACGAGTGCCCTGAATTACATGTGTCCACATATACAGACACACATGCAATAAATGTATATAACTAAAATTAAAATAATAAGTAAAAGTAAGAAAATTACATTAATATGGAAAGAGATGTCTATGAACTTCCATGTACAGGAAAAATCAAGTCTAGTCGGGCATGGTGGCATATGCTTTTAGTCCTAACACTTGGGAGACAGAGGCAAGAGGATCTCTGTGAGTTGGAGCCCAGCCTGGTCTACATAATTCCAGGTCAGTCAGAGCTACACAGTGAGACCCTGTCTCGAAAAGCAAATCAATTACAAAAAAATATTTATGTGACTCATTTTTTTTTAAATTAATAATGTGTATGGAGAAATCTTGGAGAATATATATCAACATATTAATACAATTTATTCTTAGGTGATGATTTGTAAAGTGATTTTTATGTTAGTTTAAAAAAAATTTTAAAGATCTTTTATGTGTAAGGGTGTTTTTGCCTGTAGGTGTTCTGTGTACAATGTGCTTGCACTGCCCATAGTAGCCAGAAGAGGGCGTAAGATGCCCTCTTGAACTGGGTGTACACATTGTTCTAAGCCTCCCTGTGGCAGCTGGGAATTGAAGCAGGTCCTCTGGAGGAGCAGCCAGTGCTTTTAACTGCTGAGCCATCTCTCCAGCCCATTTATGTTAGTTTTCTACTAGCTATTTGATTCATTGTTTAAAAACACAAACACAAACTTATATGAAACTCTTGTTTAAAAATGTAAGACTATTAGAGAAGCATCCACTTACTCTTCTGTAAGATCCTGAAGTCTGGAGAGTCTTCTATTAAGGTCCCTTCTCTGTACCACTCGACTTTCGGGGACGGGGCTCCTTTTACCCGGCACTCAAAGACAACCAGCTGCCCCTCAGAGGCTGACAGGTTCTGTAGCATCTGGGGCAGAAGAAGTTTGTTATTGTCTACTCACTCGGGGACTGTATCCCACTGCTGGATTTTAGGAACTCTGTCTCCTCCCCTGGGTTCTTTCCAAATCTGCATCTCTGTCAGCTTCAACCCAGCGAGGGTACACTGAGGCCAGCTGGGAAATAGCACCATCCAACCCTTCTGGAACTCTTTCTTCATTTACCTCCACTTAAGTGCTAATCAAATTTATTAAATATTCGGTCAAACATTTTGAGTAAAGGAGAACTTTTCTTTCTTTCTTTCTTGTTTTTTTTTTTTTTTTAAGTTTCTGTTCTCATTTGGATTTTTTTGTTTTTTTTGCAATTTGTGTCTAAACAAAGCTCATGATATTTTGTGCATTGCCCTGACACATTTACAACCCTTGTTTAGTGTTGTGGGTTGCATAGATCCCCCCACCAAACAGCTATGAGTAATGCCTAACTCAAAAATGATAAACCTACCTAAAAATATTACACACTGAGGTGGTTTTGGTCAACTGCACAGTTTTCAAGCACGAGTTTTGTAGGTGACAAGGTCTTGTCCCAGTGTCAAAAGGTAGAGCTCTGGCCTGAATGAGCATAGCAGTTGACTGTTAATTTAGAGGTTTGTGAACTGGCTTTATGACTGCCAGGGGGCACTGTAGTTCAATGTTGGTATTTTGTTCGTTATGTAGTGCCAATTTGTTTGCTGAAATCATTCATGACCTGGATAACAGAGTGGTTTATGAACTAATAAAAGTGCTATTGAACTGTAAAAATCTAATTATTCCTCATTTCCCCAACACATCTTATAATGACAAGATCGAAGGCAGGCAACATTCATGTGTTGTATGTTATGTCCTCTCCCTGACCTCTTCGAAAACTGTGCTAAAATGTTAACTTTGGTGCCTATTAAAAACTGTAGTGGCTGTCAAACATCTCTCTGGAATTAATATGTAATGCAGTTTTCATTACTTCTGAGGTAGATAAGTTAGAAAATCAACTCAACAACCTCCAATAAAAGTCAGTAGAGGAAAGAAAAAAAAAAAAAAGCCAGGTGTGGTGGTGCACACCTTTAAACCCAGCACTCAAGAGGCAGAGGCAGGCAGATCTCTGTGAGTTTCAGGACAGCTAGTACTGTTTGTTACACAGAGAAACCCTGTGGCAGAAGGGATTGTGTAACTGACATATGGCAGGCTTTACTTGCTAACCTAGTTCTCATCAGGGGGTCTGTGAAGCCCTCTTGCAGAAGGACCCTCTAGAGATGGTGTGAGAGAAGCTGTATCTCATGATTGTAATTTCTCATTTGACAATGAGACCAGAGACCTGTGTTCTATTTGAGAGGTCAGCCAAGACACCTGCCATGCAGTGTGGAGAGGCCTGCTAATGTCTCAGGTAGGAGGCAGAAGTATCCCATAGGAGCCAATGCTCAGCGGGAAGATGAAAAGTTACCCTACCAGCCACTTAGCCACTTAGTCATGATTGTTGCAAATTGCGGGGTTTTCTCCTTTTCTCGAAGTTTATTGCATTTCTATTTACTGTGTGTTTAGAGGTTCATGAGACTGTGGACCACTTGCAGGGCTCGCTGCTTTCTTCTGCCCTCTAGGACCTGAGGATCAAACGTAGGCCATCAGGCTTTGAGTGAGTGCCTTTACCTGCTGGAGAACTGTTTTCCTTTTTTGTTGTTGCTTTTTTGAGACAGGGTTTCTCTGTGCAACAGCCCTAGCTGTCCCGGGACTAGCTCTGTAGACCAGGCTAGCCTCAAACTCACAGAAATTCGCCTGCCTCTGCCTCCCAAGTGCTGGTATCAAAAGTACACCGTATGTATGTATGTATGTATGTATGTATGTATGTATGTATGTATGTATGTATGTAGTGTTCTGTCTGTCTGTATCCCTACAGGCCAGAAGAGGGCAACAGATAGCACTATAGACCGCTGTGAGCTACTATATGGTAGCTGGGAACTGAACTCAGGTCCTCTGGAAGACCAGATAGTGCTCTTAACCACTAAGCCATCTCTCCAGCCCCCTTGTTTTTTCTTTTAAAATCCTGCCTCCTGTCTGGATACATGATTCTCTCCCTTCTTTCTTTCCCACCATTGTTACCATCCTCCTCTACATCTTCGTTAGAGCTAAGCCTATACCATTGTTATGTTCCAGAAACTCCAAAACTGTAAGATAAGGCTTGGAGGAGGTGGCAGGAGGCAGAAGCAGCAGGCTCTCTGTGAGTTTGAGGCCAGCCTGGTTTACAAAGTGAGTTCCAGGACAGCCAGGGCTACACAGAGAAACCCTGTCTCAAAAACAAACAAACAAAAACCCTGTAAGATTAAAAACAACAACAAAAAAACCCAAAACTCTCTTCTGAATAAAGGACCCTGCCTCCAGCAGTTCATTACAATAAGGAAACAGACAAATACACAGACAATGTACAAACTTGATCACATGTATCTCATTTTACTAAAGGTGAACATGACAAATCAATCCGTCCTCAACTGAGGAAGGCTGAGTTAATTTTTACTAGAAATTATGGATTAGAACAAAAGTCACTATGTCAAAAGTCCACAGCCTCTTGAGGTAAAACATTGTCCAAAGTACAAATCTGCTGTATTTGTCATCATACAGATAACATTTGAGTTCATTCATTATCGGCCTGCTGGTCTGGAGGGACTCCGTGACCAGTCAGCACTGAGCCCGTTGTTTCTGCTCTTCCTAAGCTTCCAGAAATACAAGTATTTACCACAGGACACATGCCTGTTTTGTCCCCACCCTTCCTCAGGTGCTACACATGTGGGTTCCTGCTTAGCGGACCTTGGCTGGCAGACACAATGCAAGAATACCTTCAGAAATAGTATCTCCCTTGTTGGTTAAAATACATTATCAGTAAGGAGCACTTGTTCTTGCAGAGGACCTGGGTTTGATTCCCAGCATCCACATAGTGGCTCACAACTGTCTGTAACTCCAGTTCTAGAGGAACTGATGTCCTCTTCAGGCCTCCTTAGACACCAGGCATGCATGGGGTACATATACATATATGCAGACAAAACACTTATACACATAAAATAAAATATATAAATATCTTTTAAGAATAGCTTCAAAGTGGCTGGGCAGCGGTGGCTCACACCTTTAATCCCAGCACTCAAGAGGCAGAGGCAGTTGGATCTCTGTGAGTTTGAGGCCAGCCTGGACAGGCTCTAAAGCTACAGAGAAACCCTGCCTTGAATCTGCCCCCTCCAAAAAAAGAATAGCTCCAAGGTTCATTTTTTCATTTATCTTGTTATGCTTATGCTTACCTTTATGTTTTATGTTTAAACTTATTCATGTTTCTGCACCTTTGGTCAAGATGCAGCTGAATGTGTACAGTGCCTTAGGCTGGAGTTGGCCCAGAAAGTTTATTGATATGGATCAATGTGAGATGGTGAGATGGCTCAGCAGGTAAAGGGGCTTGCCACCAAGCCTGAGGATCTGAGTTCAATCCCATGACCTACGTGGTAGAAGGAAAAAAACTGACTCCCACAAGTTGTTCTATGATTTCCTCACTTGGGCAGTGGCCTATGCAACACACACACACACACACACACACACACACAGAGAGAGAGAGAGAGAGAGAGAGAGAGAGAGAGAGAGAGAGAGAGAGAGAGAGAGAGAGAGAAACAGCTAGATGGAAGGCCCTTTGTTACCTGGGTGCCCCAGGCAAAGGTAAGTCTCTGGATTTGATGGATTGGGAAGAGGGACCCTGAAATTCTCAGAAATATAGATCTGGCCACTGGCCCAGTTATTTCCGGGTTTCCTGCTTCTGCTATTATGTAATGTAGTGCTCTTCAAATTTTCGATTCCCCTGCCCCCTTACACTCTTCAAATTACTGCTGAAGCAGCCAGAGCCAGGGCTGCCACAGCCTTGAAAGCCCGCCAGGGCAGCTGCCATTGAGTGGGAGGTGACAGGAGCAAGATTCTAATTTGGTCACCTCCCTCCCTCCACACTCCAGAAGTGTGAGTGCTGTTCTCTTCACAAGCAGAGTGAAGTGTTTCTGATATTGCCAAGAGGAGGAAGTGGGCTAGCGCCACACACGGAATGTTTAAAGACATAAGAAGGATGGTGACATCACTCAAGGATGGTGAAGGGCACTTGTTACCGAGACTGACCACCTAAGGTCCATCCCTGGAATGTACATGGTCAAGGGTCAGAACTGGCTTCTGTAAGTTGCCTCTAAACTCATGCATGCATTGTACCCAATAAACAAATAGATCTGATAAATTAAAAGAAACAAAATATAGAAGGTGGGCCAAGGATGTAACTCAGTTGGTACAGAGGTTCCCTAGCAGGCACAAAGTCCTGGGTTTGACTCCCAGGCTGGCATAAACCACGTATGGTAATGAATACCTTGTAACCCTGGCATTCAGGAGGACCGAGAGTTCAGTCATCCATGGCTACTTAGAGAGCTCAAGGTCAGCCGGGGTTACATGAGGCTCTGTCCACAACAGCAACGAAGACAAAGTGTGTGTGTCTGCGTGTGCGGGGCTGTGGATGCGGCTCTTGCCTAGCATTCAGAAGCACACACTCAATGCACTACAAGCAATCGAAGGGCACAGGCACCCTCTATGAGCCAACTCCTCCGGAACCCCGTAGTCTGCTCTTAACTCTGTCACCATTCGGCTGGGCAAGTCTCCTTTTCACTTAAACCTTGTATAAAAGGAAGCTCATTAAAGAAGGGGGAAAGGGAGTTAAATAAAACTCTCGAATCTAAAAATAATAGCTTGCCATAATTGACATAGAAACGCTTCGTTGGGCTGTATAGAAAGTGAGTCACAAGAGCCATGCCGCTAGAAGTCCCTGAAGAGATAAACAGAGACAGAATGACCTGGACAGATATATGCAAATCACCTGCTAGCCTTGCTCGGTGGCAAAATACCATCCTTGGTAACTGTGACTCAGAAATTCGCTAATGACACTGGCAATGATTGTGACCTCAATCCTGCCCTCACTGACGGAAACTAACGCAAGCACACAGCGGCTGATAAGTCTCTCTGGAATCTGAACCCCAGCCTGTCCTGGTGCCCCATGTCCCTGAACAATCCCATTTATGGAGGCAAGAGTCTACATTCGGAGGGCAGAGAAAGCCTGCTCACAGTTTGTGTCTGTGTTGCAGGATTCCCACCAGCAGGCTAGTATTTTTTTATAGATTTCACTGTATCTAATGATCAGTTCATTTTCCCATTTTTATTTGTCAAGGGCATATGTATCTGCCAACCAGAACATCTAATCATCTAATCAGAGAGAGTCACCCCAGAAAAGCAGTTAAAGTGAATGTTTTGATTGACCTTGGAAGTTAAATATAGATTATTAAAGTGTCCTAGCTGACGGTCTCTCTCTGTCTCCTCCTCATCTTGGGCTGAGGGTTAAATCCAGGGCTTTGTGCTTGCTAGATAAGTACCTAACCACTGAACTACACTCTGAACCCAGGTGCTGAGAATGGGGAGAAAGGAGACTGTTGGAACCACCAGGGAATTGGTGGGTTAGCTACTTTTGAAGAGTGGGCCCTGTCTCTAACCTGTGATGAATGGACATGACAAATGCTTTATTTCCATGTCACTTTTACACTTTTAAGGCTAGATGGACAGCAGTGATAAGAGAAGGCAAATGGCAGGTCAACTAACTGTAACACACACAACAGACACACACACACATACACACACACACACATACATAAACAGGCACACAAACAGGCACACACACACCAATACACATACACACATTGATACACACACACACACACACACACCAATACACATACACACACTGATACACATACACACACACACACACAGACATACATACACAGGTACACACACACACACACCAACACACATACACATAGTCTATCCACAGTTTTCCTTCAGAGTCTTGTCTCTACTAAATCATAACATGGTATTTTCTTACTTCCAATCTTTTACAACAGTGAAGCTGAAGTACCAGAGGCAGATTATTAAGTGAGTCTAAAAAAATAAAGAGATATCTTTTTTTTGTTTTTTGTTAGTTGTTGTTGTTGTTGCTGTTGTTTGAGACAGGGTTTCTCTGTGTAGCCCTAGCTGTCCTGGAACTAGATCTGTAGACCAGGCTAGCCTCAAACTCTCAGAGATCTGCCTGCCTCTGCCTCCCAGGGGCTGGAATTAAACTCTGTGTGCCACCATCACTGGGCATAAGGATATTTTATTCACATAAGGAAATATTCTTAGTCAACATGGGAATGGGTAGATAGGCATTACTCTAGACTCTTGGATAGATTTTGAGAAGCCATTTTGGATGATCTCATTCAATATGGTTGAACTCCTCTTTCTCATTTTGGGCACTCTGGAAATTTGGGGCTAGGTAATTCTTTGTTATAGGGACTGGTACTGTGTGCACTGTACTGGATTTAACAACATCTCCAAATGCCACTAGCACAGCCCTCTCTCATGACAACCAAGAGTGTTTCCAGATATTACAAATGCCCCTTGGAAGAACAAAATCAACCACAATTAATATCCATGACTCAAGCCATATTTTTTTTTTTTTTTGAGACAGGGTTTCTCTGTGGCTTTGGAGGCTGTCCTGGAACTAGCTCTTGTAGACCAGGTCTCTAACTCACAGAGATCTGCCTGCCTCTGCCTCCTGAGTGCTGGGATGAAAAGTGTGTGTGACCACCACCACCCAGCCAAGCCACATTTTTTTAATAGAATAAAAATTTCTTTGGTCTTACAATTTGCTATTCATATGAGGAGGAATATCAAGAAGACAAATTTGATCTTCATAATATCAAAAATTCCAGTGTGACTTATTTTTTCCACCTTTGAATTCATTGTCTTGCTCAACAGTGTGTGTTGAACATAGAAAGATTCATAGTCTTAGAAGTGGGAAAACTTGTTTCTACTCCTAATTCTACCATTAACCAGTCTTTCGAGGTTGACTGAGTTTTAGTTTAATCTCTCTGATCCACCTCTGGTTTTTCTCCTTTGTACATGAAAATCTCTAACTGAATTTTCAAGTTCGAAATACAAAGACTGTGTGATTTAAAGTTTGGTGACTCTCTAGTCACTAATACCAAGAAACAGAAGAGTGAGCTCTTTGTCCTAATTCAGGCTTTACATTAAGTCTCCTAAAATCACTTAACTCTGCACCAAAGCCAGCCCCACAACCAGATCCTCCTGAAAGTCAGCATACCTCCCTGGAAGAACAAGTAGCCAGGATCTTGTCACCTGATTTCCAGGAGTGACTGTTAACAACCTTTAGAGTGGCCATAAAGGTCAGTGTGGTTAGCAGTGAGAACATTTCCTAGACACACTGCAGTGGTCGGAAACACAAAGGAAATGTGAAAGACGTCGGATGGAAATGGATGGAAGAACAGGCCTAGAGCCTGACTGACAAAACATTTCAACAAGGAAAGGCACCTTCTACTCCATTCCCGGTACCTTCAGCTGAGGCCATGAACCTGCCCCTCCCCAGTTTCCTGGGTCCTCCTTGCCCTGGCATGAGGCCTGCACTCCAAATGGCAGGCACTCCCACGATGCCAATGAGCGGCCCTCCTGCTCCTGGAATGAGGTTACCCATGGGAGGCCACATGCCCATGATGCCTGGGCCTCCAGCCACGAGACCTCCTGCTCCCTATGATGGCGTCCACTTGGCCTGACATGACTTGGCCAGGCAGATAAGAGCAGAAGAGCTCTTTATCAGTCTTGTATTTCTTGTTCTGTTTCTTCGGCAATCATCTACTGAACCTGACTGTTTTCTAGCTGCATGACAAGAAAGACTTTACCCTTCCTAACAGAAAGGATAGTTTTGGAAGGGAGAAGTTGGGTAAAAAGTTCAGTTTGCAGCCAGGCAGTGGTAGCATACACCTTTGATCCCAGTGTTCAGGAGGCAGAGACAGGCAGATCTACATGAGTTTGAGGCCAGCCTGGTCTACAAAGGCTAGTTCCAGGACAGCTTCCAAAGCAACAGAGAAACCTTGTCTTGAAAAATCAAAATAAGTAAATAAATTGGCGACTGTTTTAGTTTAAGAAAAGAAAAGGAATCTGAGACTTGGAGGGGAGCTGAGGGTAGAGCTTAACTGACAAGAGTGCTTGCCTAGTACACACAGGCTGGAGTCCTAGCAATGAATGCATTGGGTGTAGCTGTACACAACTGTAATCCCAGCACTGAAGAGGTTGGGGTAAAGAGCATTAGAAGTTCAAGGTTTTCTTAAATTTCATAGCAAGTTCAGGGCCAGCCTGGGATATATGAGATCCCATTTCATAAAGTTAAGTAAAACAAATAACCCTAGGGCCTAGACATAATACCATAGAAACTATCAAAACACAGAAACCCTTAGTCCTACACTGTACTCCCAAAAGACAAACGCTGAGACAGAAATCAGAGCCTCTCAGGTCCCTCGTCTGGGTTCTGGTGTTTAAAGCCCGGCAGAAAGAAAGAAGTCTTATTTGGTTACCTTTGTAAACACTGGGGCTGCGATGATAGGCTTTCCATCCAGTCCTTGCAAATAGTTGGTAGGACTCTGACACTGTGAGAAGGGAATCAACAATACATTCATTGTCACCAAGGTAGCTGCAGGGATAGACTGAGATAACAAAGCTATAGCCTTAGTTATATAAAATTAATCTCAAATCAAAAGACCAGTGTTTTTTAAATTTATAAATCACAGATTTGAGATTGTAGATTGAACCAATCTGGCATTTCCTCCCAGGTCAGGATGGCCATAAAATTATACTTCCCCCACTCCACACGGGTCCAGGTAACTAGGCCTAATCTGAAGAGGGCTCATCAAGTCCCTGGGGCTATACAAATCACTGTTTAAAGACCAGTGGATTTGGAATCAAAGTTGACCCACTGAATTACTAAAGAGGTTAGATAAGTAATCCTTCTTGTTTTTTTAAGTTGTAGATCAATACATCAAAATATACTCATTTATATTATCATTGACATGCAGCAAATACATTTAGAAAGTATAATTTCATATTTTAAAGTACATGCATCCATGAATAGTTTAATAGATGAATAGAAAATGCATGTAAGTCTGTTCTAGCAACTATTACTATTGACAGGAGGATAGGGGTGTAGAGATACACCCCTATCTGAGGATAGGGGTGTAGAGATACAAACCTGACTAAAGTTGGTAGGATTTTTTTAAAGATCTTATTTTAATTTTAATTATATGTATAGGTATGTATCTCCATTTGTGCATATACCCGCAGGTGCCCATGGATGCCAGAAGAGGCAGCTCGATTCCCAGGAACTGGAATTATAGGTGGTTGAGAGCTGCACAAAGCAGGTCCTGGGAATTGCATTTGGGTCCTCTGCAAGAGCAATATTCCCTCTTAACTACTGGGCCATCTCTCCAGCTCTGATTAAAGTTTTCACTGAATATACTTCTACACATTGAGTGTTTCATAATACTCACAACTTGAAACATGTGAGTCATTACTATTTTTTGAAAGAAAAGCTTCCTGCTTGCCTCGGAAGTAGACTCATTCTAAGTTCCATGAAACAAAGTTAAGATGTATACCCATTGGTTCACAAATGATTGGCATTTTTTATAAAACAGTGGTACCAGAGACTGTCAAGTGTCTCTTTTCCTATGCTGTTTTCTCAAGGAAGAGACTAGGTTCCCAACGCCATCAGAGGCAACACACTCATGCAGCAGAAGGACAAATCGATTACACCAGGGGAGCCTGATCTTGCCATGTCATGCAAGGCAGTCATGGTCACTTATGTTCAATTTAGATTTGTGTACCTGCTGGACAGTGGACACTCGGGGCTGGCCTTGGGCTACTGGAGGAATGGCTGCAGAGGTAGTGGGAGGAGATGACAACTCATTTGGCTTCTGGATCCTGAGGAATTATTAAAATACAGATTATAAAACAGGACTATAACTGCTTGTGGAAGTCATCAAAACCAGTAATGTCAGCATTGTCTACTGGTGGATATAGCAAGTCTTTGATAGAGCCCCACAAGTATTTGCCAGTGTTTCATTGCTACACACTCTGTTGGGCGATACACCCATGAAGACCACATTCTTAGCCTTGGATTCTTTGCTTGGGTACAGCCAGAGAGTCAGAGGCATCAACAGTGACCCAAGATTCATAAGTGATGGGCACAGCACAGCTGGAGATAATTGTTAAAGCTCTGTTTTGTTGCCATTATCTCTATTGTACTTTTCATTTCTTTTTTTTTTCTTGTTTCCCTTCTGTCCCCTCGCCTCTCTTTACTTTTTTTTTCTTTTCTTTTCTGAGACAGGGTTTCACTCTGTAGGCCAGGCTGGCCTTGAAGCGATTCAATTTCTTCTGCTTCTCAAGTGCTGAGATCAAAGGTCTGAACCACTAAATTTGGCTTTCTTTCTCTTCTGGCCTTGAACTGGCTATGTAACTGAGGGGGACTTTGAACCTCTGGTCCTTTGGCCTTCTGAGTGCTCAGACTATTGGTGTGGGGCACCACGCCTGTCCTATGTAGTACTGGGGACCAGTTCCAGGGCTCTGTGCTCACTCGGCAAGTGCTCCATCAACTGAACTTCACTCCAGCTCCCCCTCTTTCCACTTGAGCATGGGAAAAAGAAAAGAAAAGAAAAAGAAAGGCCAGGCTTTATAAATCTTTGTTTCTGGTATTTTGCCCTGGCATACAGTAGAAATACCCTGAAGTCAACAAGCTCTTCAAATTTATACAATTTTACTTAAAGAGATTTGACCGGGGAGTATCTTGAGAGGGATGCAGAAGGAAAATTAGAAGATAGAGGTCTGAGGGTCTGGCCAGAGAACCTGGCAGAGGTATAAGGCAGCCCTTTGGGTGGAAGATTCTGGTCCTGCAAAAGAGCACTGGGAAAAAGGAGTGACGGCCCTCAAGATCTTGACCATGGGTCTTTTACCTATGGTCCTTGGGAGCACATGGCCACTCACAGTAGGTTACCCTGTCTTTGGACTAGATGTTGCCTCTCAGTTTTTTCATCTCTAAAACGTGTAAACAATCATTGATAGCCCGTAAGTCCTTTAGGAGGGTTAAAGAAGTAACACCCATCAGATGCTTAGCTTGTCCTTGCTTTCACCATGCCCAGTGAAGATGCTTGTGGGCTCTCTGTAAAACTGAGCAGGACATAAAGACACAGAATAAAATTTCCCCAGACGGGCAGCATATGTTCTAAGAAGTGAAATGACATGGCCTATAGTTGTCTCCATAGCATGCTTCCCCTTACAATAGGAGAGTCACTTAGTTTTTCACGTAGGTACTTCATATAAAGAGTACTTCCTAACTGTCATTGTGGCTGGGTGTGCCCCTATCATGGCTTTCTGGAAATGGGCCATGAGGGAGAGTGATAGTGCAGCTTAAGAGAGATGTCTCAAAAGGAGGGTTGGTGTGTTCTTCTTGCCTTCTTTTAACACTAAGGGGATGGGACCATGTGTCAGCACGAGGTGGGCAGAAAGCTGGTCTGACACCAGAGACCTCTGATGAAGGCTGAGAAGCCCTTTTGCCAGACAAATCCTGATCTGTATGTAAATGAGAAGTAAATACCAGTGTTGTTTAAGTCACAGTTAACTTGGTCTCTGTTGTGTACAATTGATGTTAAAATCATTGCAGTAACAAGACAATTTAAAGCAAAGGAATAAGTGAGCTCTCTAATTCACTGAAACTAAGCCTTTGTAGCAGGACAGTCCTCTGTCCCCCCACCCTACCCCACCCCACCCCACCCCCGCCCCGAGAGATGGGGTAGGGGGAGAGGAGCGATGAGTGATGAGCGTGTGCAAAGCAGGATTTTATATGGAACCTGGAGAGGGAGCATGCAGACTGGCTGTGGACGCAACAGGAAATCCTGCAAGGTGCACAGTTTAAAGGGAGAGCTGAAAACAACCACTGTGCTGTTGGAATGAGGTGCCTGCCACTTGGACAGCCTGACACGGAAGGGACAGAGGGTGAGCCTGGTTGACATTCTCCTGAACACAGCTCTGAGTAGCAGGCCAGTTGAAGACTTTAAAAAAAAAAAAACAAACATTTGTTTCATGTTTGGTTTTGTTTTCTACATTTTTTTTTCCTTTTTTGTCTTTTCAAGACAAAAGCTCTGAAGCCTGCTCTAGATAGAACTTGCTCTGTAGACCAGGCTGGCCTCAAACTCAATAGACATCCACCTGCCTCTGCTTACTGAGTTCTGGGATTAAAGGCCACACCACTATCATCTGTCTTCAGATAATCTTTTCTGAGCCAGGAACAGGATGAGGTCAGAATGCTCAGTTTGAGAACAATTGGTACCTCTTCCAATTCTGTGAGAGAGCGAGCCTTGGGCAGAGAGGAAGCCCTTTAAAGAGGCGATGGTAGACAGACACAAGAAAGAGGAATGGGACAAAGGCCTTTCGAGTGATAGTAGAAAGGGGTGAAAGTTGAAAGAGAACCCCTTTACTTACTAATGTTCATACGCATGCAAGAGCTAGCAGTGAGTTATTGCAAGGGCAGGTACACTGATGTCTGAGGAATAAGACATGACTTCTTCCCTTTGGAGCTTCCCCTCTGTGCCCACAGCTCTGTGAAGCCTTTCTTGACCTCTTTCTCCTTCCTTGACCAATGGTGTGTCCATCCGAGTCCTGTCCAGCCTGCACATGGTCGTATACCACTGCACCTTACTACTCTCATCTTCCTGTACGTTTCCCTCTACTAGACCTTACATCTTGAACTTGAAGGAAGCCTGTGATTTTTCTTGGCGTTTGCTGAATCTAGTGCAGGACCTGGGTCATAGTTAGGATTCAGTTAAGGCTGTAAAGAGCAATAACTAAAACTTTATTTGGTACCACTGTTTAGCAAAAAACTATGAGCTGTCCAAAACTAATGGCAGTCCCCATGTCTCAGTCTCCCAAGTGCTGTGATTAGGGGTGTGTCCCACCACACCTAGCTTTATAAGCACTATTTAAAAATGTATTTTAAAAGCTACTGGGTTATATATTTTAATCCTGCAGATAAAAGCATGATACTATTGTATAAGTGACATTTCATTTTTTTAAATATCAGGAAGATTTAAATTAATCTGCTGGACAGGATTTAAGCAAAACCAAATTGAGCCTTCCCCAAATCTGTCCATGTATATATATGTACGTATATGCTATTTCATATGATGCTAGGATCTACCATGGGATCACCTCCTTCAAGTCCTAGACATTAATTAGGAGTTTCCTTGGGGTCTGAGGATATTTAGGCTATTAGCATTACCGATTCATCTCTTCTTTGTTAGGGTCCCCTTCTGAGTCAGAGGAAGAAACTCCTGGAGAAATGAAAACAAGAGATGGGATTTTTAATATGATAATTTATTAAACAAATCCCTAGGCATCTGAAGACCTAAGAAAGGATCTGAGGCTTGAGAAGGAACCTACTGGCTCCTCACATGACCATCCAATCGGTCCATCTGGCAAAGGAAGGAGTAGACCCTAAGAGGCCAAAGGAAAGGAGTTGACCAAGGACGTGCACTCAGTGAGTGATAGTTCCAATGAACAGGGCCAATTCTGAATTCCAGTGTGTGAAACGCCTGCTAAGATCTTTGGACTAGCAGGGTGGTCTTTGCAGGCATCCCTGGTGCTCATAAATCCACACAGAGTGGGTGAAAGGGGGGATTATTCTGGATTCCAAACATTGCAGGTGTAGGCAGGAGCTCTTCCGGCCTGCCTTAATTTAACAAGTCATCCTCCATTTCGGGAATGGGAGTGTTAGATGTCCAGATGTCAGAATGGAAAACAAACAGCAATCCAATCTCAGTTCTCCTACCAGGCCCTAGATTTATTTCTCAAGATAGGAAATTCCAGGAATATACAGTAGAGATAAGCCTGGGGTGTTTATTATACTTCAAAAACTTGATGCTAAAAACATGGAACACATTCCTATAGATGTATTTATTCACTAAATGTCTGTCGAATACTCAATATGTGCTTAGTCTTGTGCAAATTATCAGAAATAAAGAGCAACGAGACCATCTGAGCCTCCAAATCTTCTCAGAAAATGAGTGCTTGGTCTGTGAAGTGCTGGAGGCAAGGCATACCTAAGGTATTACATAGGCAAGAAAGAGTACTGAAGAATGGTCCTCCAGATAAAACTAAGAGGATGAAGCAAACAGGAACCAAAGCTTAATGGATAGCTGAGGTCTACAAATTGCTTTCTCCTCTAAAAATCACCTCTGCTTGGTACTGTTGCAAACACCACCCCAAAACTCTCAAGTGGTCACCAGACTTCTATTCCTGACTCCCCACTGTGAGGGTAAGTCAGATTGTGTTATGAATTCCCTTTGTTACTCACAGGCAAAGCCCTTGTAATGACTGATTAGGACTTAGAATCTGCTCACCGCCTCCTCCACCTCCACCTCACCTTGAGTTTTCAGGCTTCACTTCTTATTACTTTCATCCTTGCTTGCTCTGCTCTGGCCACATTAGCTCAACTCTTCCTACTTTATTTAGGTTGTTTTTATTATTATTGCTATTATTATTAGTGTGTGTGTGTGTGTGTGTGTGTGTGTGTGTGTGTGTGTGTGTGTGTGTGGCAGGCAGGCATGGAGGTCCAAAAGACAACTTCTGTCCTTCCACTGTGAATACCAGTGATCAAACCTAGGTTCCAGGCTTTTATATTTAGTACAGGCATGTAGCTGGCCCAACACCCTGGCTCATTTCTACCTCAAGACTGGTGTGCTCTCACCTCTGGGCTACTGTGTTGGCTGAATTCTCAACCTACCATGATTTTCCTTTGACTTTCCTGTGACCACTACTTCCTCTAGGTCTCCCTTCAAATGTCACCTGGTTAGTGACATTAGGTCACCTAATCAAAAAATTACAACACACACACACACACACACACACACACACACACACACACACACACCGCACACACTGTTCATTTCCTATTTCTTTTTTTGTGGTCTTGTGATTTATTGTCTGCAGTTCCTTCCATTATAATGTAAATTCGTCAGCACATCATCCATCTAAACACTTTTGTCTGCTCAACTTATGCCTATTATCCCCAGTATCTAGATTGGTAGATAGGCCCTCAGCAAATGTTTATTTAATTACACATAATTATATTTTGATAGTGCTCCAGAGGTCTGTAGCTTTACCTTCTATGTAAATCTCAGCAGAAGTTGAGTCTGTCCCATAGATGTTGGAAGCAAAGCACGAGTATCGTCCTGTGTCCTCTTCAAAGGCTTCGGCGATGGTCAGCGAGTGCAGGTTTCCGGCCTGCACGATGTGAATATCTGGAGAATTTTCAAGCTCCTTGCCTTCACAATACCACCTGCAAGGAGGAGCATATGGCTATCAGACACAAGAAAAACAGGGAAGTTGTCAGGCATGGTGGAATTTACCTGTAATCCCAATCTCAGGAGGTGAAGGGAGCAGAATCAGAAGTTCAAAGTCATCCTAGGCTACACAGAGAATTGGAGGTCAGCCTGAGCTACAACAGATCCTGCTCCAAAACAACTACGACAAACCACACCAAACCAAACAAAACTAAATACCATCAAAAATTCAGTAGCAGAAATGCCTCCAGACATTTTCTGAGAAAGAAACTGACAAACTTTGAATCAGAATATTAAACAAATGAACATTGAAAGGTGAAAATAGAATTTTTCACATAAAGTTTTGTGTGCACTCTCATGTATATTAGTGACAATAAAAGACATTCTTATGAAAGGGTTCTGGAAGTGATACTAAAATTACACATACATTTTATTCTTGGAACCAACAATCTTATTGGAATCTATGTATGGGGAGACTTGCAGACATACAAAATGATAAACATACAGACTACTGGTTGGAATAGCAAGCAACTGGAAACAAACTAGGTTACCAAGCCAAGACACAGCCGCACAACAGAACACTGCAGCTCCAAAGGGAGGATGGGAGGAAGCAGCGGCTGTTGGCTGTTGGCTGTCGGTGTGGACTGTAAGATATCCTTAACCCCAACTGGCTCAACTCCTCCCTCCCACCACTGGATGAAGTGGGATGCTAAGACATCAGAATCACATCTGTTTACCTACTTCCTACAATCAAGCTGTTCTCTACTTCTTCTTAAACATGTCACCCAGTGTCCAAACCTTTGTCCACGTTCTTAGCTTCTTCCTGTGCTTTTCCTACACCTATTAATATAACTCATCCATTGTCATTCAGCTCAGATATCACCTCCCACAGGAGGCTACACTGACCACTGATGGTTAGCATGTTTTCTAACTTCACCTTTAAGAAAAGATCTCTCACTGGGCCATGGTGGTGCTCGCCTTTTAATTCCAGCACTCAGGAGGCAGAGGCAGAGGCAGGCCGACCTATGTGAGTTTGAGGCCAGCCTGGTAAGAGCTAGTTCCAGGACAGGCTCCAAAACAATACAGAGAAACCCTGTCTCAACAAACAAACAAGAGAGAAAGGAAGAAAGAAAGGAAGAAAAAAAGAAAGAAAGAAAGGAAGGAAGGAAGGAAAGAAAGAAAGAAAGAAAGAAAGGAAGGAAGGAAAGATTTATCTCGCCAGCTGGTGGTGGGGTACTCCTTTAATTCCAACACTCGGGAGGCAGAAGCCGGTGGATCTCTGTGAGTTGGAGGACAGCCTGGTCTACAAAGCTACACAGAGAAACCCGTCTTGGGAAAAAAAAAATCATCTATCACATGTCATCAAAGTTTTGATGAAATAGGACCTTCACTGAGTCTGTTTTGAAATTGTTCGCCTCGCTAACTTCACTGGATTGTAAACTCCTAGAATTCAAAGGAGAGGGCTGCCTCATCAAGGACAGTGCCTCATGCTCTTGAAGCAGCGGCCAAGCCTGGGGCAGCTCTGTCTGCTCTCTTCTTTGGCATCTCATCTCACGCCTCAGTGTCAAGCACACCTCCACCTCCACATCTACTTTTCCAGGCCCGACTCTCATTTCTCATCTCTTTCCTTCTGCTTCAGCCTGATTGGCCTTTCTATTCTGTGTGCACATCGAACCTTCTCTGCCATGGATTCTTTTGTGTTTTGTGTTTTTTAATTTGTAAAAATTCTTTGCATGGGGGATATTCCTACCACAGCATGCTTGTGGAGGTCAGAGGACAACTGTGGGAGTCATTGCTCTCCTTCTACTAGGTAGGTTCTAGGGATTAAACTCAAGTCATCAGGTTTGATGGCAGGTCCTTTTACCTGCTGAGTTATCTTCCTGCAGGCCTTGAGGATCTTCCTGTGGGATCTTCCTAGGTGTCTCAGGTTGACCTGAAACTTGCTCTGTAGCCTAGGCTGACCTTGGACTTTTGGTCTTGGGAGGACAAATGTACACTTTCACACCCAGCTCCACTGAGGGCCTTTTGTGATCCCTAAAATCATCCGCCCCAGATCTTCACAAAAATAAGTCTTACTAAGTAAGACTACTGCTCAAATGTTACTTTCTGGGAGAGACTTCCCAGACCCCTTTCCCATTGTGGCCTCTTTATCTACTCTATGGTTCTAACCAGGCATTGGTTACTTTTGTGTAGCTGTGATCAAAATACCTTGGATAACAACATAAAGGAAGACGGATTTATCTTGACTCAGGGTTACTTGACCCCATGCAGTTGGGGAGAACATATGGCAGCAGGAGCATGAGTCAAACAAGGCCTTTCTCTTCATGGCTGACTGGAAGCAGGAACGACAAGGCCATGAGTTAACATCAGGTGTCCCCTTCTAAACCACTCCCAACAACCTACTTCCTTCAACTAGGCCTGCTCCCTAAGGTTTCTAATCTTCCAACATGGCATCAGGAGCTGGGTGATCATTCAATACCGAAGCCTGTGGGGGACATTTATATCCAAACCACAGAACTTTCATTTGTCACCCTCTGGACACTCCCTACCATTTGGAATTTTATAAACTTACTTTGTCACCACTTGCTCCCCTCAGCACATTTTAAGGCTCTTGAGTTGACTTCATCAGCCCTATTTACCAAAACAATCCCACCACCTTCAGCAGCGCCCTGGTACATGGCAGGTACTTGGAAAATTAATTGTTGAAAATTAAATGAAGTGTTGATAGACTTCTTGAACCACCAAATGATGGGAAACATCCATACTTAATGTTTTGTGAGTATTTGATTTGCTTCATCAGATTCACTGCCTGTCTCTGAGCAGCAGACACAGGACCCGCAGCTGCTAAGACAGATTTGCAAATCTCTCAACACACAACTAACCTAGACTACAGGGAGTGGCTGTGAATGAACCAGAAACGGGTATAAATACTGGGTTCTCAATTAAACCCGGCACATGGAACACATTTGTCATTGCCATTCTCCATTTGAAATACTCATAAGATGAAACTAAAAGGATTTTCCTTTTCTTTATTTGCTTGTTTGTTGGCTTATTTATTGCCAATGTGCGGGCGTCAGAACAGTCTCTTGATACCAGGACAATGATGACCTTGAGTCCCCCATCCTTCTGACCACACCTCCTGAATGCTGAGAATGCTGAAGAAAAGAACTAGAAGAATCGGAGTGAGAGCAGGTAGCAGCCTTCCGGCACTGTGGGAAGGTGGTAAAAGCACCTGCAGGGGCAGGCTAGCCCACGGCTGCAAACCAAGCACGTGCTTGGGGGTCCATGAAAGATACATCGATACCACCAAGCCCCAGAAGTCTGGCACATGGAGACAGGAAATCGCTGACAACAGGAAGAAGATGTGGAGTGTAAAATGGGGGAAAGGTTACACATTCGGAAAATGAGCCTCCGCTGCAGGTCATTGCCCCTCAGCTGAGCAGTCAGCTGTAATCCCAGGAAGGCCAAACTGCAGGGTGAGCAAGCAGCGGTCCCAGAAGGGAGTAAGAGAAAGCAGGGCTTCAGGAGGGGTTTCTCTAGGGAAAAATGAAGGGCTTACCCTCAGAGGGCAGCCCATTTGGAAATTTCAAAAACTGATGGTAGAATTGATTTGAATTTGTTTCACATTCAAACAAGTAGGGATGAAATCACCACCACCAGCAGCCAGGTCAACAATAAGTTAGGCCAAAAGGAACAGTACACCCTGTTCTTCAGGAGCGCTTTGGTCTCTGTAGCCAGGGATTCTTTGAATGCAGGGTGGGAACCATGTTTTCATTGAGATGCGCAGATTTTGTGGGTTAGTGTTTTCCCAACAATATACAAAAGCAACTATTAGTACAATATTATTATGTCAGGTATTCTCTTACTTATGTATTTAACTTTTTATCACATTTATTTATTTTCGGGTATAGGGAGGTCAGAGGACAACTTGTGGGAGATGGTCCTTTTCTTTCATCATGTGGGGCCCTTAGAGTAAGTTTTGGTCCTCAGGCTTTGTAGCAAGTGCCCTTTTTATTAATATTATTATTCAGGGTCTCACTGTGTATTCCCAGCTAGCCTGGAATTCAATGTGTAGACCAAGCTGGCCTCAGACTCACCTGACTCTGCTTCCCAAGGTCTAGCCTTTATTTATTTATTTATTTATTTATTTATTTATTTATGTTTATTTATGTTCAAGACAGCGTTTTTTCTCTGTAACAATCTTGGCTGTCTTGGAACTCACTCTGTAGACCAGGTTGGCCTCGGGCTCACAGAGTCTGCTTCTGCCTCCTGAGTGCTGGGACTAAAGGTGTGCACCACCACCACCCAGCTAAATTGTACTTTTAAGTTGGCAACCAGAGTCATGGGTTGAACTGCGGCCTCTTCACTCACATGTACTGTGAGTACTGTACTGTACTGTGTCCCTGATGCACTCTTCTCCCACCACGCTATCCCTCGTCTCCCCCGTAGCTCCCTCCCTTCTCCTAGTCAGGTGCCCTCCCCCTGCCCTCATGTCACATATGTTCTGTTAGCCTCTCTTTTCCCTCCAACCCTAAAGATGAAATCCTCCCCTCTCATATCATCTGGATGCAATTTAAATTACACTCGAAGGTGATTGTCTACCACACATGAGACCTTGGGTTTAGCACCAAAAACTAGGACCCCACAGAGAAAAATGTACATAGGACAATATGCACCAACCCTATGCAAACAATAAATAAAGTACAAAATTTTATAAAGGGGACTTAAGCATTGTAGATGTTGGTATTTACGCCAGACTCTGGAGACAATTCTCTGATAACAGTGTGGTGCTGTATAAACACATAAGGTTGGAGTGGACAACTTCCCAAGAATAAGCAAATAAACACTAAATAATTTTTAATATAACAATGTGACATTATATTGAAGCAACATAGAAAAGAAAAAACAGGGGAGCCGGTTTAATGTGGGGGTGCTGAGTTACCACAATAGACAAGGAAGTTGGCAGAAAATAGCTGACACTAGCATACTAAGCAAAGGCATAGTAAGCATGTCGCTGAACTAGTGTCTCTCACTTTCAGTGAGAACAAAAGTGAGATTATTTGCCCGTTGTGTTCACATTTACACTGATAGGGCAAAGCCACAGCAAGTAAAGAGAGTTCAGACTGCTTCAGGCACATGAGTTGGAGCATGTCACAGAGCTGACTGTGGTTCTGGGCCCACCATACCCACAGGGAGCAGGCTTTGACAAAGCACCAACTCTTTTACCCCAATTTGGAGGCAGGGTCTTACGATGTATGTATAGTCTGGGCTAGCCTAGAACTCACCATGTAGACCAGGTCACCCTCTGTCTCTCGGGTGCTGGAATGAAAGGTGTCTGCCACCACATCCAGCAACTTTTTTTTTTTATTATTAAGTCTTAACCTTGAGTCTACGTTTTTTTAGCATTCTGGGTGGTGGAGTGGGATGTGGTATATGGCATTTCTGCCACATGGGGGAGGGCCCCTGTGCTGTGCTTGAGTAGAGGGCTAAACTGTTTCACGAATGAAATGGCAATGGGAATGTAGGGCTCTGTTTAACTGGAAAGGGTGACTGATAGACAGGTTATGGATACTCAGACATGGGTTTTCCACAGGCATTTTCTCACAGATCAAAGGAAGCAAGTTTGTCATCTCGAGTAAAAATAATTGACAGCATTTGTTGCTAATGGCTTTAAAAAATGTCTTTTCCAGGAGAAATTAGAAAACTTCCACACTGAGTTCAGGTTTCTTACTATCTTAAAGGTGTTTTTTTGTTTGTTTGTTTGTTTGTTTCGTTTTGTTTTGGTTTTTACTGAAATCAATGATTTAACACGTGTATTTTGCTTTTCTTAATGCCAGATGATAAATTTTGGGAGATCTGTATTCATTTTCCAAATGACAGATAAAAGACATTGTCTCTATGTGTTTAACACAACAGAGGACAGAAGTCATTTGGTAAGGTTCAGGCTTCCCACTGCGGCTAACCTTTAGGAAGCCAAAGTCTGAAAAGGCTGTGAAGCATTTCTGTTTCCAACTCCCTATCAGAAGACTCGGTGAGGTCAGCCCAAACAGTTCACAGCAAATGCAAGAGTCAGCGGCCTTCCTTCCCACTAGATATCGAAAGAATTGTAGACATAGGTGCAACAGGGCTGGGTGCAAACACAAGGACCTGAGTTTGGGTCCCAACACCAGTGCCCTGCAATTGTGGAACCCAGGAAATGGCGGTAGTGGACCCCTGGAGCTCACTAGCCAGCCAGCCTAGCTAAATCTGTGAGCTCCAGGTTCAGTGAGACATTCTGTCTCAGAGAATAAGGTGCAGAAAATAGCAGATGTCAACCTCTGGCCCTCCACAAGCATGCTCCCACGAACGTGTGTACCTGCACACATGTCCTTATTTATATCACGCATACATGTCATACAAACACACACTAAAGCAATGCCACTCTTCTAGCCTCACTTTTTTGACTTGGAAAATAGGTATTATTCATCAAATTATTTAGAGTGACTTATTTATTATTGTTATTTTTAAAATGAATGAATATTTGAAACATTCTGGAGTTTTAATTTCTAACCTGAGATGTAATTATAGATCATGTAAACACAATTTCTAGGCTGGAGACTGTAGCTTGATGACAAAATGCTTGTTTGGCATGTCTGATAACCCAAGCTCAATTCCGCACAGGAAGGGGAAAAGGAGGGAGAGGAAGAGGGGGATGGGCATGTGGAAGGGAGGGGGAGGAGGAGGGAAAGGGAAGGGAGGGAAGAGGAGAAGGGGAGGAGGAAGGAGAGGGAGGAGACAACAAAACCCCCTCTTTTGGACTTCGTGAGCTTTATTTAAGATTATAAAGGGCAAGTAGTAGCAATAACACTGAGAACACTGGTTCTGTGAGAGGCCAAGAGGGAAATAACAGGAAACTACAAGAGAATTGAAAGTAGTCTGTGCTATAATATTTGTGGGGTTTTGTACAACCACCTGCCTCTGCCTCTCCAGTGCTGGGATCAAGGGGTATGCCACCACACCCTGACCAGTTTTTCAACTTTCATGTTTAAAGTTTATGTGTATTGGTGTTTTGGTAGCACGCGTGTCTGTGAAGCATGTGTGTGCCTGGTACTCACAGAGGGTGATGGATCCCTTGAAGTGGAGTTACAGAGGGTTGTGAACTGCTATGTGAGTGTTGGGAATTTAACCCAGGTCTTCTAAAAGAGTTTTTAGTGCTCTTAGCCACTTAACTATCTCTCTAGTGTCTGCATTTGAATTTTTAAGCAATGTATCAGGGTTTTTTTTTTATTACTAAAACAAATATAAGTATTTGTTTTAAAACAAATAAACGCCTTCCTTTATATAAACATTATAGGAGTGTCTCAATCCTTTAGGTAAGATTTCTCCCCATCAAAAGAGGTGGAATTATGATTGATAATTCTATAGCCAGAGGGAGCTAATTGGGGTGGATCTGAATGCCTGAGCCATTTGTCAGAAGTACAGTCACTCTTACTCAGATGACCAGGGTGGCTTCAGTCAGGGCCAAAGACCAGTCTGCTTATCTCTGACTGTAACACTAAGATCCACTCAGAAACCAGAGTGCTCAGGCTGCCTCCTGAAAGGCTGAAAACCTACCAAACACCCTGAAGACATCTGAGGGTGGGAGAGAGATGTCTGATCTCCGGGCTCCCTATGTTAGCAATTGCTTTTGTAGAGATGCTCGCACTAATTCCAGGTTCCAGAATGCCAGTCCTTATGACATTCACAGAATGGCAGGAGGCGGTGCCCATCGTGGTTCATGACTCAGAAGAATTGAGTCACTGGGTTGGAGAAACAGGGCAGAGCCAAACCTCCCTTCTACATATTGTAGTCACCTGCCAAGCCTGCTGATTGGGCCAGCTATCAAGCTAGGGAAGAAAGACTCAAGAAAATATGTTTTCCAGATTTAACTGGAGTCTTCCCCCCCCCTCGCCAGTTGCCTATCATTACCAATTACCATTCTACTGTTAGATTACTACCAGTGCAGCTAAAACATGACGGGTAAATATTGTGACTTGCCATTTTAGCGCATTAACAAGTTCTAAGTATAATTTGAACGCGCTGCTCTGACTCACCAGTAATAGCACTCGCTAAGGGAGCTTGCTCAGAGTCCTCTTTTAACCTCGCCCCGGTCCTTCCAAAGTTCCCGTCTCACCTTCTATTATTTTGTTAGCCGGTTCCTTTTCCTTCCTAGAACCTACAGATAATGGATAATTACATACTTATTTGTAGGTTTATGTGCTTAACATCTCTTTCCTTAATTGGATGTGAAAACCATGAGAGCTATCAAGGACTAGAAGCTACATTGTATTTTACATAAAACATACACATATTTTACTGCATATGTGTATGTGAGTGTGCACGCATGCATATGTGTGGAAGTCAGAGGGCAACCCCTTGTCTATCACCTATGGGAATGTCATCCACCTCCTTTGAGACAGAGTTCCCACTAGCCTGGAGTTCACCAGTTGGGCCAGACTGGCTTGGTCTTGTGGATACCGCGTCTCCATACTGTCTCAGCACTGGGGTTACAAAGTGCCCTGCCAAGCCTGGAGTTTTTGTGTAGGTTCTAGAGGAGGAAGGCAAGTGCTCATGCTTGCATGGCAAGCACCTTGCTCACTAAGCCATCTTCCCAGTCTTGTGCTCAATTTTGTGATACAACTTGGTGTTTTCAACGTTTACTGCTTACTCCTAGATCAACAATTTAAGTCTCCCTTGTCCATTGAGTATGGGGCTTCCACTCACAAAGGTGTGGGAAGACAAGACAAGCTTTAACTTTATTTAAAATGTGTTACACTCAAGAGGCAGAGGCAGTCAGAGCAGTCAGTTTGAGGTCAGCCTGCCCAGTGAGTCCCAGAACAGCCAGTGCTACAAGGAAAAACCCTGTCTCAAACAAACAAACAAACAAACAAACAAGGTGAATTCTTCCAGGTGGGAGTTGGTTGGTAACTTAAGCACAGCACAAATAGTAGGATTCTTACATGAAGACGCTGGGCCCTCCCATTGAGATAAAAGCAATTCCTGAACCTGGGCTGACCTTGGGTTCACAATTCTCCATTCTCCATCTCCTCCTCCCAAACCCTGGGATTAGGATCGAGCTCACCACAGGGGCTCCTAGCGTTTTTTATTTTTTGAGACAGGGTTTTACATATCCCTGTATCTGCCTTGGGCTTCTGAGCCTCCTGCCTCCTTCCTGAGTTATCTACTGCTGAAATCCAAGCCAGGCCTTTGTGCTCGCCAGGCAAACACTCCACCAGCTGAGTTTCATCCCCTGAAATAATATGTCTTACCGAGACTAAATTACTTTGGTCAGGGATCACCCACCCAAATTGCTTCTTTCTAGAAACTTACTTTGCTTCAACCCATTGCCTTTATGTCTAAATCACTGCACAATTTGCTTATTTATTAAAGTTGTCATTTACTATCTGTTCTCCTTCACAGAATGTAGTATTTCAGAGAACCTTCCTTTACTTAAAGGATCCCTGTGTCCCTGAAACATTCCCTGATGCATATTAAGTGCCTTGAATTGTTATTGAGTGAGCAAACGCAGAATTTCAGGTTTGTTGTCATCAATTTGGTGTACTGAAACCTTTGTGTTACATGTTTAAAATTATAATGTATTCCTTTGTTTTGTCTGCTGTGTTGGGGGTGGTGGTGGTGGTGGTGAGTGTATATGTGATTATGTGTTTGCACAGGTGGAGGCCAGAGGTCAAATACTGGGTGTCTTCCTCAGTTACTCTCTACCTACATTTTTTTTTTCTTATTCAGGATAGGGTTTCCCATTGACTTGAAAAGCTCACAGATTTGATTTGGGTGGTCTGGCTGGCTAACATGCACCAGAGGTTCCACCTTCCCAGTCCTGGGACTACAGCATACCTCCATGCTGAGTTTATTACATGCAGGCCAAGGAGCCAAGCTCAAGCCCTCCGGTTTTTGCAACAAGCTTTTTACCAAAGGAGCCCTCCCTGGACCCTGCTAGGTTACATCTTCCAGAAGGAACTCTTTTGTTTGCTCCCCAGGGGCACTGTCTTCAAGCTGATTTTCCTGAGCCGTTTGAAACTCTGGCCGGCTCAGGACTCTCAGCTCTCATTACAGGAGACAATAGTTTCTGTGACTGCTGGGGAGAAGCAGCTGAGGTTTCAGATAGGTAGACACAGTGTTCCAGAAGTGCCCCCATCCTAATGGCTATTGTTAGCGCTCTGGGCCACTGCCCGGCCCCTCTCGAACACGCCTGCTGCTTTGGCTCCTGAATTCAGCTGCCCTTGGTGCTCAGCCCAAGCAGAGTGGGAAGCCCTGACCCACAGCTGCTCTAAATGCCGTCCCCAGCTTAACCACACTGACTGCCAGGGTCCTCTCCTAGTTCCTGGGTCTTTCCCCTCTGAGTCTGGAGCATGCCCAGAAGAGAGCATAGTACCTAGGCCATCCTTTCTATGATTTGGATGTGATGTTTCCTTGTCAGTCAGGGTTCTTATTGTCTACTATGTCAGTGAAGCTTTAGGCTTCCATAAGACCCTTCCAAAGCCTCATTACTGTATATTCGGGAGGTTAAATTATTTATATACACGTCAGGTCTCACAAAACTGGCCTCTGTCTTCTAAATGGGATTTCTACATAAATGTCACCATTCTGATCAACAGGTAAGCAAGGAACAACAGGGCAGAGGCAGAAAGAAAGACCATGGGAATAAAACTTAGTTAAACTTTCAACAATTCAGCAGTGTGGGACAAGGGGAATTTCCCATGTGAGGTTTTGTGAATTCAGCAAGGTTGTGAAAGTCAACTGTATTTCTATACTTAACAAACAGCATGCCATTAAAAAAAAAAAATACCATTTATAGTTGCTTTAAAAAAAATACCTGTGAATAAAGGTAACCAAAGATTTGATAAGACTTACAGAAATGATTTGAAATCTTTACTGAGATAATCACATGGGCCTGAGAGGCAGCTCAGTGGAGACTTGTACATGGTTGGTTTAGATTCCATTCCCAGTAACACACTCTCTTCTGTAATCCTAGCACTCAAGAGGCGGGGGTGGGGGTGGGGGAGTGGGGGGGTATGGGGATGTCAGAGGTGGGGGTGGGGGGGTGGGGGGGCATAAGAGAAGACCAGCTTGGGCGTTCCCTGGGCCAGTCGGAACTGCAAAACCCTGTTTCAAAAAAATCTAAAGCCCAAACCAAAGCAAACAAATCTGTTAAAGGATACCCAAGGAAATGGAGAAATACACTCTGAGACAGGGTTTAACTAAATTGCCTAGGCTGACCTAGAATAACTCTGTAACTCAGATGGGTCTCGAACTCATAATCCTTTGGCTTCACCCTCTCAACCATGATCCTTCAGCTTCAGCCTCCCAAATAGCCGGGATGATAGGCTTGCTCCACCAAGCTCAACTAATGTCTAGACTATCTTTAAAAATCTTAACAAAAAGAGCTGGGCAGTGACAGCGCATGCCTTTAATCCCAGCACTCTGGAGGCAGAGGTAGGTGGATCTCTTTGAGTTCAAAGCCAGTGTGGTCTACAAAGCAAGTTCCAGGTCAGCCAGAGCTGTTACACAGAGAAACACCGTCTCAAAATACTCCCCTCTCCAAATCTTACAAAAAGAAAAGACTAAGCAATTCAATAGAAAATAAGAATATCTTGAACCAGCAAGATGGGTTCGGGTAAAATGGGTTGCTGCCAAGCCTGAAACCACACAGTGGAAGGAGAGGACTGACCCCCTCAAGTTGTCCTCCAAAGTGTCACACCATGGCACATGCACACACAAAATAAATATGTAAATTTAAAATGAAATACTAAATAACATGAGTCAGCACATCATACATATTATAATGGTTAAGCTGGTATCGTCTACATTGACAACGACTCAGAATAACCAACATCTTTACATTATTTTGGTGAGAACATAAACCAAGACAAATGTTTGAGAAAACAATTTGTTGCTATACATGCACTACCTACAATTCCATCCCTACCCACACTAGCATACCAGGTAAAACTCATTCATATACCACTATTCATGTGTGAAAAAGCAGTAAGGCAAATCAGATGTACATGAGTAGTAACACAACAATCTAGCCACATGGTGATTTACTACACGGCACTGAAATTGAGTGAATAGAGTCATATGTGCCTAAGGAAGCAAAGTCATGTAGCCAAAGAACACAGATGTTCTCATTCCGTTCATCTAAAAGTTTTACATGCCGAGTCAGCTCTGTCCCTCCACCGAGTGGGCTCTGAGGATCAAATTCAGGTTGTCAGCCTTGGTGGCAAGCACCTTCACCTGCCAAGCCATCTTGCTGACCCCTAACTTTTTTTTTTCTTTTTTAATTATAGACGAAGTAGAGACACACACACATTGCTAAGTGACATCAATTATCAACAAGTTACCAGCAGCTTGTTAAAATATGGTGTCTGACCTCCTTTTCAGACCCTGATCCAGGGGCTCCTGGGTAAAGCCTATGAAGTTGCCTGCTTATTTAGGTCCCAGGCGACCCTCATGCTGCAGGTCCAGCGAGACACTCTGCCTGCTGTAGAAGCTACTGAAGCCGCCACCCTCTCTTACTTCAAAACCGTCCCTTCTCACTCCTCATGTTTTGACTACATGAATTTGTTCAGTTCCTTATATTCGGCAGTTGCCTTGCTGTTTGCCTCAAACTGTGACAGTTTCTCCATACTCTGCTTGATTGGACCAACTCTTTCTAGTCACTCTTTAGGTGTCCGCTGTAGTACTATTTTTTTTTTTTTTTTAGGTAAAATGTCCCTATCCAATCATTACACATGCCCTCTACTGTGTTCCCTTCTTTATAAAGTTCATCACTATTGAAATTATGTAACGGGGCTGGAGCACTGGGTATTCTTTCAGGGGACCCTAAGTCAATTCCCAGCACCCACATGGAAGCTCACAACTGCCTGTAACTCCAGTTCTAAGGGATCTGACACCTTTACACAGACATATATGTGGATGAAACACCAATGCACGTAAAATAAAAATAAATAATTATTTAAAAAAATGTATGTATCCCAAGTGCAAGCCTTTAATCCCAGGAGCACTTGGGAGGCAGAGGCAGGATCTGTGAGTTTGAGGCCAGCATGGTCTACAGAGAGAGTTCCAGGATGGCCAGGGCTACACAGAAAACCCTGTCTCAATACCCTCCCCAAAAGATAGCTTTATTTTATTTTATTTTATTTTTAGCATCATGTAGACCAGGATGGCCTCCAACTTGTTAAGTAGCCGGGGAGGATCTCAAACTTCAGGTCCTCCTGCCTCTACTTCCCCAATGTTGGCTGGGATTACAGTCATGAGCATCCTTTCTTCTGCTTTAAAACGACCATCACATTTCCTTTCTCTCTCCCTGTTGTGCTACTGCAAGCAAATGTCCAGGGGTAGCAATAAGGAAACCCAACAACCCTAGCAGACACTGATTGCTATAAAAAGGTAGACT
This sequence comes from Cricetiscus sungorus, assembly GCA_030556225.1. NCBI lineage: Eukaryota > Metazoa > Chordata > Mammalia > Rodentia > Cricetidae > Cricetiscus > Cricetiscus sungorus. The sequence goes on along the minus strand of JANBXA010000600.1, from coordinate 68,067,009 downwards.
TATGCTGCCTTACAAGTTTGTGTACCGGCAACCCTAGAGTGACCCAGCTGTACATTCCTGGGCAAAGAATCTGGAGCCGGGACACAGAAAGGCACCAGGGCCATTTGCTGTGAATTCCTGAAGATTCTTTCATCTGAAGCTACTGCATTAGTGGATGTTATTTTCTAAGACCCAAAATGAAACTCTGCCCAAGCTTAATAGGCTTTCCACAAATGCCAGTTTTAGTGAGATAGGGTCTGGCTTCTACTGAGAGATCTCAGCATAATTCACTTGGAAACCAAGACTAACAACAGCACAGAGGTGTTTTCAGCTCGCTAAACAGAAGTTCCATGAATGTGGATAAAACACCGATTACACACAGGAGCCTGGAGACAGCTGCCAGCACACTTCATTTCCTTCCTGACCATGGCACTCCTATTTCAGAAGCTGAAATGACTCATCATTATTCTTTTTTTTTTTTTTTTTTTTTTTTTTTTGAGACAAAGTCTCAGGCTGCCCTGGAACTCATTATTTGGTCAGATGAATATTTGATTTTCCTGCCTCTACCTCCCAAGTTCTAGGATTACAGGTCTATACCACCCATGCATGCCTGGTTCATGCTTTGCTGGGGCCTCACACGTGTTAGGAAGCACTCTGCTAGGTGCGGTCCATCCCCAGCTCTACTGTGATGTCTTGTTAGAAGAACCCTATGGATCAGAAATCTGCGTTGCTGGCTCCCTTGAGATGTTCTTGGAGTTTTAGCGGTGCAACAAGCAGGCTTCAGGCGCTCTGCTCAACTCCTTTAAGCCTAATCATATTGATTTTATCTTAAAGATGTGTGTGTGTGAGAGAAGGGGGGGCAGGTGGGCAGAGTCAGAGGCAGATTTGGGGAAATTTCTTTTGGGGGCAGTTACTGTTGAAGGAAAGTTGGAGACTTTTCCTGCTTTCTGTTGCAGCCCTGCTCTTTGCCGTCACGGTGTGGCCAGTCCCTTTGTAAACACTAAGGAAACAAGCCCTCCCTCTGTCCTCTTAGGCTACACCAGCTTAGCTTCCCAGTGTCCAGGCTAACTCTTCAGATGTTCTAACTTCTTTTCTACAGGGTCTCGGGTTATCTTCAATCTGTGTAGCTAAGGATGATCTTGAATTCCCCACCCTTCTTCTAGCAAGCTGCTCCTGGCACACGATGCCTTTTTCCAGGCACCCAGCTTCAAACTTGTGGAATAATTCAGTGTGAGTGTGAGTGTGTGTGTGTTTATGTGTGTGTGTGTGTGTGTGTGTGTGTGTGTGTGTGTGTGTGTGTGTGTGTGTTGTAGGCATGCATACACATACTTGTGGAAACCAGAGGTTGACATCATGTGTCATTCATCAGTTACTGTCTGTCTTTCTTTTTCTTCCATTTATTCTTTGAGAATTTCATAGAATGCGCTACCTCTATATGCATGGGTAATCCAGCCATTTACTGGAGCATAAGCATGCTATTATCCACCAGGGAGCCCCAAGGATTCGCTTGCTGCCTCCCCAGCACAACATTGCCCAGCCTTTTCAAATGGAGCAGTTCCTTAAATCACCCCTCCCGTCCAGTCAGTCACAGAGTTCAGCCTCATCTAAACATTGGTCTCTGGCGTCCTTTCTTCTCCTTCTCCTGGCATGCAACCCACCCCTCAGGAGTATCTGATGCCCAGAGCAACTTCCATGGCTTCCCCAGAAGCCTCAGCACTCCACCCTTTCCTGATCTAACCCAGCCTTCCAGAACCATCCTCCCGAAATCTCTCTCTCTCCGCTCACACAACCTTAGACAGTTTCCAGTTTGTTCTGGACTTTCCTTTCCAGGCCCTTCAGAACCATCTAGCTTCACTCTCCTTTCTGGTTAGATCAGCTACTCCCCCCCCTTACATTAAAATATTACAATGCCCGCATCTGTGGCCCCCTGTAAGCAGGCCTCCGTGGCAGGACAGGGCCCATCCTCTCTACCCATCTCTTCATTAGTGTCTCTGCCCTCTGTTCTCCACCAGACAAGGGCTTGTGATTCCTTGAGAGCAACTGCCTCTGGGCCTTTGCACTTGAATTTTCTACACGTGCTCCCACTCCAGGGTCCAGTGCTTGCTTTATCCTGTACTACAGGCACAGCGGTGTCTCTTAGCCACAACCGAGTCCTGTACTCTTTTTTTCCCCAGTGGTGGGGTCCCATGGAGCCTAGTCTAGCCTCAAACCTGCTATGTTGCTAGGGATGACCTTGAACTTCTGACCCTACTGCCTCTACCTCCTAAGAGCTGATTATAGGCATGTGTCACCATGTCTGGTTTTATGTGAGGCTGGGGACCAAACTCAGGCGTCCCCAGCCCTACTCTCTGTATACCCCTTATTACACGATACTGCAGCGTTCTGATTACACGTCTGATTTCTGTACTGGATTATGAGTTGCCCTGTCAGGATGGTTTAGCTGTGGTTTTAAAACAAGGTCACTAACCTGCAGTAGCTCACTGCTTTGAACTCTTGGGGAGCAACTTTAATGACTCAATAGGTGTTTGTTGAATAACAAATGAATCCATTTCTAAGTAGCTCCTGTTTGGTCTTCAAAGTTCAACTGGAATGCTTTTATGTCTCCACAGCCTTCTTCAACTTTCCTGTTTCTCAGCCTGAGAACATATGGGTTATTACTATAGAAATTAGGATGACTTCTTTCATTGGATTCCAACCTCCTGGATGACATAGGCATGCATTCATATCATTTGTATATGTGCATTGACAATGGTGCAGAGCAAATCAAAAACTAAACAAATATTGCTTTCAGAGTAGATGTGTATAAATTCTGTATTAGGAAAACAGTGGTGGCTGGTAGCCAGCCAGGAAAATTATAGTTTTCTTCATATGATTGTAGTCTGGAAATTCAGTACAAGTTCATTCAGAAATGAATGTAATAAATTCCCACAGGTTTCCTGGTCTCAGGACAATTATTGGTATAATGAACTTTATAAATAGAGAATTTTTTTCCCAGGTAAAATTAGTATTGCTTTAGCCACACACATGACTTTCACTTTGTGTGCGTACACATGTTTTTGTGTGAATATATATGTATGCATGTTCACATATGTGTAAGTTCATGTTCATGCATGTGGTCAGGGGAGGTTGATGTCATATCAGATGTCTTCCTCTATTGCTCTCCATATTATTTAGTTAGGCGAGGCCTATTCTGAACCTGGAGCTCACCCATTCCATCTGGTCTAGCTAATCAGTATACCTGGGAATCTTGCATTTATGTGGGTTCCAGAGATCTGAAATCTAATCTTCATATTTGCACTTTAATCCTTTGAGCCACTTCTCTAGCTTAAACATTTATAGATCTGTAAAATTTTGCCTGGCTGATTAACTAGTTTCAGGTTATTTTGGTTGGGGAAAATAATTTACAATCCTGTTTGATTTTTTGGGGTGGTGTACTGAATTGGTTCTTGTAGCCCCGAGACTGTCACCAATGAGAAATGGGGAAAATGACTTCTTGAGGGATTTGGATTATTTTTCTTAAAAAAAAAAAAAAACCAGGCTGTGTCCAGAAACCAGTGAGTTAGACTAGCCCACTCTAAAGTGTGTGTGTGTGCTGTAATCTAAGGGCTCACCAGTTTATTCAGACTGACCAGAAGCCATGGAGGGACATGTGTCATGCTGCTGGAATGACACCTCACAAGCTTTACTGACCAGATCCCAGGCAGAGTCATCAGTCATATTTAAAGCAGAAGGTCAGACACCATCATTCCCACTCTTTGGCCAAGTGTCTAACTCACACTTTAAATGTAAGGGGAATGAATCTCTTGCTTTTCTGGTTTTGTTTGTTTGTTTTTAACACTCAGATGGTGTCCTCTGCCTTGTACTCTCCCAAATGACGAGAACCAATATCAATTGCACATGCCAAGTGCTGGGAAGTCACACCAGGGGCCACTTCACTCTGCACCTTCTCCTCAGGGTTCTCAGTACTCTTCACACTCTGAAGGACTTCTCCAGTAATTAGCATGTCCCTTCCCCACCCTTCCCCACTCACGATGTATTCATTGATTCACTCAACACTCCTGGGTTAGAAGTGATGCTGAATGCTCAAGACTCAAAACCATGGAACCCTGCTTTGAAGGTCAGTTCAATAACCTGATAGCAAACTGTCTACACCACTGTGAAAATAATATTCGATATGCTTTATGTTACCCTCGAAAGCAAAATCTGACATATGAATATGTCTTTGGGCCAGAATATGTTCAATTAGTATGCACATATAAAACACAATTATTTATATTAATATGATTGCTTTACAGTATGAGTATTATGAAAGAAAAAGATGAAATACTGTTGACTTACAGAGACTAAAGGTCACATAGTTAATGATGTCATATTCTAGCAGTGATTAGGCCTCTGAATACTAGTAATTCTCCACAAATTAATGTATTTTAGCTGCACTATTCACATTACCATATAGTAATAAAAGAAGTAATGACTATCACCTGGGAAGCTAAGGTTGGTTCTGGCTTCCATGGGACCACACTCATAGAAGGGAATGCTTCAAAATATAGAAAAACATTAGGATATAGTTAGGTACAGTGTACGTAGGCCCTGAAGCTTCTGCCTGTGTTCCTCACAGAATGGTTGACTGTGGTAGACACACAAAGATGAGTGTCTTTAGGGATGGAGAGATGGCACAGTAAGTAAAGCGCTTGACTTGCAAGCATGAGAATCAAATCTGGGATTCCCAGAACCCATGCAAAAGCCAGGTGTAGTAGTCTTGTGTCTGTTCCAGTGTTTCATTGGTGAGATGAGAGGCAAAGGCAGAGAACTCCCAGAAATCCAAGGACTGGCTAATGCACACCACACACACACACACACACACACACACACACACTGAACATCCCCTCCACTCATTAGACATATTAAATAGGGAAAGACTTGGGAATTAGGGAGAATAGTGTTTTATATACATAGAATGAATTTTTAAAATGGCTTTTAGAAGAAAAGAATTTGAGAGAGGGTCATATGTAGACCAGACAGTCTTGAACCCTATATGAAGTCAAAGATGACCTTGGACTACTGATTCTCTTGCCTCTCCCTCCTGAGTGCTTGAGAACAGACTTGTGCCACCATATTTGATTTTCTGTGGTGCTGAGGGAATCTAGGACTTCCGGCATGTTAGTTAGCTAGACAAATACTCTACCAGCCCAAGACATTTTATTTTTTGCAATGCTGGGGTGAGGGGTTGAACTCAGGCCCTCACACATGCTGAGCAAGTACTCTATCAATTGCAAGCCTACTACTGCCTCGATCCTACAACAATTTTAACAACTTTCGGAGCTAATGTTAGGTTCCTGCCTTTTGTCCTAGCTCCTTTTCTCAAAGGAAGTATGGGGTTTTCTGGAACAACAATCATGGCCGACGGATAGCATTGCTAAACATTTTACCTTACTTGGGGTGGTGGAATTCCTACCACTATGCAATCCAACTGGACTCGGCTTCCTTCCGGAACTTCTCGGCTCCGTAACTTTTGTGTGAAGCGGGGAGGCTGCCCCAGAGGTTCTTCATAGTACAGGGATGAAGGTGAAGACCCTGGGGTGCTGTCTCCAGCAGCAGCCTCGCCCGCAGCCAACTCAGCTTCCCGCCTCTTGGCTTCCCGCTGTTCAATAGCATGGTTCAGCTCGTTATCCCTGCTGTCTGCAGGGATAGGGATGGGTACAGATGCTCTTTCTCGACTCTCTGTCAGATCTGAGAAAGTGGAGCTGTTTTCCTGCAGGACTTTGTTTTGAGATTCCGTTTTGCTCTTGTGGTTTTTGCAGGACCGAGGTCTGATCCTCTTGGAACTGTGTGCCTTGAAAATGGAGGACAGCTCCTCTATGAAATCGGCGGCCTTGTTTAGGAAGACTTTCTTGGACTGGGTTTCAGAACTGTACTGTGGCCTCTTAGTCTCCGGGGGACTGTCTTTAGGGCTGGCAGGACCTCGAGGGCTGTCCTGGCAGAAGGCAGGTTCGAAGCTTGGTTTGGGCGAAAACTTTGTCTTGTCAGAAGACAGACGTTTCCTAGCTTGAGCCTCATCTACTCTCTCCAAAGGGTCGTGGTTGATGGCCAGCCTTGCCAGGTTGACGCTCTCATCCAACTCTTCTTGACTCAGGAAGGCGGACAAATCCGGAAGGTCCTCTTGGCCTCCTCCTTCTGCAGCCGCAGAAGAACTGCCGAAGTGGAAAGGGTTGGAGGAAGGCTCGGCTCGACTCCGCTCGTTGTCCCCGCGATGTCTGGTTTCAGCCAGATAGCTTTCTCGCAGAAGCTGAGAGATGGAAGTAGATGCTTCTATGCTGTCGTCTTGCATGCTGTAGCAAAGTCATGGACATAGTAAAAAAAGAAAGAAAAAACGAAAAAAAAACATCAGATCACTACCATGGGATAACAAGCCTGTATTTACTATAGCACAGACTTAAATTATGTTAAGAAATGCTTAAATCACCTAATGTTTACACTTTCACAAAAGTGAAAGACTTAACAATGACTCGTCATTGTAAAAGGAAATGAAACTCAATGAAGTTTCCCTGAAATTAAAAATAAAATCTTGCCGGGTGTGATGGCCAACACATTTAATCCCAACACTTGGAGGGCAGAGTCAGATGGATCTTTGTGAGTTCTGGGCCAGCCTGATCCACATAGCCAGTTCCAGAACAACCAGGGCTATGTAGAGAGACCCTATTTCAAAAGTCCAAAACAAACAAAAAACACCCTGGGGATTTCTATTTTAGCACTTTCTTTACATTGAGTTCAATTTCACAAACTATGAGATTTTATATAGTGTCAGGGCTGGGAATCGAACTCAGTGGCAGAATGCTTGCCTAAAATGTGAAAAAAACAAATGTCTAAGCCTGATTTATAAAATTGTATTTATTTATATTTATTTATTCATTGTTGTGTAAGTCATACATGTGCCATGGAGGTTCTTTCTTCTGACATTATGTCTAGGAGTCACACTTGGGCTTGGCAGCAAGCACCCTTACCCACTGAGCCGTCTCATTAACCCACCTAAGTCTGATTTTGCTAACAGTTGCAATGGTTGATGTGCTTTCATATTCAAAACAGATCTGTTCTGCACCTTTTCCTCATTCTTGCCAATTTTGTTAACTTGATGATAATAGAATTATAGAAAAATGAAATTGACAATATAGTCTCACTTAATTACTGAAAATGTAGTCTTGATATATATGACTCATGAAAAACAAATAAAGTTTATGTTGTTTGACAGACAGGCTACTTAAATTTGGTGCTGTTGCTGGGCTCAGTCTGTTCTTGAAAACTAGGATAATCTGGCCCTCACGTTGAGTCTAAGTAGTGAGGCTTATTTTTTTTTTTTTATCTTTTTTTAGTTTTAAAATTAAAAAAAAAAGTCACTTGTATGTCTATGTAGAGTATGTCCACAAGTGCCAGCTCAACAAGGCCAGGGGCATCAGCTCTCAATGTGGATGCTGAGAATTAAACTGGGCCCTCTGCAAGAGCAGTGTGTGCTCTTAATGACTGAGCCATCTCTCCAGCCCCAAGTCTGGGTTTTTAAGAGTATCTTAAATTAATGTTGGTTAAGAGAAGACATGAGAGATAGCAGAATGTAGCACTTGGCAGAGGACTTCACATACCTCCACTCTTAGTCTGTAAGTTGTGAATATATGAATATATTACCTTTTGAAAATGAATAGATTTAGAACTTAAAAAAAATATATAGTATGGGGCTGAGGAATTTCCTCGATGGTTAAAAGAGTACTTGTTCTTTTGAAGGATCTGGGTTTGATTCCCAGTGCCCACATGGAGCTCACCACTTCCTCAGGCATCAGGCATACATATGGGCCAAACACACATGCAAGCAAAGTGCTCATTTGAATAATATAAAAAGATAAAAGAAAAAGAAAGAAAAGTAAAGAGTACAATGTGATTTGTACTGGTGTTGTCACTCATGTATCGATCAGCCACTTCCTAGTGGGGTAGTGATACCCAGGCTGCTATTCTTTCCCATCCAGAAGAGACACTCAAGGACAGCTAGAACCTTCCCATGCACCTTGACTTACTTAGCACCCCACCCTTTGGCTCCACCCACCTTCAGATGTGATGATGGAATGAAGACTACTTTGGCATTCTTTGCTACTAGCTATTGGCCTTGTTGTGGAAAGATGGGCAAGAAAATAATTTCCTAAGTCTCTGTTGCCTCTAAGATTCATGACAAAGTCTGTTTCAGTCCATACATGTCTTCCACCAAACCTGGGAGCCATCTTCTGTGAGTAACAGCCCCTCACTTACATTACATGGAAGGCTTCCTGGGAACTTCTCTGGCTCCCAAACTTCCACAGTGCTATCCCAAACTAACCTCTCAATTGGCAAAGTATGCAGTCACCTTGAGAGGGCAATGAGAGATGGCTGGTAGAATCGCTCACCATGAAATGGTTTTTTTTTTTTTTCTACGCGCTTGCCAGAGCCTGAGATGGTTCTCACTGGAGTTATTTCAGTGAAGTCTACTGTGTCTTCAAAGGCATTGAATTAAAAATTCCAGTGTGTTGGATGAAACTATCACTTTAAATCCAGAAAGATGGTCATTATGGTATGGATGATAATATGAAAAGTTGAACTATGTTCAATAAGACTTAGTTGAGCAAATTATGATATGCTCATTTACTAGAATATTTTCAAATTTTGTAGACTAATAATATGGAAAATAGCACATGAGAGCAACATTAATATCTCAGTTGAAATTTTCCATTTGTACATGAATTCTGTGGAAGAACAGATGTATGAAATAAGGCTCAAACTACTATTTGAAAGCTTAATATACTGATTATATCAAAATTCATGAATCAATTATTATAATTACCCACTTGTTATCAACTACTTCTTTGGCTTAGTTTGAGTTTCTGCATACACCAGGGTGAAAAGTGACACTGTCTTAGAAAGTAGGATGCTTTTCCATTTCAGGGACGCTAATGTTTGCTGTGTCGCAATGTGACTTTGTCTTTAGCTCTAGGTGCTGCATTGGCTTAGATCTTGAGCCAACACAGAAATAAGCATTGACCTTAGAATTAGAGAGATCTGAGTTCAAATTATGGCTTCATCTCTTAGCAGGTCTGTGACTGAGACATTGGTGTGACTTCTCTGGGTTTGCTTTCCTTATCTTAATTCCATGTAATTGCTTTCTCTAAGAGTTAAGAATAACGACTTCAAGAAGGCAAAGCCCTTCACACATGGCCTATGGCAATGAGGATGCAACTAACATTATCATTATTTTAAAAAGAAATGGACATTCCTTTTTCTTATAAAACACGGCACAGATATTAACGTTGAAGAAATTTCAGAAAGTTTATATTTAGGGTGGAAGTGGAAAAAAGAATAGTCACTGATTTTCAGTTTTATTTTGTTTTTTAAGAAGCCAACTGAGATATGTTTGCTTGTTTTTATGTTTATAAAACTATCCCAATAATAAAACTTACAAGTATTTAAAACATAGGATTTCTGCAATAGTTTAATGTTTTTGTGCCCCAAGATGTTGGTTCCTGATACTCAACATCTGATGCTGCCTGGCTTTATTAAAGTCAGAAAGTCTAATTTGTGAAAGCCTTCATCTCAAGCTGTAAAACAGGGAAGACAACAGTGGTCATTTCTAGGCTGAAGTGATGATTAAATGGTCTCGGCATTTGGCATTTAGTACATTTAGAACATCCATCTAGTCAATAGATGGTAGTCACTCTTGTCATATAACAGCTATGGCCACACATGGCCCATTTCATGACAGAGAAATAGTAGCACTAGTGAAATAACTTCTTAGGAAAGGCATTGACAATGTGTTGACCTATAGACTTCTACTTACCCAGCATGTCAGTGTCTTCTATCTTCTGCTGAGATAGAAGCTCATGAATGGCCTGTCCTTACTTCAAAATGCTACATATTCTCTTTGATTGGCCTGCTTACTGTTCCCATCTCTCCTTACTCTCTTACCAGACTAAATTCTTCATAGTTTGCAACTCTTAGACAAGACATCACTGCCCTGGAACTCTTCCCTCTCTCCAATATGTCTGAAAACCTCATCTCTTTATCACTAAGCACAGCACTTGATGAAATACATTGAATTTGTCTGTTTTTTTGTCATCTTTTCTACATTGTACTCCATTCTTTCTCCACAGCCAGAGAGCAGAAGATAGTCTACAAATACTTGCTGTGTTATTCTGTTCAACAGAACTTCCTATCAGCTCTATTACTCATTTTTTTTTTATTGCAAGGTTAGGTAGAAGAGATAAAATGACAAAAGAAAACTTAGAGTCAAAAGAAAAACTGTATGATACTACAAAAAAGGAAAAAAGGCATCATACATGTTGGACAAGTATTCTATCACTGGCTACAACTCTGCCATGTTGTCTAACTAGTATTAAGTACCTTCTCTATGCCAGGTGCCATTCCACATATTGAAGATTCAGTGGCCAATAAAAGACAGAGCTTCTGTTTTTATGGAGCTGATTTCCTGAGGGTGAGGATACCAATGTTAAGAACAAAAAATGAAGTAGGGCATGGAGATCACCTGGTCAAGAGGGTGAGTTACTTTCGCTGGAAAAGCCAAGAAAATCTATTATATCAGCAGTCTGACCAACTGGGAGAATATTCTTTACCAAGGAAGAAATTCAAGGTCAGAAAAGATATGTGTCTGGTGTGTTGGGTCAAACCCTATGCACCCAGTGAGCGAAGCAGAAAAAAGGAAGACATGAGGCTGTAAATGTATGAGGCCATAGACTGGGTGTGGTGGCTCATTCCTTTGATCAAAGCGCTTGGAAGGCTGAGGTAGGTGCAGTGCCATGGGTTCCAGGTCAGCCTGGACTATAGAATAAGACCCTGTCTCAAGTAATAATAATAATGATAAAAAGAAAGGAAGGAAGAAGAAGGTAGAAGATCAGATCATATTAGGCCTTGCAGATAATGGAAAGAACTTCTTTTTTTTTTTTAACCTTATGAAAGGAGATTAAGAGGAATCAGTTGTGTTGTGTTATGACAGGGTTGTGGGCCAGTGAGTGACAGCAGCAGGAGATGGTGAGGAATGGAGCAGAGGCCAATGATTTGCTCATAGGTTGAGAATGAGAGATGAGAGAAAGACCAGAGTATTTATGACCTGAGCAACTGGGTGGCTGGCAGAATCAGATTTGGGGAAAGGAAATCTTGAGTTCTCTTAGATATTTCATCTGGGGGTGGTCCTGGGACATTTAGCCGCATTCTCATGTTTGTCCTTGGTAAATTGAAATGTAGTTTAATGTCACTTTCAGAATAAGATGAGTAGTTGCTCATGTGAAGACATTATGGTATTTGTGAGCTGCACCATGCTAGAAATAAAGCAGCCCCATCAGTTGTCTGGATAGATTTGGCTAGGATAGAGTGGCCACACAGAGAACTTACTTGCTTAGCTGAATTTCTTTGTGTTTCTTTTCCCTATGACTTTTCCTGAGGAGACTTTGTCCTGAGAACTTGTTTGTTTCATAAAAACAAAACTTGATGCTAATACCTTTAGTGCTTTCTCTCTCTGTGTACTTGTATCTATCTGTCTCTTTTTTCTTTGGCACAGGATCTCATTGTGAAGCCCTAGCTGACCTAGAATTCACTATGTAGAAGGGGATGGACTCAAACTCATAAAGACCCATTGGCCTCCTGAATGCTGGGATTAAAGGTATGTGCTATTCTGCTTTCTTTCTTCCTCTCTCTGGAGCTTGGGGTTGAACCCAGGACTTCTGGCATGCTGGGAAAGGTTCTATTACTAAGCTCTATCCCTAGCCCATGGGGCACATTTCTTGATTCATTATAATTCAGTGCTATCTTCAGGCTCTAAAAATTTTCTGTTGTTGGAAAGATCATACCATATAAATTCATCTTTCATTTCTAAGATGACTGTTTACATTGGGACTTTGGAGACTTAGCTCAGTGGTTGAGCATTTGTCTTATATACAGGAGGCCCTAGGTTGGATCTCCAGTACTACAAAAACAAACAAACAAACAAACAAACAAACAAACTAGCTAACTAACTGTGGTATTGCCCAGAAAATTGGCAAATCCCAACATTAAAGAACACAAATTTAAATATAAGTGCTAATTTTCTGGCTATGAAAATTTAGTATTATAGTTTATTATTATTATAGTTTATTATTATAGTTTGGTACTAGGGACTGAACTTAGAGCCTTACACATGCTAAACATGTCAAGTATCATTCTGTGTTTAATTGGAGGTGAGGAGAGGTTTCTTGAGAGTCCAGAATCTCAATTTGACAGGAGATGTTCTGGCGATTCTCTGTGCAACACAGCCAAAAGAGCAGTGCATGCCAAAACCTAAGTATGTGAGGCATATTAATTATCTTGGTTAATCACTGCATAATGCATACATATACCAAAACATTAAGTTACTACCATCAAAAGCATAACTTTTGTGAAAGCTCATCAAACACTACTGTACATTCACTGCAGTGTGGGAAACATTCATAAAACTACCACAAAACAAAACAAACTCATAAAAACCAAATCTAGTTTCCAGGGTGACACAAAAATAGCCTAATGTTTAACAGTTATTGATGAAGAATGCTGAGACAGGAAAAGTTAGTCATGTTTAAGCAACTTACCTTCAACTGCAGCCACACACACACACACACACACACACACACACCCTGCTTACTTCCTAGGTTTATCTGTGAAAGCACCCCCAAAATAGAGCAATGTGCACATTTAAGATAATTATTTTCTGCCCATACGTAATTACTAGGCCTAGAATTTTTGTTAGGGGGACAATAAGACAGTGTTCTCTTTGGGGCTTTGTGTCTTTTCCACAGGTTCTCTTGTAGCTCATGCTAGTCTCAAATTAGATTTGTAGTTGAGAATAAGCCTCTGCCTCCTGAGTGCTGCCTTTTTAAACATTACATTTTGTTCATTTAGAAAGGGGGGGGGAGTAGAGAAAGAGAGGGAGGGAGGGAGGAGGTGTGTATGAGAAAAAGACAGAGGGAACGTGAGTGCACACACGAGTTCCACTGCTTATATGTGGAGGTCAGAGGACAAAGTCAGAGTTGGCACTCTTCCTCTACCCTGTAGGTATCAGGAATTGAACTCAAGCCATTACCTATAGAACCATTTCACTGGCCCCACTTTTTTTTTTTTTTCTTAATAGAAAATGTCCCTGTGTAGCTCAGACTAGCCTCTCTCTCAGTCCTCCTGCTTCAGCGTTTTGATTACTGAGATTACAGATAGAATTTCCAAGAACTACCCAATATAAGTGAATTCTCTGGAAGACCCCCTTGCTTGGAGAACTGTGTATGGAACACCTTTTAATCGTTGGGCTGCAAGTGAGATGCACTTTGTACACCATTACAATGCCTATCCCGGAAGTAATATGACTCATTCTCTTAAAGAGCTTCTAGTCTGGGGAAAGAAAAACAGTAAACATGGACAAACCCACACAATAGACTCAGTAAGAGAATATGTTGGGGGCGAACCCAGAGGTACACACACGTAACCCCAGCAACTAGAAGGCTGAGGGAAGAGGGTTGTGAGTTTGAGACCAGCCTGGCCAAGATCTTGGGTTTTAAAAAGTTGTTTGTTTTGTTTGTTTGTTTAAAGATGAAAAAGAGTGTTTGGAATACAGGCAAAGCAGAGACCACACACAGGAGAACTAGTGAGGGTTTCTTAAGTAGACCCCTCCGGAAGGACAGAATCTGACAGCGAAGACCCTTTGAGAAAGCAGGGCAAAGGCAAGTGGCCATTTTCTCATTGCCTTCATAAACTGAGCAGTAAGCAGAAGAGAAAGACTTTATTGATGCTCAACAAAGGGAGATTGGCTGTACAATATAGCACCTGTGTTTTGTACACAGAAGAGGACCAACATGAGAAAGTCCGTAAGAGATTAGTGTAAAAGATACTGAAGCCAGAGCCCAGTTACTACTGAATCTGAAACCGCAAACAATTGGTAACCAGAAAATCTGTCAAAAGGCTAGTGGGAGGGATCAAGGATTAGAAAGGTGTTTACAGGTTGGAGTAGTTTCATGGTACAGTATCTACTAGCCTATACAAAGCCCTGAGTCTTAGCCTCAGGGAGAGAGAAGGAAAGAGAGGGAGGGAGAGGGAGGGAGAGAGGGAGGGAGAGGAAGGGAGAGAGGGAGGGATGGGGGGGAGAGACAGAAGGAATGAGAGAGAATATGTAAAATATGGAGAGGTTGATGGTAGTCTCAGTGACAGGTATGGAAGCTGTGTGAAACACTGCGGATCTCATCCTTCCTGACACTGTGATCCTTTAATACAGTTCCTCATGTTGTGGTGACCCCCAACCACAAAGTTATTTTCATTTCTAATTCACAACTGTAATCTTGCCACTGTTTTGAATCATAACATAAATATCTGTGTTCTCCGATGGTCTTAGGTGACCCTATGAAAAGGTTGTTCAAAGGCGTTGCACCCACAGGTTAGGAACCACTGATATAGGGAATCATAAACACAAAATTTCTGTCAATCCTCATAAACGCACATTTTCTTTTTTTAAATGCGGAAAGTAAGGAGATAAAGGACCCGCTTACGTCCTTCGGACTCTGCTTTTATCATTTCTTCGTATCTCAGGTAATTAAGACTTTGAGAAAAGAGAAATTCCCTAATTAAACTGGCACAATGTGTTTATGAGGTTGGGAGGAAAGTGCCCCAGGTAAGTTTGCAGTCTCAAGACCTAGTTCTAGGTGAAGTGTGACGGCTCTACTGAGGGTGGGGTGCAATGAGGCCCCAGGGGAAGGCAGGCAGCCTGTGTAGAGCTTGGCGAGATGACTCATTCTGTGAGAGCTCTGGGAATTCTCTCATGTTCACAGGTCTAGTCACACCAACATTCATTGCCACCAAAAATACCCATCTTTTCAAAATACACTCTCGAACTGAAAAACAGGCCCCAGTGGTTAAGAGCACTGTTGCGTCAGGCCTGATGGGGCACGCCTTTAATCCCAGCACTGGGGAGGCAGAGGTAGGTAGGTGTACCTCTGTGAGTTCCAGGCCAGCCTGGTCCACAAAGAGAGTTTTAGGGAAACAACCAGGGCTGCTACACAGAGAAACTCTGCCTTGAGGAGACAAAAATGGAGCACTGTTACTCTTGCAGTGGGCCCGGGTTCAACGCCTCCTGTCGCAGTTCCAGGGACCCCAGTGCTGTCTTCTGACCTCAGAGGGGACCAGGCTGTGGCACACGCGCATACAGGTAGATTCCCTAGGAGCAAATGTGTGACACTCTGGAAAATTTAAAAGTGCTCTGTGGACAACGGTAAAAACTCACGAGGACAAGCCTGTAGTGCTTCGTTTGCTTTTCCTCTCCAAGCAAAGGGAAAAGGCTGCCTCAAAAAACTCTTTTTGCGTCATTTCTTTTCAAAATTTAATTTGTAAAAGCTGTCTCGGTGAATTCCAAAACTGGCATAATAATCCTCTAAATTTATTGTGTTCATAGATTGTAGTTCTGGGTGGATACCTCTTAAAAACGTTGTTGCTATAATGCTCGTGTGAGCACCGCGTGCTGTGGAGATCAGAGGACATCCTTTGGGAGTCTGTTCTCTCCTTACATGCTGTGGGTCTTGGGGATGGACCTCAGGTCAGACACTTGGCAGTACGTGCCTTACCCATCAGACCCTCTCACCCTCCTGGTGTGTGTGTGTATTGTTGCTGATGTTGTAAGAGAAACACGTGAGGAGCTCTGTAGCAGATTATAGATGTGTGGAAGAGTTGGTACGTCACAGAATTGTAATTATCATTAACCACATAGTGTCAGTTCAGATATAGACAACATCCTAGAATTTGGATAGTGTCCAGCTGTTGGCTTCAGAGTTCACTTATTCTCTTAATTTCTGAAAGTGTAATCTTCACGAATTTCACATTTCCTGTGGTGGCCTTGCTTTTAAATATTTTGCTTGTCAAATAGAATGGCAGAGATAGTATCTCTAAGTGTAGACATTCTTGACTTCCTAGAAAAATACTATAGATTTTAAATGAACCTGAGAGTATCATTAATGAGAAATTGTGAAGTTATGGCAAAATTTTAATTCATGGCCTATACAATTTGTTCTCTCATTACTAAATTGTTACTAACATGAAAGTGGTCAAATTACCTTAATGATTTGAGAGAGACTTCATCTCTCTCAAACTGAGTGATGGGAGTAACTTTAAAAAGTACATGAAAATGCATTGATAAGGTGATACCGTTTCTTTACATCTCTTTGACTGGAGACACTGAGTAATATATTTTTTCTCTTTGCTTTTATAGTTTTCAAAATATGCTAAGAGCTAAGAGTACAGTGAGCCAGGCCAAACATTTGCCAGTGACTGTCAAGTATCTGATGCAGCGAGAGAGAGAGAGAGAGAGAGAGAGAGAGAGAGAGAGAGAGAGAGAGAGAGAGAGAGAGAGAGAGGAGAGAGGAGAAAGAGAGAGGGGAGAGAGGAGAAAGAGAGAAGAGAGAGAGAAAGGAGAGAGACAGAGAGAGAGAGAGAGAGAGAGAGAGAGAGAGAGAGAGAGAGAGAGAGAGAGAGAGAAAGAGAGAGAGAGTCTCTTGCGTAGGGCTTCTGCAGCTGTTGTGTACATTAATCCGGGGAGCAGATCTCCCAACACTAAATATAGCAAGCAGATCCTTTTACAGGATAAAAAAAAAAGTTTTAAATGAAAGTATTCAACCATGGAGTCACATTATTTTAGATCTGATTTCCTTTAAGAGGGAAATAGGCATTGCACACATATTCTCCATGTGAACAGCATTAGTATAGTCAATGAGTATGTGGAAAATGTCAGTAAAATTTGTCACAGCTTGCTCTGTTAAAGTACTTTTCCTTAGAACTCAAACAAGAACTCAAATCAGATACCATTTTCCTGAGTCTCATCCCCTACTCCTAGAGCTTTGGAATAGAAAGCCTCAGTTTCCATTAAACTGTGTATCTCATCATACATAATTAGAAAGTTCTCCTAGCTTTCACTCTAAGGAAGAGCAATCAGCTCCCTGAAACAACCCTTTCCCCATTGTCAGTAACCCACTACGGGAACACACTTTTCTAACTTAAATCTGGATATTACCTTGCTTTTATTAGGTGACCCAGACGAGGATGTCCAATCCAGGCACGCTTCTTTCTGAGATGACAGTTATCCACGGAGAAGTTTTTGATGAAAACACAGGAGATTGGGTAAATTCTTCACGCCCTTGGAAAGAGAGAGTAGCTATCCATGGAGAACGCCGAGTTAACCTTAGTTGCGGTGAGGAAGGCTGTTGGAAGCTGGGCAACCTGTCACCACCGCGGCCAAGAGCATTTGTCAGCTCACAGGTCCCAAGTTATTTTGAGCTGTGTAAACCATGTGTCTATGAAACATTCCACCTGATTGGACAGGAGAAAACTGAGCAAAGGGATTCCATTGCGGACAGCACCTACAGGAGCTAGGGTCAGGGACATTTTTCTACCTTCAGAATTTCATTGACAGTTGGAAGCCCAAAGTATTTATTGATTAATATTTTGAATTAATGGTAAATGGACTATATCACACTCCACCTGTCAAAGGAAATGCCATTACTTTAAAAGTGTATCAGAATTTGTCATTTTTGCTGTTGTTAATTTTAAAAAATAGATGTATTTGTTCTTGTGAGTTTGTATGGGAGTGCACAGTGACATGGATGCACGTGGGGGTGAAGGGACAGCTTCCTTCACCATATAAGACACAGGGGTCAAATTCAGATCGACAAGCTTGTCCCCAGCACCTTTACCCTCTGAGCCATCTCATTGGTCCAGTGTCCTTAAGTTTAGTCAACAGAAAACTTACCCCATTCACTGCTAACATACTGAGGAAATCTGTCTATGAAAAGGAAATACAAAGCTGAAATTAGCAACTTGAAGCCAAAAGCTTCTTAAAACTGTCTGTCCACAGGGAGATAATTCCAAAGCACAGACAAAAAAAAAAAAAAAAAACAAAAACAAAAACAAAAACAAAAAACCCAAAAAACAAAAAAACAAAACAAAACAACAAAAAACAGGAAAACTCTATTAGCTTGAGAATAAATACAGGAACAAATACATTTGAACAACCATCTTCACAAAAGACAAATTAGATTAGATGTGGTGGCACACACCTTTAGTCCCAGCACTTGGGAGGCAAGGCAAGTGGATTTCTGAGTTCCAGGCTAACCTGGCCAACCTAGCAAGTTCCAGGCCAGCCAGGGCTACAGAGTGAGACCCTGCCAAACAAAACAAAACAAAATAAATAAAACCCCACAAATTGGATAAGCTTAAAAGTTAAAACGAGGGCCAACAATGGCTCAATGGCTTTTTGCCACCAAACCGATAACCTGAATTCAATGCCTGGGACCCAAAGATGAAAAGAAAATGAACTTCTGTGTACACAGCACGCCACACACACACACACACACACACACACAGAGTCAAAACTAATTAAGTTAAAATGGCTGCTGACATAGCACAATACAACTCTTATTATTAGTACCCAGAGATAACTTCTTACGTAATATTTTGAGGAAAAAAATGCTAGCTGTTTTCTTTAATAAGAGTTACTAATCAAAAAGAAAAAGAAAAAAAAAATCCTTAACTTGATCACATCTGCTCAGATAGTCCTGAAAAGTGTAGGTTCTTTGGTGTTAATTTCATATAGTTTTAGAATGAGTTTTGAAAAACATTGGTTCCCTCCATTAGTACAGGTTAAATGGTGGCTTAATGCTGCCTTCTGGTCAGAAGAGTGCATTCTGAAATTCAGTCTTGAATGCCAGGAATTTTTGTTCCTTCCTTTTTTTTTTTTTTTTTTTCTTTTTTTCTCTTTTAAACCACTGTGTAGCCTTGGCTATCCTGGAACTTATGCTGTAGACCACAATGGCCTTGAACTCAAAGATCCACCTGCCTCTGCCTCCCCAGTGCTGGGATTAAAGGCAGGAATTATTTTCTCAAGGATTATTTTCAAATTCCTGTGGCATGAAATAGATTGGCTAAAAATTTTAGTTTTATCACTAAGTCACACAACTGTTAACAAGTTTCTTTACATCCATTCATTCAGTAAATATTTCTCATCAGGTACTGTGCAGTGTGTATAAAGAAGTATGCAAAATACACACATCTTCCTGTCCTCATGGAACTTACTAAGAGGTCTTTATCCTCTTCAGTTGTCTTGAGATTTTCTATAGTGCACGGCTAGAGATGAAATTTATTTATTGTAGTCACACCAGAGGTGTCACTGTACCTTTTGTTGGGGGGGGGAAACGGGACGGGACTATTATTAAATAAAGCAACAAACAAAGGAAGAGCTGAGTTATCTGGTTAGATTACTTTTAGAAATTTCTAATTGGATTTAAAAATTAGCATATAAAGTAACAGATTTCTGCATGGCATTTTAATACCATTTTAATTTTGGTTGATCCTCTCCCTCCTCCTGCTGTCCCCATCTTTAGTCAGGATGGTGAAGGAAGGTCTTCATCTATTTTGGTGATGCTGAGGATTGAACTGAGGGCCCTGTGAACGCTGGGTAAGTACTGTGACACTAAGCTGCATCTTTTTGCTGCCCCCATCCCTGATTATACCCTTCCATACCCAGAGCTTCCCATTCCACTTCCATTTTACATGTAGTCTATTATCCATCCCAATCTCTCGATGAACACCGAGAGTATTTAACTTTGTCATATCATGGGGCACACACATGTAATCCCCCCACTTCAGAGGCTAAAGCTGGAGGATTTAAATTCAAAGCTATCTATCCTAGGCTGCATTTAAAAAAAAGAAAAGGCTAATTGTGTTTCTGTATTTTCTATTTATGTAGATGTTCCAGCAATTTCTTTTTATTTAAAAAGAGGATCTTGCTATGTGCAATAATATACTCTTTTATTTGTTTGTTTTGTTTTCCGAGATAGGGTTTCATTGTGTAGCCCTGGCCGTCCTAAAACTCTCTCTGTAGACCAGGCTGGCCTCAAACTCATAGAGATCCGCCTGCCTCTGCCTCCCAAGTGCTGAGATTAAAGACATTGGACACCACAGCCACTCTGTGACACACTCTTATAATCTTAGCACTTGGGGCAGGAGGGTTGTTGTGTCTTCAGTCAGCTTGGATGACTGGACTACAGAGAGAAACTCTCTCTCAAAAAGCAAAAACCGAAGCAACAGCAAAGTGGGTTTGAGGTTGGATGTGCAGCTTAGGGTCACAGCACTTACCCAACATTCACAGGGCCCTCGGTTCAATCCTCAGCATCATCAAAATAGATGAAGACCTTCCTTCACCATCCTGACTAAATCTTAAGCCATTATCAGTACCCTTGTTGCTGGGACTTGGGTGCAGATGTGAAAAAGTGAAACTTCTGCTTGGAGGAACTAAAAAGTGTACCACAAACTGGTCTCCCAAGGGGAAATGCTTATAGGTACCATACTAAACATATTTACTTCCTGAACACTGCTGTGACAGGCCTGTATCTTACCTTTTAATATTTGCAAAAAATACTGACTTGGGGGGAAGAGACCCATGCCCAAAGGTTGACCAGAGTTGGTAGGACAGTGAAAGAAGGAATACACACCAAATATTAAAATCTGTTTAAAATAATAAAGAATTACAGAAGGAACCAAGAGTTTCTGCTCTCCGACATTTTCAAAAACAAATACTGTACACATTTTTAGGCTCTTTTAAAAAGCTAAGTATTAGGCATCTAAGTATTACTCAGCAATTATGAGGTGGATGTTTTGCTTGTAGTACCTCAAACTCTTATTCTAGATTTTTGTCTTAGTCCTTCCCTTGCTTATCAGTAATAATTAAACAAATATACAACAAACCTCTTAGGTTTTTACCAGAGTTTATTGATTTGGAGAAAAATTCTTAAGACCTTTAAAAACTTAACATAGTCATAGAGTAACTTACTAGTGATGGGCAAACATAAGGTTGTATGTCTTAAGCCTTCCTCATAATGCAGTGCAGCCTAGCTACATATGTTGTTGTGTTTTAAGTTGGATTCTCAGCTTGCTTCCAGCTGTTCCTTAGTCACACTGGGATAAGCCATAAGGATGCCAAGGAATCTGGGAATCTCCTACGGAGCTGTCTTCACTGGAGGAGAGACGTGAGTTTCCATATTACTTTGGTTTACTATTTTCTATGTTGCCATGAACTTTAATGTCTAAAAGGAACTGCTCCCACACACCAACATTTTAATAAGTTTGGCTGAAAGTTGATAATTTTATATTGAGATTTCCCCCTCTGGTATCATATTTGAAGACCAACAGTAAAAATTCATCTTCCAGGTTTTTGTAATGAAAACAATTTTCACCCCAGAGATAAGTTCTTGACCATTTCAAACAAAAGCTAGGTGGTAGAGCATATGCTATTGTGCACCCTCTGATGTAATTGAGAAATACAATGATAGTCCTAAGAAGTTTCTTTTTCACCCTGAAAGCATTAGCCTTGGAAAACTGAAAAAAAAAATCTAAAAATTATCAATTCAAAACTCAGTCATAAGAGCTTTTCACAATCCCAAAGCTAAACAGAACACCTGTCTATAAGCACGGTTCTATAAAGGAAAGTTGCCGTTACCTGTATCAGAAGAGGCGCCATCCCTATATCAATCAACTAGGATCATCTAAAGCTCGGCTCTCACTGCCTAACTTGAGTTAGCCACAAAAGTGGCATGGAGGAAATGTGATACAGCCCAGCCCAAGTAATGAAGGGTATTTACAGGGTTCCACTGCAGATCCAGGCACAGTCGCTTAGAACACACTGCACTTTCAGATTGACTTTAATAACCCGGTCTGTAATGATGTTCTTAGCCTGAGGCAATGGTGGAGGTGGATAATAACGGAGACGACAGGACACAGATATGCTCGACCTCTCAGATGAGAAGAGAGAACTTGCAAAGAAATTCTAAGAAACACCAACCGAGTGTGTGTGACAACACCATGAGGAAACTGCTGCTTTCTTTGCTAACTAAACATTAAAAAAAAACCCAAGAAATTCTGAAAAACAAAGTTTAAGGACTTTGTAAAACATAAGGCATAGGAAGGCCTTCATTTGTACAAAACAGAGACTAGGGTAATGTGTTTAGTTAAGTAAGTGTAGGGGAACAATCAATTACTATTACTAAACTCTTCGTGTTTGTGCCCCCCAGTTTTAGGGTAGTTAAAGGGTTTCAATATGATTTTTAGTTAACACATAGCAATGCTTACTTTATTGTGCTGTTGGTGTGAATATTAGAAATATACTTCTAAACACATCAAAGTTTATATTGTATAGTATTACTTCCAAGAAGCAAAACCTGTTCCCAGAACTTGGTGCCAAATGTTCTAGAGCTAGAATTATAGGCAGTAATTATGAGCCACCCAACATGGGTGCTGGAAACCAAAACCATGTGTATTCTGGGAATTGAACCCAGGTCCTTAGCAAGAGCAGTAAGCATTGTTAGCTGCTGCACCATGTCTCCAGTCCCCTGTCCCAGAACTTTGTGAAGGCGCTTCCTGAGACGGGGTAAGTAGCACAGTGGTAAAATGTATGTATAGAACGCATAAGCCCCTGGGTTCAATCTGCACAACGTGTGTGTGTGTGTGTGTGTGTGTGTGTGTGTGTGTGTGTGTGTGTGTGTGAGCATGCGTGCATGTTCATGCATATACGTGCACACATGCAAATACACACAAAGGTAAGTGGTTAGATAAGCATCCTGTTCATGAAACACACAACTATATACAGTGAACACACAATAAGAACATTTTAAACGCAGTTGTTCACAGATATTAATTGGAAATAAAGCACAAAATCAGCTGGTTGATTCTAGGATGTGTGTATTCTGATTTTCACATTTCTGAACTTGGTTTTTGGCCTACAACTGGCCAGACTTTCTGGTGCTGGAGAGAGATGGGTCAGCAGTTAAGAGCACTTGCTGCTCATGCAGAGGATCCAGGTCCAGTTCTCAGCACCCATGTGGTGGTTCTCAACTCTTTGTAACTCCAGTTCCAGAGAATCTGCTGTCCTCTTCTGGCCTCCACAAGCACCAGGCAAGTAGATGGTGCCTAGTCATACACACAGGCAAAACACACACACACACACACACACACACACACACACACACACACCACACCCCAAAGTTAAAACCAGGGCAAATGGAGAGTGGTGGAATTCAACTCAGGGCTCCAAATTAGGGCATCTCTCATCCCTCCTGAGAGGAGCTTCTTCTTGGTAGATAGCAATCAGCACAGAGACTTTCAACTAGCAGAGAACAAACGGAACCTATATATCATACCCCTTCCATCTTTAAATACCCAGGGATCTTTTTAAAGAGGACAGAGCGGTTGTCAGAAGTAGTAGATAGCATCAAGGAAACTGTTTTGTTTTGTTTTTTGTTTTGGATGCAGCTCAAGCCAGACAAAAATCTCACCACAAAAAAAATTTTGTGGCGAGATCGGCACAAAATCCCACCACTAGCTGAGGAGTGAATGGGATTTGATAGCTGCTGGAGAGGAAGAGACAGTTTTTTATAATGACATTTGACCCCTGATAGGCATATCACTCTCCAGAGGAAGCCCCACGCCCAAGACTAGTTGAGCAACACAAACTGAACTCCACAGGGGGCAAAAAGATGAAAACTCAAAGTTGGATGGGTAGAAAGCTGAGGGGGGTTGGTAAGAGGGTGGGGGCTAGGATAGATCTAGGAGAACTAGGCAAGAGGAGTGGATGATCAAACTACATTGTATGAAATTACCGAAAAATAAAAGTACTTTTTTAAGCTGGGCAGTGGTGCCTCACACCTTTAATTCTAGTGTTTGGGAGGCAGAGGCAGGCAGATCTCAGTTTGAGGCCAGCCTGGTCTACAGAGCAAGTTCCAGGACAGCCAGGACTGTTACATAGAGAAACCCTGTCTCAAAAAAAAAAAAAAAAAAAAAAAAAAAATTTAAAAGTATTCTGTGGTTAACACTGAGTTACAAAACTCCAATGTCAGGTATATAATCTCAAAGATAATAACTTGCCATTTTGGTAAAAACAAGTTAGCATTCCTGTGCTATGCACTAGAAACTTTGTTGAGAACTTCATGTAAATTGTGCTTTTTACTTGATGCATTCTTTCAACATGTGAGAACCTGGGGTCTCACGGAGGCTAAAAGTTCTAAATGTTTGAGCCAAAATTAAATACGTGCTCATAACCATTGCAAATAATTAAATGTTCCCACTCTCAACATTTTTGCTAAAAGACTAAGGGTTAAATGAATGTGAAGCATGCCTTTTTCTTTTAGCAAATACCCAAAGAGATTCTATGTAAAATTTTAAGTTGTTTGTTTCTGATTAGCATGTACTCTGGAGTCCTTCCGTCAACACAATGAAGGAAAAAAATTAGGGGATAGAGAATGGAGATGCTTTAGAATATTCTCTACTGCCAGATTTTAGCCTGCAATGTGGCTTGCTTTGCAGACAAGACGGATGCTCAGAGGTAGGGCATTGACAGGCAGGCAGGAGGCTTTCCAAGGCTTTTTTTGGGTTTCTATTCATTATAGCAATTTGTTGAAACAATTTAAGAGCATTGTTCATTTGAAACGACATTTAAATGCTTTAAACGTTATTTCTGAACATATTCACACAAGTCATTAATTTTCTATTTTTGCAAGAAAGGGGTAGGAAAATGGGTTTGAGTGCTCCCTGTAGAATGTTAGTGTGGAATATGCTAGTATGTCAGGCACTGGGCGATCCCACTCAGAGGCTATTTTTGGGCTACAAGGTCATCTCAGAATCAAAGTTCAGGGCTCTTCTTCAAGATATATGAGTAATCACATTAACACTAACAACAGGAGGGGAGAAATGGGAACCAATGTTCCTAACTCCTTTACTTTACAGCAATGACAAGGCTTAATATTATCTGTGTATACTGGGGCAATTAAGAAGTGCGGCTTTCCCAAAGTAACCTGATCTGTGGGGTGCACAGCTGGGAGCATATTGGTCTTCTAATTTAAAATGTATTCTCTTTTCAGTGGTTCCCACTGTTTACCCATGAAGGATAATTATTAAGGTTAGTACAAAACCAAAAGAGGTTCATCTTGATTTTTATGTTTTGATGGGCAAAGAAGTTGGGAAAACTATTAATTTGCTCTTATGGACTTGGTGTTTATTTTACAGAAGTTGGAAGAGAACAGAAAGATAGTTTAAGGCACACACACACCTCTACCTTAATAAAATTAATGGAAATAGCAAACAATCAGACACATTACATGTAGCATGTCATGAAATTAGTAAATGTGTCTAAAGGGGTGAGTTTGTTGCCAAAAAGGGAAGAGTATAAAGATAGAATGTGGAGAATGTAAACTATGAAGAATGCAAAAGGGGTTTGTATTTTATGTCTTTATATAATCAGTGGTTCTCACCCTTCCTGATGCGGCAACCCTTTAATACAGTTCCTCATGTTGGGGTGACCTCCAACCATAAAATTAAAATTATTTTGTAGCTATTTCATAATATTGATTTTGCTAGTTATGAATCATAACAAATATTTGATATGCAGGATATCTGATATGCAACCAGTGTAAGGGTTGTTCAACCTCTAAAAGAGTCACAACCCACAGGTTGAGTGAGAACTACTGGTCTAAGCACACATTATTACTTACATCTGGATCTATCCATTTGGTGTTTTCTTTCTTTTTGTTTTTGGGTTTTTGTTTTTTTTTTAGGATTTATTTGTTTATTATGTATGCAGTGTTCTGTTTGTATGTATGATGCCTGCAGGCCAGAAGAGGGCACCGGATCTCATTATAGATGGTTGTGAGCCGTCATGTAGGTGCTGGAAATTGAACTCAGGATCTTTGGAAGAGCAACCAGTGCTCTTACCTGCTGAGCCATCTCTCCAGCCCCTTGTTTTGTTTTTTGAGACAGGGCTTTCTTTATGTAGCCCGGGCTGTCCTGAAACTTACAGAGATCTGCCTGCCAAGTGCTGGGACTAAAGGCATGAGCCACCACAGCTTGACTCCATTTGGTGTTTTCTGGATGTGATAAACTCCCTGTCAGGTAAAGACAGCATACCTGAATGGAGGAAGACTTTAAAAATTCACTTTGTTCTGCTTTTTCATCCATCCTGCTCATCTCCAAATTGCTCTTCATTCCAGTTCAAGGATGAGTTATTTAAAGCCTAGTCTAAACAGTCTCCTGGGCAGAGGTAATCACCACTCGTGCTCTGTCTTTCGGAGCTCCTTCCCTTCATCTTCTAGCCTTGTCATTAAACTTCAGTTCAAAATGTGGCCACTGACAGCGTCACTAGTGTCGCCAACTGGGACATTTAAACAGATGAAGTTGCAGAGAGCTCTGAACACAAAACTCAGGACAGTGTTCAATGAACTGGAGATTAATCCATTTGTCACCTGCCTGGCAGTATTTTAGATTTCTGATCAAGAATAAAAAAAAAAATCCATATTGAAATAAGCACACTATGCCCGACATGTGCATGTGCAACTGTTACGTGCTGAAAGGCCTTGGTATAATTAGAAATGTGATCATCCCAGTCCTGTGACAATAGGTCTCACCAACCACTCTTCTGTACAAATCCTGTCTTCAACCAAAAGCTTCACCAGCATCTCTGTCTTTCCCTATTTCTTTGCTCAGTGTTTCTTTTCCTTACAATGTAATTAAATAGCTAGTGGCTGCCCATTTCTCTGAATTCTTCATCTCCCTGCCTCTAGCTCCTAAGTACTAGGATTACAGGTACATGCTGCCATGCCCTGCTCTTCTAATATTGCTGAATTAAACTTTCATTTATATATCCAGGTAAATTCCTTGAGAATCATACTTATAAAAAGGTGTGTGTGTGTGTGTGTGTGTGTGTGTGTGTGTGTGTGTGTGTTACATGCCTGAAAAGGCCAGAAGAGGGTAACTCCTTGAAGCTGGAGTTATATGTGATTTTAAGCCATTCCTTGTAGGTTATGGGAACTGTCCTCTAGAAGGACAGTAAAGCCTCTTAATGGCTGAGCTATGTTTCCAGCTCCCTCCTCACCCCCAATAATTTTTTCTTGAGTCAGGGCCTCATTATGTAGCCCTGGCTGTCCTGGAAATCACTATGTAAGACCAGGCAGACCTCGAATTCAGAGATCTGCCTGGCTCTGCATCCCAAGCACTGGGATCAAAGGCCTGTGCCACTATGCCTGGCTTCCCCACAAAAATTTTAACCACACAATTAAATTATCAAAACATAGCACAAATGAGCCAGGTGACAAATATTTGCCTGTGGCATGTCATGAAAATGAAGTATATATTCTTAACTTGTCCTAAATTATTCTCTTAATTTAATACATATTTGCTTACCATTTCTTATGTGTTACAAGGGGTCAAATGACCTAAAATCTCTTCAATGATGGCTAAGTTACCACTCATGGTTATGATATTTACTCCATAAATGCTATGAAGAATTAAGTCAAATGAAGTACAGAGCTAGAAATGATTGGATATTAACTGTACATAGGTCACAAAGTGGGGAGCCATATGTGCCATTGGCTCAGTGATTGCTCAGTTTCTGGTATAATTTGAGTAGAACCCTAGCTTTGGGAAAAGGTTTGGTCCATCATGCTCAAGGGTTCAATCAAAGATACCTCAATATGAAGCCTTTCACACCTTGCAGTGACTACTGACTTTCCTGAATGCCTTTCCACAGCCTTTCTTTTATATTTGTACACGATTTCATTCTGCCCCACAAAGATAAGCCTGGCTTTCTGTTGGTTTCTTGTTTGTTTTTAAATTCCATAGCCTGATTGTTGTGGGTTTTGCTATTCCTGGCCCTAAGAGAGCAATAAAGAATATATTTAAAACAATGGGCATCTATGGCACACACCTTTAATCCCAGCAGAGGCAGGTGAGTTTGAGGCCAACCTGGTCTCCATCGTTAGTTTCAGGACAGCTAGGGCTACATAGAAAAACCCTGTCTGAAAACAAAAATAAAACAATATATTTAAAATGTGTATAGTATATACTAATTTATATTAACACTTCAATTATTTGTTTCTGACTCCTGAGTGTATTTACTCTGTAAAAATGCAGAAGAAGAATGAGTTTTTTAGCTCTGTGAGTGATGCTGTAATCCCAGTGCCACGCCGAGCTTTGTTTTTGTTGCTCTAGTTAATGTAGTGACAACTCAGGAAGTACGGGTCATAAAAAATTACACACCTCTATGTTTTTTTGCAGATTCAAGGGTCTGCAAAAGATCACTTAAGATGCACTATGCCATTATCTTCTTTTTTATAGAGGAAGGAACTAAAGATCAGAGAAGAAACCTGTACAAAGCCACTCAGAGTTGTGATTCACACCCAAGTCTGTTGGACGCCAGAGCTCAAGCTCTTCACTATGCCAGCAAGCTACCTTTCAGAGGCATTCACACTTGTTAGTAATACATTTAGGAAGCAGCTGGGGACTGGGGGAACCTTGGGAGAGATAGAGTGACAAGGAGACATCTGGTAAGGTTGGATTATGATAGTTACTAACTCCCTCCAAAGTTCTCCCAAGTCCTTTGAAATCCAGATGCTTTAGTTGCTCTTGCTGGTCAAAGGAACAAGTTAAAGGAATTGAAGTAACAACAATAATAAACAGTTCTCTCTGTGTCTGTCTGCAGACTAGGAGGCACAGGACACTCAAACATGAGAGTTTCTCTACCTGTAGTTTTTTAAGTAGACACAGACTTAGCATTTCAACTTTTTAAGTTATTTCCAATCTCAATGCCAATAAAAACAAGGAGGTGAAAACCACGCTCAAATTTTGTAGACCCAGCTATCTGGGAGGCTGAGAAAGGAGGAGTGCTTGGGGCCAGGGTTAGAAAGCAGCCTGAGCAATATGGTAAGGTTCATCCTGTAAACAAAGGAATGAAAATAAAAGTAATGGAAGCGCACAGTCCTTGACCTTGGTCTTCATTGTGATTATTTTATATGTAGGAGAGTTGTGATGATCAGTGCTGTGTGTGAGCATGCACCAGCAGTAAAACCCAGATTCCAGAGGTTACTGCTCATCGACATATAGCAGAACATCTTGGTCCTAACCTACAGCAGACATCCTGGTCCTAACCTACAGCAGACATCCAGGTCCTAACCTACAGCACACATCCTGGTCCTAACCTATAGCAGAACCTAGTGATAAGTGACAGACAATGATATCTGGCACAACACAGTAGAACAAAAGCAACTAAAAGGAACATTAAAAGATTATTTTATAGCATTATCTCACTGAGTTGTGAAAACTGTGAGAATTAGGCTAATCTATCTGATCCATTGAAATAAATCAAACTACTTGATGAACTGTACTTTAAAGATCATTTATCCCATCAGAAACACATTTCCGCCACGCAGTGGTGGCACACACCTTTAGTCCCAGTACTTGGGAGGCAGAGGCAGGTGGATGTCTGTGAGTTCAAGGCCAGCCTGGGCTACAGAGCTAGTTCCACGACAGCCAAGGCTACACAGAAACACACACACACACACACACACACACACACACACACACACACACACACACACACACACACACACACACATACTCTCTAGTTACTATGGAAAAGTCCCATCACTAAATAGAGAATCAGATTTATTTATTTCTAATCTATTTTCTTCTTCTTCTTCTTCTTCTCCTCCTCATCCTCCTTCTCCTTCTTCTTTTTGGACAGTATTTTGCTATGTTCTCTGCTTACTTGGAACTCCCTATGTAGACTAGCCATGTCCTGCTTATTTATTTTGATTTCAAGGCCAGCCTGGGCTACATAGTGGGTTCCAAGACAGCTTGAGTTACATAGTAAGACTTTGTCTCAAACCATAAACTAAATGACAACAAAAATGTAAAAGCAGACAGTAAGTGGGAACAATTAAATTACCATGAAAACAAAAAGAAGAGGCTGGGATGCCCATTTGATGGCTACTCATTTATGTCAGAATAGATAGAAGAAAGGGATTTCATTTTAATTTAATGTTATTTTCTGTTTACCAGTAGAAACTGAAGAGCAGAGAATATTTTTAAGCCTGGGCAATATTTAACTAAGGAAAAAACAAAACAAAAAAACAAAACAAAACCACCACCACAACAAAATAGATAATCTAAATATCAAGGTAAAAAAATCTAGAACTTTTTGTTGTTAATTTTTTTAGAGACAGGGTCTCACTATACAGCCCAGGCTGATGTGAACAATCAATCTTCCTGTCTCCACTTCCTAACCACTCAGTTTATAGGTGTGTACCACTTCACATGGCTTAAAACAAAGATCTTTAAGGACCTAAAAGTCTAGAATGATGAGCATGAATCAAATGTAAGAAATATACATAACCTCTTTTGGAAAAAATAAAAACTAGTACAGGAAACAGATGCTGTAAAGTTGGGATATTGTCATAGGCTATATTTGCTTTGGGCATAGTGTCTTAAAACTGAATCAGTTGGGTCTGGGGAGATAGATTCATTGATCAAGCCCTTGCTTTGCAAGCATAGGCACCTGAGTTCAACCTCCAGAAAACTGAGTGTGACAGTGTTAGCTTGTAATCCCAGTGATGGGAGGCAGAGACAAGCCAATCCCTAGGTCTCCCTGGTCAGCACAGCCTACTTGGCAAGCCCCAGGTCAGGAAGAGAACCTGTCCCCAAAATAAGGTTGGGACAATGCCAAGGAACACAACTTGAAGTCATCCTCTGGTCTCCACGTGAAGATTTACCCACACACTCATATCTGCACACACTCATGTATCTCACACGTACACACTGAGATATCAGGTACACAAGAAGATAGTAAAGGAAAAAATAAGACCAGCACTATAATTAGGCAAAATCTAATTACATTTAGGGTCAAATGTTAACTCCCATCACTTACTATCTGAGAAATCCCTAACAAGTTATGAAGTCTCTTTATGTTTCTGTTTGCTCATTTCTAGAAATGGAAGCCAGATACAGTGGTGGGTCCCTAAAGTCCCAACATTCTGGAGGTTGAGGTGGGATGATTATTTGAACCTAGAGTTTGAGATCAGTCTTGGCAACACATTGAGGCCCTAGGTAAACAAATAAGTTTTTAAAAATTAATAAATAAGTAAACTTTAAAGGGGAAATAGTGGGAACTACCACCATAGAAAGTCTATGAAAATTATTATTATTTTGGTTTTCTGAGACAGTGTTTCTTTGTGTAGCTTTGGAGCCTATCCTGGAACTCCCTTTGTAGACTAGGCTGCCCTTGAACTCACAGAGTTCCTGAAATTCTATGAAAATTACCAATACTCAGATCAATCAATGCCTGGTTCCTCACATGTGAGCAACAAATGTTAAGCATCACTACTATTATAAAAGTGTGTTATAAGCCAGGTGTTAGCAGTGCACATGTGTAACACCAGCACTCCGGAAGCAGAAGCAAGAGGGTTGTCATCATAAGTCTCAGGGCAGTCTGGGCCATGATGTGAGTTCCGGGCTAGCCATGACCATATAGCAAGACTCTACCATTAAAATTATTAAAGTAAAAATAGAAACAAAAGGTGAGATAAACATCATCTGGTCTGCTGTGTAAGTCACCGGTAGTTAAGGCTGTGCAGCTGTGCTCAGCCATAAACTTAAAGAAAGGCCAGAGGCTGAATGGGCCACCTAGACTGATGACTCAGGTTCTGCTGCAGTTGGGGTTTCCAGACTGATTCAGGCCTTGGAGTCGTTCCTGAAGCTGACAACAAGAATGCCAATTAGTGCAGAGAGTGGTGTAACATGGGGAGCTGTCCATGAAAGATGTGAGTCAGGTCACCTGAAGTATACCACTCATGAAAACTGAGCTCAGACTCATGCCAAAGATGCACAGAAAAATGCTGCTGTCTATCTAGTTACTGTGCTCTAGAAACATCTGCTTCTGAATTCTGGATTGTCAACTGACCTCCTGCCAAAGGGCTAAACATAGCTAAAGCCTTTAAATTATAATTTGGTCTCACAGGCCAGGTATCAAAAAAGACCTGTGCAGCTGAATAGAGTGGTAACAAATATCAGTCTGCAGCTTGTGCTTTCTGACAGGAAAATAATTGACAGTATTAGTGAATATCTTTTTTCTCATTCAATCTAAATAAAGGATGTCTGTCTAAGTGTAGCAGTCAACACTGGCTCACAGAATTTTACTTCAGTTTAAATGATTTACAGGGGAGAAACTTGGGAAAGTTGGGGAATATCTTAATCTTTTCATGGTTCTGAACTGTCCCAAAGGTTAATGTTGATGCATATTAATGTCTCCTGTAAACAAGATGCCCCAAAGACAATGTCAGTCAACTGGGACACATGTCAAATCCAATACAGTAGTGTTTTAAGACTATTACTAGATCAGCAAGATGGCATAGCCGGCAAACACTTGCAATGCAAGCCTGACCACCTGGTTTCATCCCCAATCCCCAGAGCCCATTTAGAAAGGGAAAGTGTGTGGACACAACCCTGTAATCCCAGCGCTCCTACATCAAAATGGGACATTGAGAAATGAGAACCACCTGGAAAGCCCACGAGCCAGCTAGCCTGTGGTAAATACGCAGAGGGCAGAAACAAGAGAAACCTTGGAAAAGATGGAAGAATGGTGACTCCAGAGAGTTGACCTCTGACCTCTACATGGGCGTGCACTTGCCCACATATTAACAATAAAAAGCAAGCAAAGGAAGCAGAGAGACCCCGCTTCAAAACAATGGAAGACAAGAACCTACTGCTGAAAGCTGTCCTCTGACCTTCAGCAGTGCACCACAATATGTGTGCAGGCACATACATGCATAAACATACATAAACAAAAATACACCAATTAAGGAGGCCCATTATTTACAGACTGAAGTACTGGCACTACATTTATTGTTTATTTGTGGTGCTGGGGAGAGAGACCAAGGCCTTAGTGCATGCTAGGCAAGTACTCTAGCCCTGAGACACAGTCTCAATCCCAACAAAACATTTTATTTGCCAGGCGGTGGTGGTGCATGCCTTTAATCCCAGCACTTGGGAGGCAGAGGCTGGTGGATCTCTGAGTTTGAAGCCAGCAGAAAGTTCTAGGACAGCCAGGGCTACATAGAGAAACCATGTCGCAAAAAAAAAAAAAAAAGAAAATGTTTTATTTGAAAAATTATTCCTTTTTCATATCTATTTCTCATCTGAATCCTGTCAGTGGATCTGCTTTATGATTTTTTTTTTTTTTTACCATGGCAAACTGTCATATAGAAAGGATAATTAACTAACTCCCACATGGTATCTCAATACTGGAACCCATTTGGGTATGCCATTTGCATAGGTCATTGTTTATCTTCAAGTTTCAGTGAACTGTGTCCACGTGCATTCAGTGACATGATCTAGGTATCAATGGGGGTATAATTTAATCTGTGGACAGTATTTACACATCTCTGAGCCAAATTCACACCAAAACATAACTGTCTGAAGAAAATTATTCTGCTTCAATTTGGGGACTAGATGTTCTAAGTCAAAAATCTGTTTCAATTTTGATTCCCCAGTCACCTGTTCTCTCTTTCAAAAAATGCAGCTAAGGTTATAGCTCATGCTCAAGCCATGATTAGTATGCACAGGCCCTAGGTTTGCTCCCTGGATCACATTTTTTTCAATGTAGTAAGTAAGATATAAGTAACACAATTTTACCATTTAAAGCATTGGGGATTTGGCTGGTTTTGTTTTGAAACAGAGTCTTGCTATATAGCCCTGGCTAACCCAGAACTCATGTGTTTGCTGAGGCTAGCTTGTTTAGAGAGATCTGTCTGTCTCTCTCTACCTCCGGAGTACTGAGATTAAAGGTGTGTACCACCACACCTGGAAAATGCTGTTTTATTTTTTAAAACTCTGGAGTTCAGTATTTTAAAGGATTTGCTATAGTGTGTGTGTGTGTGTGTGTGTGTGTGTGTGTGTGTGTGTGTGTGTGTGTTCTTCTGTACTAAGCTGTGTTTTCAGGGGCCAGGCCACAAGTCAATGGAGGGTGCCTTTTGCTATTACTGTCCACCTTATTCTCTCATTGAACCTGGAGCTCACTGATTGTCTAGACTGGCTGGCAGCAAGTCTCCACAATCCCATCAATGCCCTCTGTGCTCACTGGGTCCCAGGGACTATGCTATGTAGTTGTATCATTTATGTGGTTGTTATATTATTTATTTATTTATTTATTTATTTAATTTATTTATTTATTTATTTATTTATTAATAATACCTCTCATGTGGGTATAGGATTTTCAGTTTTGTTTTGGTGTGGTTTTTGGTTTTTGGAGACAGGGTTTCTCAGTGAAACAGCCCTGGTTTTCTTGGAACTGTAGCCCAGGCTAGCCTCAAACTCAAAAATTCTCTTGCTTCTGCCTTCTGAGTGCTGGGACTAAAGGTGTGTGCCACCATAACCAGCTGTGGGTGTAGGATTTTTACAAAGAGTAAAAAAAAAAAAAAAATCCTAACCCCCTCCCCAAAGTCTCAAGGACACAAGGAGGGAAAGAGCAATGTTTGGTTGTAGCCTGGTTTGGGGATATATATCCATTCATTTAATAGTGGCCATATCCCCATCTCTGTGCTGCTAAATCACAGGAGGGACTGCTCTGGACAGTGGAGCTGAGGCCCAAAGTCAACAACACCGCACATGGGCCATGACCAGCAATTTGTCTTTGCCTGCCCAGCAGCTCCCTGGCAAGAAAACATGTCTTAGTTTACTTGGTTGTTGGTTTTTTTTTTTTTTTTTTTTTTTTTTGCAAATTAGGGTGTGGTAGCATTTGCCTATAATTCTAACATTCAGGAGGCTGAGGCAGGAGGATCTCTTGTGAATTCAAGGCTAGCCTGTTCTACATAGTGAGTTTAGGCTAACCATGGATACACAGTGAGATCCTGTCTCCAAAAACAAACAGAAAAGTAAATTAACAAATTCTAATTCTGGCTGGTAGAATGCAGTAATGAAAAAGATTACTTAGACATTTTGGTGGGTACAAACAATGTTTATGAGTCTAAGCTTGGAAAGCTCAATGCCAGACAGTGGAACCTGCTAATTTCATAAAGTTAATTATAAGCTACAGGATCTATGACAGTCAACTAAGTGGACTTCCCTTAAACTCAACCCTGTAATTCAGCATGTCAAGTTTAGCATGAAATAAACACCTCCAAGGCAGGTGTGTCTGGGAGACATTGCCATAAAATAATTCTACAGTATAAACAATGGACACAGCATTTTACCTGTAATTCTATATCATTTCCCTGTGTGTGTGTGTGTGTGTGTGTGTGTGTGTGTGTGTGTGTGTGTGCATGTTTTGCATGGGCAGCTGCATGTGAGGGTGAGCATGACTGTGCCAAACGTGTGTAGAAGCCAGAGGAGGACACTGGGTATCCTGTTCTATCACTTTTTGCCTTAGTCCTTTGAAACAGGGCCTCTTGCTGAACTGAATGCTGGCTGGTGGCCAGCGAGCTCCAACCATCCCTGTCTCCACCCCACAGTGCTAGGGCTACAGGCACTCCTACACAGTGCCTTTATATGAGATGGTCATTAAATACAAATCATTGGGACAGGAAGACGGCTCAGTAGTTAAGAGCACTGACTGCTCATTCAGAGGACCTGGGTTTGATTCCTAGCACCCACATGGCAGCTCACAACCATTTGTAACTCCAGTTCCAAGGGATTCCATACCCTCTTCTGGCTTCTGCGGGCACTGCAAAGAGGTGATGCAAAGACATACATGCTGGTAAAACACTCATATACATACATACATAATACATACATACATACATACATACATACATACATAATAAAAATCATCACGACTACATACCATTAGTGAAAAACATACAACACTGGACTGCCTTCACAAGTGAATTATCTTAGATGGCTGTAGATGGTCACTGTGAGTGGACAGGGGAGGTGACTGTGAAACCAACAGCTAATACTTCAACGGCGAAGTATTATCTTAAAAAGAAAACACAACAGACTATTTATGTCAGGAGCCCACTTACATGAAATGGTCAGAATAGTCAAACCTACAGAAGCAAAGAGGAAGTCAGTGGTTGCCTGGGCTGTGCACCACAGGATGGTGGAGGCAAGGAGGGCTGGGGGTGGGCAGGGATGAAATGTTCTGAGATTGTTCAACAGTGGTTGCAGGTTGCACAAACCTGTAAATATTTCCAAATTCACTGAAATGAATACTCTAAACGGGTGATTGTATGGTATGAGCATTATTTCATGTTATGATTTCACTTCTGAGTTTTGTTATTCCTTTGTACAATCCGTTCAGATTAAACCTGGGAAGATCCTTTCCACTTCCCCCAGAAAGTTTTAATATTAGTGAAGACTTTAAACTTCTAAAAAAGAAATAAGACATAAATTCCAGAAGAGGAGGCAGAAAGCTATGGATCGATGCAGAGGGGCTGGGGGTCCAGCTGTGAAAGACGATCTGTCTAACATGCTTGCGACCTGGGCTGGAGCTCTAACACCATCACCACAGCCGGAATAATAGAGTGCAAACTAGGCTTGGGGGTCTATTATTTCCCAGGGCCTGGGAGCCTGAGGCAGAGGGAGCAAGAGTTTGAGGCCAAGGTGAGCCACACAATGAGACCCTGTGTCAAAATCAATCAGCCAACAGAGAGTGAATGCTTGGTGTCCAGACTGAGAATGGTTCACTCTTCCTCCCTCCCTCCCCTCCACTCCCCTTCTTTCCTCCCTTGACAGGGTCTCATATAGCCCAGGCTGACTTGAACTCCTGATCCTTTTATGCCCACCTCCCAATGACAGCCACTATCAATGCCTGACTGCTAATCCTTGCCACTCCACCTCCCTGAGGATAGGGTTTCTCTGTGTAACCCAGCTGTCCTGGGGTTGCTTTGTAGACCAGGCTGGCCTCTAACTCACAGAGATCTGCCTGCCTCTGCCTCCTGAGTGCTGGAATTAAAAGCATGAGTCGCCACTGCCCAGTTATGACTGCTAATTGTTTATGAAATAACAGATAAAATCCTAGCTCTTTCTAGAATTCTGTCATCGATTTTCAATCAGCTCAACTATTCTCTATTTTAACCATGGAAAAAGCACCCTGTTGCTCCCCTCCCACATCTTGTCTGCATCATGTTAAAGTTTCTGATTCTGCATTATTTCATCTCTTGCTCTAAATTACCAGTGGCACCTTCCTCAGACCTCTTTTCACATGCTTTACTGATTTCCTAAGGCATTTGTAACACTTGAGAAAGTAGCTCACCACATGCTAGAGAGCCCCAATTCAGTAAAGTGGAAGTGAGTGGTTTGGATGAATATACTGTGTAATGATGGATATGATATTTCTATTATGGTGCCCTTAATGGCTACATTATTGGAAGCATCATTCATTGATAATAACAAATCTTTAATTCTCTGGATGGTTTCCTAAGGAATCAATCTCTTCTGTCTGTCTGTCTGTCTGTCTGTCTGTCTGTCTGTCTGTCTCTCCCTCCCTTGGTATGATATCCTATACCTGTTATCCCACTACTTAGGAGGCTGAGGCAAGCAGATGGCAAGTTTGAGGTCAGCCTGGGCTACATGGTGAGACCCTGTCTCAAAAACAAAACAGAAAAGCTACAGCAGTAAGGGAGAAAGGAGGTGGCAGGGTGGCTGGGGATGGGGGATGGGGGATGGGGGGAGGAGGCAAGAGGGTGGAGGGGGAGGGAGTGATTGCTTTATTCCCCAGTGGGGGCCCTACCTGTCACCATGTCACCAGTAGAGGCTCCAGGGCTAACAGGGGTTCCTCTGGGAAGTCCTCACTAGTTGAGGGCAGAGAATGCTGCCTGGCTTTCCCTCCTGGGCTTGCCCATCCTGCTAATTTTAGGCTGCTTCCTCATGCGGCTGCCATGGGTATCAAAGCATGTGGCTCCCCTCGGAGGAGCTATTTTCTCCTATGAGTCTCACTTGTTTGTCTCCAACTAGTCTCCCTTCTCCTCCCCCACCCCATGTCTGTAAAACTCAGTTATTTAACTGAAATATATATGTGTATATACATATATATAAATATAGTTATATTTAATTTTATATTTAATTATTTAAATATATTTATATATATGTATAGGTATATACTTATATATAAATAAATATATTTATATATATGTGTGTATATATATATTGTATATATATGCCTTAATATATGTCTTTCAGGGACTTGTTAGCAAATGCAAAGCCCTGGGTTCAAGTCCAGCACTAAAATAAATAAATAAACAAATGACAACAAAAACAAGCAAAAACCCTTTCAGAATTAAGTTCACGTTGATCTGAATTTAATCCTGAATCCAAGAGACTAAAGCAAACTTTTTCGCCCTGGGTTTTTGCTGTACCTGCCAGTAGGTGGGTTTCAGAGTTGTGTTTGTCAAACAAATATTTACTGGACTGCAGCGGGTCACTGAAACACACTGATGAATAAAGCCGACCTGTGTTTGCTGGTGAAATCTTGGTAACAGGACATTTACCAAACCTATACTATGTTCTATGGCAGTAAGAAAAGCCCCTTTCCTCAGAAGGCACACAGGTATTTCAACACATAAAGACCCAAAGGCAAACCTAAGAAATTCTGGCTCAAACTCCGATTTTAGATATCGGAAGGGTTTGCTTACTCAAATGGATA
The DNA here is from genome assembly GCA_030556225.1 of Cricetiscus sungorus. NCBI lineage: Eukaryota > Metazoa > Chordata > Mammalia > Rodentia > Cricetidae > Cricetiscus > Cricetiscus sungorus. Next base: position 68,028,530 of record JANBXA010000600.1, on the reverse strand, counting down.
TGAATACAATATTCTGCTGAGCACTAGAGGTACTAATGGTAGCCACCATCGATATCTCCAATTAGAAAAGTTGCAGGCTAAACAGGAAACACTGCTCAGATAACAAACACATAAGATACTGATTATATTCGGTCTTCTCTGAGGTCTTATCTTTTCTGCTAAAGATATTACGTCAAAACATCTTCATGGGTTTGATAAAGCTTTCTGACAATTTATTTCTTACTTTTAAAATGATAACTTGTTTGGGCTGTTGAGATAGCTCAGCAGTTATAAGTTTTTGCTGCCACCAAGCCTGATGACCCAAGTTTGACCCTTAGAACCTCTCAGTGGGAGGAGGAAATCAACTTCCCAAAGTTGTCCTTGACCTTTTGCTTGCAGGCCATGAGCATGTGCCACACTAGATCTCTGTGAGTTGCAAGCCAGTCAGGGATACATACTGATACCCTGCCTCCTATTCCCCTCAAAAAGGTTGAATAGCATCTTTATTTGCTCCCATGTTTACAGAATAAATTTTCTTTGATTTCTTAATATGTACATAGGTTTTTACAAAGCAATGTGGAAGCATTGCATTTTTCTTGGTCTAACATTTTTGTTATTTTAATATGGTTAAACTGTATCAGGCAAAGTGAAAGTGCAACAATTTATCTCCTAGAACACTGTGTCCTTCTGGTTACTACTACATAATCCCTATCAGTTATGTTAAGTTTATAGAGTACAGTTTTCAAACTCTAATAAATACTGTCCGTAAATTGTTGTGTGATGGCTCAGTGGAGAAAGACACTCCCATCCCCAGGGAAGGCAAGTGATGGGAGATGTTCTTCTGTATGCTTAAATATGTATTTCTCTTATTGGTTGATGAATAAAACTGTTTCAGTCAATGGACAGGCAGGATGTAGCCAGACAGGAAGTATAGGCGGAGCTACTGGACTAGGAAAATTCTGGGAAGAGAGATGCAAAGAGTGAGTTGCCAGGGAGACACCATGTAGCTGTTGAGAAAGAAAGAGGTTTGGGCATCACTGGTAAGCGAAGACCATGTGGAGATACACAGATTAACAGAAATGGGTTAATAATTAAGAGAGCTAAACAATAAGAAGTCTGAGCCATTGGCCAAACAGTATATAATTAATATAAGCCTCTGTGTGCAGGACTGAGTGTGACAGAAACTTCCATCCCTCTGATTTCTATACACATCCCGGTGTACCCTCTCACCACCCTACCATAATAAATATGTTTTAAAGTTAAAAGAATGTCAGTGATGTATTTATTTCTGGATATTAGTCAGTCTTTTATCTTTTTTTTTTTTTTTTTTTCTTCTCTGAGCTAGGACCTCATTATATAACCCTGGATTGAGAACTCTTTATGATGAAGCTGGTTTCAAATGTATCCTATCTCTGTCTCATGCTTCATCATGTTCTCTCCTCCCCACAACACATGCTTTAGGGCAATCCTTTTTATTTTCCCAAAGGAAGATGAGCTGGGTCTGCTGGAACAAGTTTATAAGCTACAGCAGGAGGCTAAAGACTTGAAGGTCAACCTTTGCTTACAAAGCAAGTTTGAGGCCAGCTTGGGTTATACAAAATTTAAAAGATTAAATTAAGCAAAACATAAACCCAGACAACCAATCAACTACCACCAACAACTACAAAAACAAAAAGTATGAGACATTTTTTTAAAAAAATTACAATCCGTTATCTGCATTTGTATATATATGTCTGTGCATGCCATAGTCAAGATGAGGGGACAACTGCAGTCAAGACTCTTCTTCTACCATGTGGGTCTTGGATGTTGAAATCAGGTCCTTAGGCTTAGGTGAAATTGCCTTTAGACCCCGCCCATACTAACTACTTGGTGATGTTCATACTAACAAGAGCTCCCAGAACTTCCATCTTGTGATTATGGTGAGATAAAACTAATGTTAAAACATAGTTTATCATGCAGTTATGTCTTTGCTTTTATTGTTGTTGTCGACATTGTTTTTAACTGTTGTGAAAAACAAAACAAAGTAAAAAGCCAAACCAACAAGGCAATTTAAGAATATCATCTGATTAGAAAGTATAGTAGCAGCTGGAGTAATGACTCCGATTTCAAGTGCATGGATACATCCCCACATACCGGTCGAGGGCCACATTACATGCCATTCTTCGGGTTACATCTGTTTGACAATTGAGTTTCTGCCAGTAGACAATGGGCAACCAAGAGTCACTCGATTAGAGAGAGAGAACACTGAGAGACAGCTCTGGCTTTCACAATGCAAAGATTACTGCTGTTTCATAGAGACAGTGAGAAGAAAATTTAAGTCAGAAAGTAAATTTGCAGTGACAGTGGAGGCTGGGATAATTGTGATAGTGAAAGTTGAGAAGGTTCTTGCAATAAATACTTATGTTAGTTTTTTTTAAATGTTATTGACTGAAGTATTTCATAACATAATATCAATAAAATTGCTTTTAGTGTGGTAAAAGCTATTTCTTCTCTCTCTCTCTTTCTCTCTCTCTCTGAGAACAGGGCCATACCCACCTATTATATAAAGGATTTTTTTATTCATGTTTTTGACATACATTCTTATGTAGCCCAGGCTAGCCCTGAACTTGGTAGATAGCCAAAGACAACCTTGAACTGATTGTCCTGCCTCTATTTCTCAAGTCCTGGAAATACTGGCATGTGGCACCATACTTGGTTTATTCAGTTATGGATGGTAGGTAGGGGCTATACCAATTGCACTGCCTCCTCAGTTCAAAAGACTTTTTAATAACAATTCAAAAGAAAATAATACTATTATAGGCTGGGCGTGATTCCTAACATCTATAATCCCAGAATTTGCAGGCTGGGGTGGGTCCAGTGCCAGGAGGATGATAACCTAGGCTACCAGTAGGTTTCAGGACAGCTAGGGTTATAGAGTTAGTCTGCCTGTGGTGGCTGAATAAGATTGGCCCCAAAATTTAATGCTTAGTCATTAGGGAGTGACTCTATTTGAAAAGAATTAGGTGTGTGGCTTTGTTGGAGGAAATGTGTCACTGCAGGTGGGCTTTGAGGTTTCAAAAGCCTGCCATCCCTTTCCATCCCCCCTCCACACTCTCCACACTCTCTGTGGTACAGGATATACTCTCAACTACTTTTTAAGCACCATGTCTGCCTCCTTGCCACTATGCTCCCCTCCATGATGACAATGAAACTGTGAGCAAGTCCAAGTCCACAATTAAATGCTTTTTTTTTTTTTTTTTTTTTTTTTTTTTTAAATAAGTGTTGCCATGGTCATGGTGTCTCTTCACAGCAATAGAACAGTGACTAAGACACTGTCTTGGAAAAATGAAACAAGGGGCTAGAGCAATGACTCAGCAGTTAACAGTACTACCTGCTCTTGCAGAGGATCTGAATTTAGTTGCACCCACAAGATGGCTCATGTCCATCTGTAAATCAATTTTCAAGGGATCAGACAGTTTATCTGATCTTTGTAGGCATCACACAATCACATGGGGCACAGGCAAACTACCTATACACATGAAATAAAAATTAGTTAAAAAGAAAACTATCGTGGATCACATTAAACTGTTTCCTGAGAAATTCCTATGTTGAAATCCTTTTACTCAATATGCCAGAAAGTGGCTATTGGTTCTTCGAGGAGGTAATTACAGTACAATGAGGTCACAAGGATGATCCTAGCCCATTATGATTCATGTCTTTACAAGAACAAAGACAGGACCAGAATGCAGAAAGCAAACTGAAGACTATAGGAACTCATAGAAAAGAGGAGGCTATTTACAAGCCCAAGAAAGAGTCCCTAGGGAAAAAAAAAATGAAAAAAACAAACAAACAAACAAACAAACAAACAAAAAAACTGCTGACACCTTCATCAAGGACTTTCAGCTTCCAAAGCTGTGAGAAAATAAGTTATTTAGGTTATGTTTTCTCTCTCTCTCTCTCTCTCTCTCTCTCTCTCTCTCTCTCTCTCTCTCTCTCTCTCTCTCTCTCTTGTGGTAATAGGGAGGGAAGCCAGATTCTTTTGCATGCTAAGCAAGCAATGTACCACTGAGCTATATACTCCAACCCTGTTATGTAAGTTATTGATAAGTTACATAATCTATTGAATAAAGTCTGTTACTTAAGTTTGTGGTATTATGGCAGTCCTAGAAAATTAATACAAAACCTCAAGATTTTCTCTTGCAAAAATTAATCTTCCAGCTGAGCTTTGTAGCATACACCCATAATCTCAGAACTCCTGAGGCAGAAGCTAAAGGCTTGCTGCAAGTCAAGGCCAAGCAAGTCTACATGGCAAGGTTTTGTCTGCACCACAGGCATGCCTGGTACTCAAGGTAGTCAAAAGAAGGCATCGGATTCCCTAGAACTGGAGTTATAGATGCTTGGGAGTCACCATTTGAGTGTCAGGAACTGAATCCAGGTTGTCTGCAAGAGCTGTTAGTACTCTTAAACACTAAGCCACCTTTCTGTCCCCTTTAGTTTTCATTTTTAGTGGCAACTACTTCAAGGAGACTTACTGCCCATTGTATTTCAAGGATTTACTCTATTATTATGTACTTCTGTTTGACGGTAGACCTGACAAAATATTGAGATCTTGTCTCAAATAACAAAAAAAGACAATATAAGAGATGGAACAGTAAAAATGAGAATGTGACCACTCTCACAACATTGAAATTATTCTTTCTTTTTAAAAATACTCTATTTATTCTTATTTTTATATACATTGTTGTTTTTGCCTGCATGTATGTCTATGTGAGAGTGTTAGATCTTGGAGTTACAGTCAGTTGTGAGCTGCCATGTGGGTGCTGAGAATTGAACCCAGGTCCTTTGGAAGAGCAGTCAGTGCTCTCAATCAATGAGCCATCTGTCCAGTCCCTGAAATTATGATTTCTAAAGTATTTTCCCATTTTATACTCTGCTAACATATCGTGGTAGGCTGAAATCTTAACCTATGTGATCTTACTGGGAAATAAAATCTACGAAGATACAATCAAATTATGATGATGAGTTTATAGTGGCTACAAGAGTAGGTCCTTACCCAATCACTGCTGTCCTTATAGAAAGGAATCTTTAATATAGACATGCAGGGGAAACATCAAGTAAAGGTGATGCTTCCATGAGGCTTAACAAGGACTATTGGTAATCATCAGAAGCTAGGAGAGAAGCATGAGAGAAATTCTCCCCTTGAAACCAGAGGGAAACAACTTGCTGCCAACTTTCTGGCCCCTAACATCTAGAACTGGTATAACAAATTTCTATTGTTTTAGAGACCTGATTTGTGGTGGTAATTTGTTAATAGTTCAAGAAACTAACACACATATATGAAACTATAGACAGTTCCTAATCTGAAATATACTTTTCAGTAAAACAAACAAAAAACCTCCAGTCTACTGTGGAATTGATTATAGATGATTAACATTCATACCAAAATAATGGGTTCTAGTATGGTATAAGCTAGGTGCTATGGCCTACACCTGTGATTTTAGCTATTCAAGAGGTAGGATTAACAAGTTTGAAGACAACATAACTTAGTTTTGGTGATGTGCTAAGTTGGTTAAAACACCTAGTGAAGATATAACTAGAGAGGGGTGGTGATGCCTTTAATACTAGCACTTGTAAGGTAGAGACAAGCGGATCTCTTTGAGTTCAAGAAAAAAGAAAAAAAGAAAAGAAAAAACACAACTAAATACTGTGTAAAAATAAATCCCATAAAAACTGCCTCGTTTTAAGTTCTCTATTTTTTTTTTTTTTTTTTTTTTTTTTGAGACAGGGTTTCTCTGTGTAGCTTTAGAGCCTATCCTGGAACTTGCTCTGTAGACCAGGTTGGCCTCGAACTCACAGAAATCCACCTGCCTCTGTTTCTCGAGTGCTGGGATTAAAAACGTGCACCACTATCGTTCAGTAAGTTTTCTAATCTTTAAATGAGACAAATTTTGTTTATATCTATCCTATGCTGTAAAGGGCTTATGCCTCCTTTAGTAGTGCAGCCCCCTTGAACTAGTAGAATAGCTGGTTTGCAGGCATTTTCCCTCTCCAAGGCTGACACAGCCCCACAGATCGGTAGCCAACAGGTTTCCTCAATCGTTTCCTCCTAAGGATAAAGGGGCTATGGAACCTGGGTTAAGACAGTTAAAATGTCAGCAAGCTACTCCACATCTTGGTCTTGACGTCTTACCTAAAACATCTTTTTCCTGCCCCAACAACTGCAGCCATACGCTCCATTTTTCCCCCCTGAGTGTGAAAGAGGCCCAGCAATTTAACTTTTATCTTCCAATGAGTTAGCTGGAAATGTGAGCCAACAGTGTTCCACAAACAAAGATTAGGCGAGGCCATGGCTCCACTGCTTTCAATATACCTCACATGTTCAGATTAAGTTCAGGTGAGTTTAAGAGTTTAAACTGAGCCATCCGCTTTTCTAATTACATTTCTGATTGTTTTGTCTGCTACTTCAAAATCTCGAGACTTAGGAAAGGTTAAGAAAACTTATGAAAAGGCTAAAACCTACTGAAGAGCCCACCCAATAGAACGACAAACCAAGAAGAAAACTTCATTAAGCTGTCCTTGTGAACGCCGGAGCACTGTTAAAAACACAGCGACAAAAAAGGGAAGAAAACACACTGACAGCTTCAAACCCTCACGCTGCCACTCGTCCCTTAGCGTAGGCACTAGCCAAACACTGCGCAGGCGCCTGGACCTCGAGAACCCTGTTCGCAGGCGCGCGAACAGGGAAGTGGGCGGGGTCGCGCATGCGCGCAGGCTCACTTCCGGCGGCCCCTCCCCCCACCCGCCCCCCGCGAAACCACCGCCCCTCTCCCTGGTCGCCAGCCTCTCCCTCGGCTCTCCCCACCCCTCGTGCTCTCCGCCCCGCTCGCCTCCAGCCCTTCCCCTCCTGCTCCATCCGGGTCGCTGACGGCTGTCTCTCGGTCCGGAGAGTGCTGGCGGCAGCTTTTCTGTGAGGAAGCTGGGCAAGTTTCGCAGGAGAGAGAGCGAGCCGGGCACGCAGAGCAGCTGAGCGGCGGCTGGGATTCCGAAGGAGGAGGTCGTGGCCGGTGAGGGAGGAAGATCTTGGGAGCCCAAGTGGTCCAGAGAGCGGCCACCCTCCGTCGCCGGGGACTCTCCCTGCCCTGAGGGACCGGGTGAGTCGTCGTCCCTGTGGGCTCGGGGTAGTGTGACGGAGGCGAGTTCCGCTGGGCCTGGGCGAGGGCGCCGGCGACCTCGGCGCTTTCCGGGGCCGGGGTGGTGCACCCCGTCGGGGGAAGCTTAGGCCCTCCCCGGGGCCGAGGTCGCGGGGGCGCGCCGGTAGCCCAGGGGGTTTGGTTGGTCGGCACGGCACGTGAGGCTGGGTGTGTGCAGACCATTCGTCTTCGCCCGGGCCGCGTGAGCTGATGGCGGTGCATGGTCGGGGAAAGGAAACGAAACTGCTTCCCCTTCTCCTACCTGTTGCTGGCGAGAGAACGCCTTTCCGATACTTCCGATACCGGTTCTGACTTGTGGAGGAAAAGAAAGGGTGCCCAAACGAAGCGCGCTGAAATCGGAGATACGTTTCTGAAAGACAATGCAGAACTCTCTGGAACTTTTGAGTTTCGGTATCCCAGAGGGATGAAATCAAATTTCTGGTCATGCGAGTGTAGTGGCGCAGCTTCGGCACTTTCTAAAATAAACATAAATGCAGGAAAATCCTATTCAGTGTGAGGAACTTAGGTGACTTTGGACAGCAACCGTAAGGCTGACTTTCAATAATGGTGTTATTTAGTAACGTACCATGATTTTTGGGGGGAAAAATGTGGAGGTTTAGATGAGAAAGACTCACGGCCTTTTTTTCTTTTTAAAAACAATGCTTACGGGTGTTTTGCTTGGAAATTTGTGCACTATGTGTGTGCTTGGTGCTGGTGGAGGCCAGAAGAGGGCGTGGGACTCCCTGGAATTAGTTACTACATACAATAGCGATGTGGGTGCTGGGAATTGAATCCGGATCCTTTAAAAGAGCAGCCAGTGCCCTTAACCTCTGAGAGGTCTCTCAGCCCCTCATGTATAAGTCTTTCAAGCAAAGAAGTTATATAGATCTGTCAAACTTAACAGTGACTTACCCCTTCCCCACCTCCACCAACCCATTCCTATTTAGAAACAAAAAACAGTAGTTCTGGAATTGTTTACAATTTGCTTTTCAACTTCAAGTAATTGCCTTACAAGTATGCATAAATTACCGAAGAAGTTTTTACTTGTAGGAACCAATCATCATCATCATCATCATCATCATCATCATCATCATAAAACTCGAATTGGGAGAATCTTGATATTTAAACTGAACTTTTGCCAGGCGGTGGTGGTACATGCATTTCTTTAATCCCAGCACTTGGCAGGCAGAGACAGGTGTATTTTAATCACATCGATTTAGTTTTAAAATTAAATTAGTAGAGAGGATTTGGTGCTAGTATTTTGAGTTTTCAAAGTATGACGTGATAAATTCTAATTTTGTATATAGCCTATTAGTTAAGTAATGAGAAGTCTAGTCTAAATTGTGACCATTTTTTTAAGTTCCATTATTGGTTTAATTTTTATTACAGGTAAGAACTTCAGTTTTCTGTTGATGTGGAGGTAGGTATCAAATTGTTTAATTCTGTGAGTGGAGGGAAACTGCAAGGTTTCTGCAGTTGACTGGCTTGCTGGTTTGGGCATTGGACACATGCCTTATTTACTGTTCTCATTAAATAAAATAAGTACTTATTACTGAGTTATATAACAAAATTAAAGCCAGTTACTGTTTTAAGTTTTGTGAAGAATAGTAGAAAGTGATGTCATTTCCTAAACATATGTGTATGATGCTTTAAAAGTGAAAGAACTGATTAGAATTGACTGATAACTGAGGCATATTTTAAATATTTAATAGTTGCAATCCTCATTGTAGCCTAACACTTGATGAAAGAGCAGTTCATGCTTTCTTTGAAGTAATATTAACTCTGTTTATCTTCTCAGACATAGGGTACCTCCAAGTTTCCAGTGTTTCAGAAGGGACCTTTGTATTGAAACTGGAAGACCAAAGTCATAACAAGCATGTTGTGCTGGGGAAACGCATCCTATGGACAACTAGGTTTGGGTGGAATTGATGAAGAAATTGTATTAGAGCCCAGAAAAAGTGACTTTTTTGTAAATAAAAAGGTCCGAGATGTAGGATGTGGACTCAGACACACTGTATTTGTCCTGGATGATGGAACTGTGTACACCTGTGGATGTAATGATCTAGGACAGCTTGGTCATGATAAATCCAGAAAGAAACCAGGTAAGTTAAAACTTTTCTATTTTTAATTGATATCATTTTACATTTGTAAAACTGTGTAAAACTAAACTTAGTCTTTATCAAGCTCTAAAAGCAAAGTAAGAGTTACTATTGTACATCTTCCTTAGTACTTTGGTTTGTGTTTTTTTTCCTTTGGTTTTTTTTTATTATTATTACTACTAGTATGACCCCCTTATTGATTGTGGTTGAAATTATAAATAACAAAAACTAGCCTTCAGTGTATGTTTCTTTTGTAAAAAATATAAAGGTATCAAAATCTTTAATAAAAGTTCAGCTACCTTGAACAGATTTTTAATTTCTAATTTGCTGTGATGTTTTTGTACTTATGAGGGGATAGGATAAAAGCTTTTTACTTTTGTTACTTGCTTAAATAATAACTCATTCTTGCATTTATCTTTGTTCTGCTGTAGATGTGTAATTTTTGTTTTGCTTAGCTAGAAATCCTGCTTAGTCCCCTGTTTTCTCCTTTCACATCATCAGTGCTAGTTTTTAAAAGATTTGTGAATGTGAAGTGGTCTATCTGTGTAGCGGTATGTAAGCAAAATGTAAATACTTTATTGGGTAATGAGAATGGCAAGCATTTGGTCTCATGATTTTTGGGGGGAAAAATGTGGAGGTTTAGATGAGAAAGACTCACGGCCTTTTTTTCTTTTTAAAAACAATGCTTACAGGTGTTTTGCTTGGAAATTTGTGCACTATGTGTGTGCTTGGTGCTGGTGGAGGCCAGAAGAGGGCGTGGGACTCCCTGGAATTAGTTACTACATACAATAGTGATGTGGGTGCTGGGAATTGAATCCGGATCCTTTAAAAGAGCAGCCAGTGCCCTTAACCTCTGAGAGGTCTCTCAGCCCCTCATGTATAAGTCTTTCATGTTCTATTTTCCTGGATGGAAGTTGTATTCAATTGGTATGAACACATTTGAGATGGTCTTGTTAGGTACTTTGCTTTCAGTTGTGACAACCAAAGGTACTACATTAAGGTAGTAGAATCAGGTGAGACTGCTGCTGTACCTAGTGTCACAGTAATGACAGGTGTTTCCTATGGCAATCCCTTCTCTCTGTCAGCTTTGTTTTTGTTTTTTTGTATCTTGCTTTTGAGAGGTCAATGTGGGTATAAACTTAGGCATTAAATTGAAATATCTTTCATATCATCTCACCACTCTTGCCACACTTTACTCTCTTGATTTGCAGATTCTGGAGGTTTTAGTTGTTTGTGGGTAGGCTCTTAATCCCATCTCTTGAGGCATAATGTGTAACTTGATTTTATTGAATGAATGAGAGCAATTCCTTAATACAATAGGTCTAATTATTATGGAGCTTAAAGTAAATGATAGTTTCTTGTATTCCACATCACAAAAGCATTTTTTTGTAGGATCTTAACAGATTTCATAATCTCTTGGGTATTGAGGTGGTTGTGGGTGGTAATTTACTATCTGTACATTTTACTTAGTATAGAAATGCTGTCTGAAGCTGAGGTTTCTATATTGGGATTACTTAATACATGTAATTTACTGAGGTTTAGAAATTTTAAATGTTACTAAACACCTTTGGTGTTCAGAACAAGGGTGAACACATACACCAGTGAGTAGGAAACTTAAATTGCACAAATGAAGTTTGGGGAAAGCCAGCTGCTTTTTGGTCTTGTTCACATTGTGATGGTTGTATTGTGACATTTCTGTCTTCCTGTTAATTCATCCTGGAAACATTACTTAGTAATACAAAGTTGAAGAACTGCTTCCACTTTTACATTCGCTCACTGGTGTTCAGGGCATATAAAATAGACCATAGAAAACGAAAAAGAGAAAAGAAGAGCTTTGTTTTCCCAGTGATTTAGAGCTGGAGTTGGGAGTTAAGACATGTATAAATGGAATAACTAAAGAGAGCTGAAATTCAGCTCTCTGCTATATATTTCAAGCCTAGGGAACTTAAATGATAAAGATATTGTGGGATTGAATTAAAGAAATAAAGGTTTAAGTTAAATTGTGTCTGTAGTCACATAAATAGCCAAAAAATAAGTCTGAAGTTAGAATTGCTTTTAAAGGGGGTTGGGGGCTCTGATCCTAAGCAAAAGTCTCCGTTCTCTGATATTTTGGAGTGTAACTAGGTTACAACGATAGGAAAAAAAAAAAATAGAAATTCAAGGAGGATAGGATTCCAGCTTTCAACTCTTTTTTTTTTTTTTGTTTTTTTTTTTTTTTGTTTTCGAGACAGGGTTTCTCTGTGTAGCTAGCTTTTGTAGACCAAGCTGGTCTTGAACTCACAGAGATCCCCCCTGTCTTTGCCTCCCCAGTGCTGGGATCAAAGGCGTGCGCCACTAACGCCTCTGCTCAACCTCATTTTTTTGTTTAAAGTCTATGAGTGGTGAGTTTTAATAATGTTTTAACTAAAATTATTTCTCTTGGGAATGATTCTTCAAATTTTTTTAAAGGTTTATTTATTTATTATGTATACAGTATAATGCCTGCTTGCTTACAGGCCAGAAGAGAGCACCAAATGTCATTGTTGTGAGCTACCATGTGGTTGCTGGGAATTGAACTCAGGACTTGGAAGAGCAGCCAGTACTCTTAACCTCTGAGCCATCTTTTCAAACCCTTCTTCAGTGTTTTTAATTTTCCCCTTCCTTGCTTCTTTTATAAAAATTTTATAAAAATTAAATTTGAGGACTGAGTTTAGAGATAAGGAATGGTTGGTCTTTTTTTAATTGATTTTAAAATCTTCGTAATTGAGCCGCCTGGTTATATGTCTGTGTCATAGACAGTTCCTTCATTAGAGTTTTACTTAAGTCACAAAGAAAGTAGAGGAAAACTAAGAATATGCCCTTACATAGACTGGCTTTATGATCATATCAAGTATGTTGTAACAAAGGAATGCAACTTAGCATCATTAAGGATAAGCCACTAGAGTCACATGGCTTACTTTAGGGGATTAGCCTTGCTGTGTAGTTTGGACATGCGACCTATTGGGAGAGTTTTCTGTTCCATATATTTTAGAAATCATATAAAACGTTTTCTGACTTGTATTATATCAAGAGCAATTGGTTAAATCAATATCCATTTCTGTTCTTTTACAAGGTATGACCTCTTTCTGAATTAGTGCTAGAAAAATCAATGTCTCTTCCACCTTTATGCATTTTTTCCTACATGGAAACTTCAGATAATTTTTAAAGCTAGTTTGTCAATTTCTTAATTCTTAGCTTACAAATAATTTATTCAGTATATCTGTCCATTTAAATGAATCATTAGTTTTATTTGTATGCTTCTAGACTTACTTATGCGATTTAAAAGTAATTTATTAAAAGTAAACTTTTCCTAACAGGTTTCTTTACTCACAATATATCCAGTCATAACTTGTTGACAGGAACTTTTAGGTGTATGTTTTATACATCTGTTTTTACTTGTTTCATGTTAGAAGCAGTAATATTAAGCATTTTATTATTGTAAATAATGTTATAATTTTGTTAAAAAAGTATTTTCGTAGCTTTCTGTGGTTTTCCAAGTTTTTACAAATGTTATCTCATTTGAGCCTCATAACACTGTCTCTTGTTAGTGTTTCCAGTGAAACCGTTTTGGTCACAGCAGTAACTACTTACTTGTCTTTCTTGATTTCTCACTTTCTGACTTTTTCTTTCTGTTCATAAAACATAAATCTACAAATGAAATGTCCTTTTATAAAAAACTGGATTTTTAAAAATAGTGCAGGGACTATGTAAATATGGTAAATTATTTGCAGATTAGAAATACCAAATAGTCCCACACATTTATTTTACTAAAACATGCTAAATGGAAGCTCACTGGGTTTTGTAAGTTATAATTTTCATAACACCTTCTAAGGAAGAAAAACATGTAGATGACAGATGACTTGGAAAAAGAATTACCTAGGTCAGGACTTGAGGCTTGGTTTGAGCACTGTGAGAAAGGTCAGGCCCAGGAATCACAGTTTCAAGTGTAGGGGAAAAGTCATAATGCAAACAGATGCTGTTAGAGAGATGTATAATACTACTTTACTTTGTGTAGGACCCACATCTGAGGAATTTCAAGAGCATTACACAATAACTCATGGTTCCTTTCAAAATGCTTGTGACACAAATTGCAAGAATTATCCTCATCTTAGGGGATAGATTTTCGGAGAAATGGCAGCACAAGTTGGTAAGTAACTTGTCAAACAGCAGGTGGCTGGTGAACAGCTCTAAATTGAATCTGAAAGCTTAAGGCTACCAGTCTCCTACTGTATTCACTAACTAAATTGTGCTTATGTTTAGTGTTATTTACAATAGTATTTTCTGTTTGAGGCAGACCAGATATTAAATTGTTTCTTTGCCATTCTATTTGATGGCCTGTTGAAATAAGTACATTTTTGTGGGCCTTTTTTTTGAGATAGGGATTCTTTGTAGCTTTCGAGTCTGCCCTGGAACTTACTCTGTAGACTAGTTTGTCCTTGAACTCCTAGAAATCCACCTGTCTCTGCTTCCCAAGTGCTGGAATCAAAGGTGTGTGCCACTGATACCCAGCATGAATCAATATTTTTCCAAGATGATTACATTATGCCACTGTATGGTAGGAACAATTTTCTTGTTGTTATATTGTAGATCAAACATAGGGCCTCATGCATGAAAAGCAAACACTCTGACACTCAACTATGTCCCAGCCTAAGAATATTTAGACAAACAAAGCTTACTTTTCTTGTTTCTGTTTTGTGTTATTCTTTATTGTCTTGACTGCTGTGCTGGTCTGTCAGAAGTCTGTAGTAATTGTCATGCAGGGTTGATTGAGCGGCTAGCATTAGAACATGATTACTTAATTTATGTTATAACAAGACTGTCTCTGGGATGCATTGGTTTGCTTGTGTTATAAAAACTCATGCAAAAAAAAAAACTAGTTGACTTCTTTCAGGAGTTTCTTTGCATTTGGTATATTATCTTGGTTAGATGATTGGTCTGTAATACAGCATTCAGAAGGTTGAGGCAAGAGGATCATTAGTTGGAGGCTTTTTTGAGCTTCAAGATCCTCTCTCAAAAATACAGAATGAAGTTGGGCAGTGGTGGTGAACACCTTTAATCCCAGCATTCAAAACTGAAGACTACCATGTCTTTCACACCCCCTCTCCCCTTTTTTTTGGTGATGGAAGCAGTATTTTGGTTTTATTTGTTTTGTTGTTGTTTGGTTTTTTTGAAACATGGTTTCCCTGTGTAGCTTTTGCTGTCCTGAAACTCACTCTGTAGACCAGGCTGGCCTGGGATTAATATTTTAAGCTGACAGCCTAGGGAGTCAGTTTACATCATCTATTCAGATATTTTTGCTGTGTTTTTTGAGACAGGGTCTCACTATGTTGCTCAGGCTGGCCTGGATTTACTATATAGACCAGGCTGGCTTCCAGTTTAGTTGAGATCTTCCTGCTTCACTGCCTCCTGAATACTGAGCCAAAGGTGTTTACAACCACACCTCACACCTACTCCCTTTCTTTTTTTTTTTTTTTTTTTTTTTTTTGGTGGGAAGGAGTTTTGCTTGTATGCCTGCATGCCGGAACAGGGCATCAGATCCCATTATAGATAGTTGTGAGCCCCCATGTGGTTTGCTGAGAGTTGAGTTCAGGACCTGTAGAACAGTTAGTGCTCTTTAACTTCTGAGCCACCTTTCTAGCCCATCCCACACCTATTGGGTTTTCTTGTTTGTTTTGTTTTTTTTGGAGACAGGGTGTAGTTTTGGAGCCTGTCCTGGCACCCACTCTGTAGACCAGGCTGGCCTTGACCTCAAAGATCTGCCCGCCTCTGCCTCCCAAATGCTCTGATTAAAAAGCATGCACCACCACTGCCCAATTCATTTTTAAGACTTTTTAATAAGACATTTTTCACATATTATTAAAAACCAAGACTTATTTTTTGTTGTTTGAAGTGCTAGAGACAGAGCTCAGGGTCTTACTGCATAATACTAGGCCAGCACTCTACCACTGTACTGTACCCTGACTCCTTGCTTTTTTTATTAACAGACAGGTTTAGACTATTTTTTTTGTTATCATATAATTCTGAAATACAGTTTTAGTTTTTCATATTTTTTTCTGGTTACACATTCTTGGTAGAAAATTTGGCAACTATAAGAAGGTAAAAAAAATCGAGTGTAATGACATCCTGCAAAGTACTCTCATTTGAGTCCTCTTTACTCATGTTTCTGACTACAAACTGGGATGTATTTTTCTCAACCTGTTTTTAGTGATAAATGAATAATCAGTTATTTTCTGTATTAAAAAAAGAAATATCAAGGAGCTGGAGTGATAGTTTGCCCTTTAAGTGTATCTCTTCAGAAGCTGCTCTTTCAGAAGACCAAGGTTTGATTTCTAGCACCTGCATGGTGGCTTGCAACCATCTATAACTCTAGTTCCCTGGAGAAATCAGACAACCTCTTCTGGCCTCCTTGGGTGATCACTTCCAATGGTGGCATGCATATGGTGCCCAGACATACATGTAGGCAAAACACTTATACATATAAACAAAATAAAATATTAAAAAAATTTTAGAATATTAACTAGTGATAATTTAACACTCAAGATTTAAAAATAATATTTGCCTCTCTCCATATATATTTTTCTGCCATGACTGTATATTTTAGTTCAGTCTTTGTTTAAATTTCTCTTTCTTTAGAAAAACCCAGGGCCTTTAATGTTGACATATCTACAACAGCTAGCTTCTATTTTTTAAATATTAAGCACAATTGTAGATCACCTTACAAATACATTTGCTTACGAGAATGTTTGTACATGAAAGTTCCAAAATACATTGATTTTATAGGCTTCTTTATACAACATGAACATTGTTTGAAAGTCTAGTAAGGAAACTAAAATGACACAAAACATAAGAGTGCACATAAATAGGCAGCAGTGTTGTTTACAGATGAATGATTGTATAGAATAGCTGATTGTGGTAGCTCACATCTGTAATTCCATAACTCAGGAGGAATGCTGAAAAGTTGAGTACAGACTGATCTGTTTTGGAAGTTTTGTGCCAGTCAAGGCTTCACAGTTAGGCTCTGTCCCAGAAAAATCCCAAAACACAAAGATGATTAATAGGACCTTGTCAAACAGCATAGCTTAATGGTGAATGTAGGAGAGATAGATAGCACGTGGACAGGAAATACATTCAGTGCTCTTAAGGAAAGAACAGAAAGTGCTTTAGAGGCAAACTAGTTCAAATGATCATAGGCAAGTTTGATGCCTTGTTGGGAAAGGTAATCCGTTTTACTAGAATATCTGAGAGTAGGGAGCATAAACATTCCATACAATCATTTATCTGTTCATATACAATGATCTGAAGCTTGTCAGATGAATGTATTTTGGAACTTTACAGACAGCATTCTTGTGAGCATAAGCACTTATAAGATCTATAATTGTGTTTACAGCAGGTTGAAGTATAAATTAGAGGTTTTGATTTTAATTTGGTTAGTGGGCACTAATAGTTTTTTAATGGGAATTACTGGTTTTATAAAGAAAGAATTGAAGAGAGGAAAGTAATTAGTTCAACTGTGGTTATAGTTCTTTTAAACAAGGAAGGGGTAGATAGATCAAGAGAAATAATTTCTCATTGTTAACTTGGTGGAAGTGAATTGTATGTCAGTAATGATAAAGAGGCAGCTGTGATCCCAGGTGGAGTCCTTGACTGGAAATAGGGAATGCGGCATGATTAGGACTGTTACCTCTTCTGTTTGAGGAGAGATGATTCTGGTGAGGTAAATTTTATTGTCAATGTGGTAGCAATATTCATTGGGCATTAAGGAATAAAAAAAAAAAGAGAGAGAGAGAAAAAATCATGACTGAAAGCATGAAGTGATTATTTCCAGTTTTGCTTTCCCTTAGGTATATTAGGTAGGCTGTAAATTTTTCCATTGTTCCAGTGAATCAAGTAATTAATAACATAGCTATTATTTTTGTTGTTGGGAGTCAAGCTTTGGAAACTGTTAAAAGTACCTAGTGAATTTAAAGTAACTTGTTAATTTAAAGTGTCATAAATGGCTGTCTATCTGTTTTGTTTGTTTTGAGATGGCCTGGTACTCATGCCTACCCTTTTGCCTCAGTTTACCAAATTCTGAGATCACAGGTTTCTCATTCAAGTATTTGCTATTCATTGCTTCTTCCTAACAGCAATGAACCTCATGAAAGTATAATGACCTTTTTTTTTTTTTTTTTTTTTTTTTAAATTATGTTGTCTGTGTGTAGATATGCACATGAGTGCAAGTACCCACAGAGGCTGGAGTTGTCAGATGCCCCTGGAGGTTGGGTTACAAGTGGCTGTGGGCCAAGTGGCATAGGTTTAGGACTTGAACTTAGGTACTCTGTAAAAGTAGTACATGTTCTTAACCACTGAGCCATCTCTCCAGCCAATTTTATACTTACCTTTTGAAGAGTAAGCATATAAAAAGCTAATTGGTTATCTCTTCATGAACATATATGTTCACAAATATATTTGGGTGAGCGATCGAGTAAGCCTTCAAGTAGAAATAAGAAAGCATATATTTAGGAGTTGATATGGCAGTGTATAAGGAGAGAAAAAACATTACGGGAAACTTAATGAACTATTTAAAAATACAATGCTGATATTCAAAACTAATAATACCATTATGCATCAGGCACTGTTGAATCCTTTCTGCATTACCCAAAAGTCTTAAAAATCAGCTTTCACCCCCTTTTTTATTGTTGTCTGAGACTGGGTCTTGCTCTTTGGCTTTAGGCTGACCTTGAACTAACTAGTGATGGAATCACAGGTTTGTGCCACTGTTCAGCCCTGTTTGTTTTTGTGGGCAAGAAAAGTAATTTGAGGATAGGACTTGAGATATGGCTCAGGTTAAGAGCGTTTTTTGCTCTTCCAAAGTAACTCAAGCTCCTGGGAGTCTCTGTGCCCTCTTCTGGTCTCCACAGATACCTATACACATGGTGTATTCATCCATTCATTCACTACCACCACCACCACCACCACCCTGCCTCACATACACAACACAGTGAAAATAAGATCAATGAAATGATAGAAGACACTTTTTATAATAACAATAAAAAGAGTAATAACTCAGGGTCAGTGTAAAAGGATGTGTATGACCTAGATGAAGAATTGACAGCTGTTCTTTTTATGTGAAAAGGCCAATTTCTGGGCTTACTACATTTGTAATAGCTACATTTGTATTGCAACAGCACTTTATGTAGATTAAAAATAACTTTAATGTTTCTTTTGGAAACTAGCAAAATTATGTTTTGTCTAGCCATTGTAATATAATGTAGTGCTGTGGGGTTGAGGACTGGGAAGACATCTAATATAATAAGGAAAAACCAACAAGATATAGAAGAATGTATTGTAGAAAGCTAGGTAAATTAAAAAAAAAATCCACTTATAGCCAGGCGTTGGTGGTGCATGCCTTTAATCTCAGCACTTGGGAGGCAGAAGCAGGCAGATCTTTTGAGTTCAAGGCCAGCCTGGTCTGCAGAGATAATTCCAGGGCAGCTAGGGCTATTAGAGAAACCCTGCCTTGAAAAACAACAAAAATCCATTTATATTGACATATACATAGACACATGTCAATATACATGTGTATATGTGTGTGTGTGTATTATATATATATATGTATATATATATATATATATATATATAAAAAATTTTTTTTTTTTTTTTTTTTGAGAGAGGGTTTCTCTGTGTAACCACCCTGGCTGTCCTAGAACTCGAATTGTAGATCAGGCTGGCCTCGAACTTAGAGAGATCCTTCTGCCTGCCTCTGTCTCCTGAGTGCTGGGATTAAAGATGTGCGCCACCGTGTCTAGCAAAATAATATTTTTTAAAAGGTAGGAATTTAAGAACTTAGATGTAGTCCTGATCTGTTGCTTGTAGGTATATTTTCTTGGGCACATGGCTTATCCTCTGTGTATCTGAGTGTTCTGTTCTGTGAAATAGGATAATCATGGTAAACTCTTTTGGATTTGGCGGGGGTAAGGATTAAGTGAGATAACACATGCAGTGCAAAGACCAATGGCCTGGTACGTGGTACTACTCAGTAGATGTTTGCTTTTTAAAAGCTGCTAATTAATGTTGGAGTAAGGGGGGCAGTACTTAAATAGGTCTGACTAATACCAATTTGGGTGTTAGGCTCTTTTTGTATTTACCTGATACCTGTTATATTGCCTTATTAGAAACAATGTTTTTCACATATTTGTCTCCAGATTGCCAGTGTCTATCTTCATTATAGCTGAAGTTTAGGCATTTCTTCAACAAACATTTGTTCTACTGTGTCTTGATTGTACTAAGCATAAAAATACTTTTTTCTCTTTAGTCTTTAAAAGGCTTTGTTGTAACTTTTATTCAAGAACTATGCAGAAATATTAAAAAAAAAAGTTGTGATGCTTGGAGGTATGCTCTGTTGACAAGACAAAATGGATGGGATTCTTTTCATGTGTAAAAGATGACATGGGGCAGGAAAACAGTGATGCTTTCTCTCGTGGGAAGCATGGAAATGCCAGAAGTTAAAGTTGGCTATTAATTTTACTTTTATTTATTTTTACACAAACAGTTGTTTGTATGGTGGAGATGAGTGCACACATGTGGTGGTCTTTGAATATGGGATCAGGAACAACCTACAGTAGGTGGCTTTTCACCATTTACCATTGTGTGGTTCTGTGGTGAGAATTCAGTCACTTAGTGGCAAGCCCTTTTACATTGAGGTATCTTGAAAGCCTCTAGCCATTGATTTTTTAAAATTATTTAATGAATAATTATAAGGTATAGTTGTATCCTGATATTTTGAAAAAGAAATACTCAAGTTAGTGTTTTTTATTTAGGCTCTTAAACATTGCTGAACTGAAAATGATGAGCTTGGGCTGGAGAGATGGCTAAGAGATGGCTGCTCTTGCAGAGATCTTGAGTTCAAGACCCAGCAACTACGTAGTGGCTCACAACCATCTGTAATGAGATCTGGTGCCCTCTTCTGGCTTGCAGACATATGTGCAGGCAGAACACTACATAATTAGTCAATCTTTAAAAACAAAAAAAAAAAAAGAAAATGATGAGCTGGCTTGTAAATAATGAACTGACCACAAAATGTTTAAAAAAACAAAACACCAATCTGAGTTTATATTTTACTTATAAGCAGTCATTATTTTGGCAATTAAGTAGAGGAAAAATTTACATGTCAAAAAAATCAGAGCTCTTAATCTCAGTACTCAGGGAAGCAGAAGAAGGAGGGGTGTCTCTGGATTTGAGGCCAGCAAGGGCTGCAAAGAGAGGCAACCTACAAATAAATAAATGAATTAATGAATGAAAAAAATAATAGGAATAAAATCAAGGTGTGTATGTGTGGAATTATAACACAATTGTGGAGAACAAGAAGGGAGTGTTAAAAAAGTGGAAGTGATTGTGATGTGAGTTAGTCTGTTTCATTTTCTTCAAAACAACTCCTCATCCCTCTTAGTAGAACTCTTTGACCTGGAAGGTACTGATTACTTTTCTCCTGGTAGCACTTTTCTCCTCTTTGACCACATAATTGGATACTGCAGCTCTGCCACTGCCCAGCATCATAAGACTATGATAACATACCAGATCCCTAGCTCTGGAAAAGATCAGAGCACCAAGTGCAGTATCCACATGTTACTACTTATGGCTTTCATACCATTGTAAATTTGAAAACTTGCATGTTTAACAGTCCTGAGTTGAGGACTGTCTTACCTGTTGTCATTTGGTTGGCTGACTAATTTTGAGAACCTCCTGTTTGAGCCTCTGGTGTGCCACTGTGCTGTTTCCTATCTGTCGTGATGCATTTGTGTGTGTGTGTGTGTGTGTGTGTGTGTGTGTGTGTGTGTGTGTGTGTGTGTGTGTAGTCCTAAGATTTATAATCAGCTTTCCTTTTACTATCTTTTTTGACTTGTTCAGGAGTACATTGGTTTAATGCCCCCCACCCCACCCCACAAAAGAGTCTCCCCGTGTAACCCTGACTGGCCTAAGACATGCTGTGTAGACCTGGCTGGCCAGGAACTCACAGAGATCTGCCTGCTTCTGCCTCTCAAGTGCTAGGATTAAAGCCATGCACTATGTGTGGTATATTTGATCATGTGTCAAGATTGTCTTCTGTTGATGACCTCTAGTTTCATGCTGCTCATGGTCAGAAATTATTATACTGGATAAGATTTCTGTATTTTGAATTGTTAAGACTTATGGCTTAACAAAACTGTTCTATGTGCAGTACACATTAGCACCATTTAGTCTAGATTACATTTCAGTCCAGTAGTTTCTTGTGAGTTTTTGGTCTGAAAACGGTGTGTGTTCAGGCCTCTACTTTTGGAGTATGTTTTCTTACTTATGTCCCTTAATGCTTGCTTTAGTTTATTTAAGTGCTTTGTTGTTAGGTGAACGTATAATTACATTCATTATGTTCTATGGTAATTGACCCTTTATCATTAAGTAATGGCATCTTAGTCTCCCAAGAAGTTTTGGTTTGAGGTCTGTTTTATCTAATAATGTAAGCATAGCCACACATGCTTGGTTTTGTTAGTTTACTGACAGCCTGACATTCCTTGACATACCTATACCTCCAGCACAGTAGACAAAATTTGTGTTGAAGCTTAGTCATGCATAAAAATGTTTTATTTCTTTTGAAGTATAGTTTGAATTTGCCTCTCCCCCCAAGTTGAGCATCTTTGATACGATTAAAAGCTATTTGTTTTTCTATGAATGAAATTCACATTTTTGCTCTAGCTTTCGTGTGACCCTTTCCCTAGGAAGTCTTTTAAGAATTGGGATGGGTTGGGCTGGAGAGTTGGCTCAGCAGTTAGGAGCACTGCCTGCTCTTCCAAAGGTCCTGAGTTCAATTCCCAGCAACCACATGGCTCTCAACCATCTGCAAACAGACATGCAGACAGAATACTGTATACATAATAAATAAATTACTTGGGAGACTAAGATTGGAAGATTTGAGTTTAAGTTTATCCTAAACGATATAGAGAGACCCTGCCTCAAAAATGAATGAATGAATTAGGAAAAGTTACTCCTGTGTGAGGCATAAATAATGTTTTCCCCATCAATGTTTTCACTTTTGATTAATTTTCCTAATGGTCACATGGATCCTCCTTTGCCTTCCTAAGCTTATGACTTAAGTATCACACTGTCTTCCAGAACCCTTCCTGATGTATTTCAAAGCCTAAATAAACATCTCTTGTTCACATGGTATCTTTTTTATATCTTTATTTATATCACAATCCTTATTTCCAATTTCTTTCTTAAGCTTATTTTTATATTCTCAGTGCTTGGAGCACAGAAAAATTATATTTAAATACTAATCTAATATTTTACATTAGATGTTTATATTACACATTAGATTTTGATGCCTTTGATTTTATAGCCATTTGAATCCAATTTAAATGCTTATAATTTGTTTAACTAGAGAACCAAGAAGTCTTAAATTCGTTCCTGTATCTATTTTCTTTTGAGAATTGTTTTAGTGAGATACTGACTTATTTGGGGGAGCTTCTGCTGTATTTTTGTTTTAGTTTTTCAAGGTAGGTTTTCTCTGTGTAGATCAGGCTAGCCTCCAACTCATGGAGATCTCCCTACGTCTACTTCCTGAGTGCTGGGATTAAAGGTGCATGCCACTACCAGTGAGCTTCTGTTAATGAGAACAGATTTTAATTCCCCTTATAATTAAGATTTATGGAACTGTTTGTGTAAGTTTGTGATAATTAGTTTTTTTGATTTTTGAGAAGAGTCATGTTTTATCCTGTTTGTGTGTGTGTGTGTGTGTGTGTGTCTGTAATAGAATTGTATTTAAATGTTTAATAAACTTTTGTGTTCTGGGCACTCGAGTTATCAACTCACTGGGTATGGTTGTGGGCACTTGTAATCTTAGCTTGTGAGGTAGAAGCAGGAGAATTGTTGAAGGCTTAAACTGCCTTAATCTACATAGTAAGGCCTCAAGATACTTTAAGGTAAGTGCTTAGTTTATCAATGTTATATATAGATTCCTAAAGGTTATCCACTTAATAATGCAAGATCTTAATCCAGATGTAATACTAATTACTTCACATGTGGAAATGTCAATTTCCTTGATGTAGTCAGTTTCATTATTGAGTAGCATTATTTACAAATGAGTATGCCAAGAAAACCCTGGTTGACTGGGTTTTAATTTCTTTCATCATGAGTCTTCTGTTGTATTGAAGATTTTAAGATTTATTTTATGTGTTCAAGTGTTTTTCCTGAATGTTTATGTGCACCATTTACATTCAGGTGTCTTTGGAGGCTAGAATGGGGCATCGGATAGATCCCTTGGAACTGGAGTTACATATGTTTGCAAGCCTATGTGTGAATGCTGGGAATTGAACCCAGGTCCTCTGTAAGAACAACAGGTTCCCTTTACCCATTGAGCTGTCTCTGCAGCTCCAACACAGCATATCTTAAGGGAAACTTTGGGTGTCAATAGCTGGCTATTTTTGATTTAAAACTTGAGTATATTTTAACCACATGAGGGGGTTTGTAGTTGTTGGTGCTAAAGTAGAATTTCATAAATTAAAACCTACCATTTATAGTGGACATATACTACTTTTTAGTTCTCTATTCAGCATATCCAATAGATTTTATATTTTAAAATGTGAGCTTATAGTGACAGTGCATGCCTGTAATCCTAGCAGTTGGGCAGCAGAGGCTGGAGGAGTCCAGGTTTAGGTCACCCTGGGCAGCAGTAGTGAGATTCTATCTAAAAACAAACAAACAAAACTTAACAACACAAACCTGAAAATAAATTGCCAGTTGAGATGATTTCATTAAGAATACTACACTGTAGTGTCTGTATGGTAAAGTAAGTCTCAATTATAATTATACTGCTAAAATTCCAATTGCCCAGGTTATTGTTAAGTGACTTCCTTTTCAGTGGTGGTTTTGAGTATAGAGTACTTTCTTCTGAAATCATCTTGATGAGGCCAGGATTTCCCCTAGATGTTCAGGTCACTTATACCTTATGGTGTTATCACAATGAGAATTGTGTATCACAATGGAATTTTTTTTTTCAAAACAACTGGTTTTTTTATGTTTCATAGTCTCTTTACTTTTGATAGACAATGAGAATTGAATATATTTATTCTTATTTCAAGCTCAAAACTGGAATGTAATGTTTTTCTTCTTGATTTCTGTTCTGTTAGAGCAGGTTGTTGCCCTGGATGCCCAAAATATCGTAGCTGTTTCATGTGGAGAAGCTCATACATTAGCACTTAATGACAAGGGCCAGGTGTATGCTTGGGGTCTCGACTCTGATGGACAACTTGGCCTCCTAGGATCAGAGGAATGTATCAGAGTACCCAGGTAACAAAGGTGACCACAAAGAGGTCTTTAATCTTTTATAATCAATCTTTTATATAGTTGTTTTGCTTACAGTGAGCACTCTGCTTGCTGTGAGCATGTTAAGTATTGTTGCTTAATATTACTGATTGGGGTTGAGGTATTTGGTTGGCCCTTTTTATATAACTGATGTTTATTTCCATAATGTATAGAATTTCTACTTGTAAAGAAGAGAAGTAGGATGCTGGGCATAGTGGCTGTCACATGTCTTTAATTCTCACACTTAAGAGGTAGATAGGTGGATTTCTGTGAGTTAGAGGCCAGCCTGGTCTACAGAGCAAGTTCCAGGACGGCTAGGACTACACAAAAACTATCTCAGAAAAAAAGAAAAAGGAGTAGGAATTGTTTTCTTCTAGAATGGGACAGGCTAATGATTTAAGCTGTCAAGTGTCCCAGCTATTGAATATTCAATTAGATACTGATTGGTTGGTACACATGGTGGCACATGCCTTTAATCCCAGCACTCAGAGGTAGAGGCAGATGTATCTCTGTTAGTTCAAGGCCAGCCTGGTCTACATGGTGAGTTTCAGGACAGCCAGAGCTACAAACCCTGTTTGAAAAACAAACAAAAAATATCTATTGATTGTATGTTTCTTTGACCTTTTTAAATAAAAAAGGCCTTATTGATCTTAGTTTGATTCAGTGTAGAGGTCCATTAGAAATGGGGAACCACCCCACCCTCCACCCAATACTAGGTCTTAAGGTATGTATGTACCACTATTCCCAGCTGTTTTAGATCTTGGAAAGAGCATTTAGCTTTTATCCACTATTTTTTTTTTTTTAAGACTTTTCTTTTTTTGTGTTTGAGTGTTTTGCCTGCATGTATATGTATGTATATGCCACATGAGTGCCCAGAGAAGCAGAAGAAGCTGTTAGATCCTGTTCAATTAGAGCAACCTTCCTAATGCTGCAAACCTTTAATACAGTTCCTCATGTTGTGACTCCAGCCAGAAAATTATTTCATTGCTACTGTTAAGAATCTTCATGTAAATGTCTGATAAGCAGGATATCTGATATGCAACCCGTGTGAAAGGGCCACTTCACTCCCAGGAGTCAAGACCCATAGGTTGAGAACCACTGAATGAGAGCAAAAGATGGTTGTGAGCTGACATGTGGATACTGAAAAACCAGAGCAGCAATCACTCTTAACCACTGAGTCATCTCTCCAGGCCTCTAGTTGCTGGCTTTTTCTACAACATCTTTATTATGTAGAGATATGCTCCTTTTATACCTATTTCTCCAGCATCTAGTCTTTTATGTTGTGTCCTTATTTGTTAGTAGTATCAGAGCAGATGAATTTATTTCTCTTGAGATTTTTGAAATATGAGACTCGGTATCAGCTCTTTAGAGGTTTCTTACACACTTCAGCAGAGAAGCCATCACAGGTCCTGTGCTTTCTTTGATGGACACATTAGTACTGATTCTATCT